>CAWUFW010016168.1:0-323190 GCA_963921515.1 Calotriton arnoldi | reverse complement strand
TGTTATGTTTCTACAGGCATCAATGGTTCACACACCTGACTGTTGTGACTGTACCTCTGGATGCGGGCCTGTACATTGCATTGTCCTAAGTTGTCACAGTCAGAGGTTGATATTGGTGTAGCACATTGTCCTGCAAACTTGAAGCATTTCAATGTGAATGTTGAGGTGTGTACATGGACAGCATTGGTTGTATTTGGTGGACATCCGGCCCTCCTTCTCCCCCCAGCCCAGTTATCCCACCATGAAGCATGCCACCCTTGCAGTGGGTTCAAGTTGACTCTCAGGATGTCAGTCAGTGGTGTCCTGCTGTTGGTTGGTGCCCAGTTCCCAGCAGGGCCTTGTGCTCCCCACAACAGAGCACCATTGTCCGACATCTTTGAAGTCAATCAATCAATCAGGGAATTGTAAACACGCTACTCACCCGTGAGGGTCTCAAGGCGCTGAGGGGGGGGTCCGCAGATCTGTTTAGCCGAAGAGCCAGGTCTTGAGGGTCTTCCTCAAGGTGTTCAGGGAGGGGGCGCGTCTGATGTCTGCCGGTAGCTCGTTCCAGGTCTTGGCTGCAATGTGAGAGAAGGATCTTCCACCTGCTCTGGCTCTGTGGATGCGCGGGGTTTCAGCCAGTGCGAGGTTGGAAGATCGGAGGTTTCTTTTGGGTACGTGGAAGTTGATTCTGTCGTTGAGGTATTTGGGTCCGTTGTTGTGTAGGCATTTGTAGGCGTGAGTGAGGATTTTGAAAGTGACTCTTTTCTCCACGGGGAGCCAGTGGAGACTTCGTAGGTGTTGGCTGATGTGTTCGTGTCGGGGGATGCCGAGGACGAGTCTGGCGGCGGTGTTCTGTACTGTCTAGAGTTTGCGGAGTAGGGACTTGTTGATGCCGGCGTAGAGTGCGTTTCCATAGTCCAGTCTGCTGGTGATGAGTGCGTGGGTGACTGTCTTCCTTGACTCAGGGGGATCCACTTGAAGGTCTTGCGGAGGATGCGGAGGGTGTTGAAGCAGCTGGAGGTGACGGCGTTGACCTGTCGGTTAATGGAGAGTGATGAGTCGAGTACGATGCCAAGGTTCTTGGCGTGGTCTGAGGGGTAGGTGGGCTTCCGAGGGCGGTCGGCCACCAGGTGCTGTCCCATGCAGAAGGGGTGGTACCGAGGACGAGGACTTCTGTCTTCTCTGCGTTGAGCTTCAGGCAGCTGTTGGTCATCCAGACTGCGACGTCTTGCATTCCTTTCTGGAAGTTGAGTTTGGCAGTGGTGGGGTCTTTGGTGAGGGAGAGGATGAGCTGGGTGTCGTCGGCGTAGGATACGATGTTGAGGCCGTGTTGTCGGACGATGGCTGCGAGGGGGCCATGTAAATGTTGAAGAGGGTGGGGCTCAGTGATGAACCCTGTGGGACTCCGCAGGTGATTTTCGTGGGGTGGGAGAGGAAGGGTGGGAGTCTGATCCTTTGGCTTCTTCTGGTGAGGAATGATCGGATCCAGTCCAGGGCTGTTCCTTGAATGCCTGCGTCGTGTAGTCTGATGACTAGTGTGCGATGGGAGACGGTGTCGAAGGCCGCTGATAGGTCGAGTAGGATGAGGGCTGCGGAGTGGCCTTGGTCCAGGAGGGTGCGGATGTCGTCTGTGGCGGCGAGTAGGGCGGTCTCTGTGCTGTGGTTGCTTCGGAATCCGGATTGGGACGGGACGAGGACGGCGTTTTCTTCAATGAATCGTGTCAGTTTCCTGTTGACTGTTTTCTCTGCAACTTTGGCTGCGAAGGGGAGGAGCGAGATGGGCCAATAGTTCTTGAGGTCGGTGGGGTCAGCTGTGGGCTTCTTGAGCAGGGGTCTGACTTCTGCGTGCTTCCAGTCATCTGGGAAGGTGCCTGTTTTGAAGGTGGTGTTGATGGTGCGTTGTAGTTCGGGTGCGATGGTGGCCACGGCTCTGTGGTAGATGTGAAGTGGCTTTTCACTCCCTGTGAGGTGTGCATGCTTCAGTGTGAGCTTGCTGGGCCATGTGGGTGGGGGATGTTGAGCTGTGACTACCACTCCCATCATGCTATTGCCTACACCCCCCTTCCCAGCATGCCCATACTTTCTTCCTTTTGAGTGGACTTCACTGTGTGTGAGTGTGACAGCAATGGCAAGATGGCTGACAGTGTGGTCCTGTTGTTTGTTGGTGCCCAGTTCCCAGCAGGACCTTGTGCTCCACACAGCAGTACCCAGTTTCAGCCATCTTGTCAGTTCTTTTCCACTCCCTGTGAGGTGTGCATGCTTCAGTGTGAGCTTGCTGGGCCATGTGGGTGGGGGATGTTGAGCTGTGACTACCACTCCCATCATGCTATTGCCTACACCCCCTTCCCAGCATGCCCATACTTCCTTCCTTTTGACTCTGCTTCCCTGTGGGGTAGTGTGCCTGTGCTGAAAGGATGGCTGACAGTGTTGTCCTGGCGTTTGTTTGGCTACAAGTCCCATGAGTGTAATTTGAAAAAAATGAGCTACGGTCCAGAGATCCTGGTACTGGATATGAATTCCTGAGGCTACTGGAGGAACGTCACTCAAGTCATGAGTGTCCCTGTGCTTCACACAGCATAACCCAGGGTGGTGGTTCTTTGTGGGATATTTAATTAGAGTGTGAGGCATTGCATTCTCCCAGGTGAGTTGTGTGGAGTTTGTGTTAAGGGGGTGTGTGAGAAAAGCTGCTTGTAAATATGGTCAGAGCTGTCAGTCCTCCTTCCCACCCATCCAGATATCCCACCATGGAACCTGCTTCTATTGCAGGGAGATGCAAAAACAACAGTTGATGGACAGAATGCAGAACAATGTCATACATTCACCCCAGTACAGAGATCTGGGCCTAAATCCATCGTTTTTTTGCTTACCATGCCATTCCAGTTTGAACCCAGCCATATGCAAAGGGAGTGCAAGTTGGCTTTCAGGATGTCAATCAGTGGTGTCCTGCTGTTGGTTGTTGCACAGTTCCCAGCAGGGCCTTGTGGTCCCCACAGCAGTACCCAGTGTCAGCCATCTTGTCAGTTGTTTTCCACTCCCTGTGATGTGAGCATGGTTCAGAGTGGTGTTGATGGGCCAATTGTGAGGGTGACCAATATCTGTGACTACCACTCCCATCATGCTATTGCCTACACCCCCCTTCCCAGCATGCCCATACTTCCTTCCTTTTGAGTGGACTTCACTGTGTGTGAGTGTGACAGCAATGGCAAGATGGCTGACAGTGTGGTCCTGTTGTTTGTTGGTGCACAGTTCCCAGCAGGGCCTTGTGCTCCCCACAGCAGTACCCAGTGTCAGCCATCTTGTCTTTTCTTTAACACTCCCTGTGATGTGAGCATGGTTCAGAGTGGTGTTGATGGGCCAATTGTGAGGGTGAGCAATATCTGTGACTACAACTCCCATCATGCTATTGGCTACACTGACTTCACCAGCATACACAGAATTCCTTCCTTTCAGTGAGCTTCCCTGTGAGGTGGTGTTCTAGTGGTGGCTAAATATCTGACTGTGTTTGTTGGTTAGATTTGTGCCACTGCCTAGCTCTATTTGTTGTTGGGTTTGTACATGTCATGACACAGTTACATATCACTATGAAATGGCATGTATTGTGTTTATCTGACTGACATACACATCTTGTGATGATTATCTTTTGGTTGCTGTGGATTTGCTAAGGGTGCATGGTTTGACTATCCCCTTGACAGTGATGTGTGTGTATTGTCACACAATATTGTGTATATTTGTTGTGTACTCACCAGGCTCTGGGATGTTTGATAGTCCATATACACTCACTGGTGGTAGGATGGCCCGCACCTTCTCCTCCCAGGGCCTGAGGTATACTGGTTTGGCAGGAGGGCCACTGCCGGTGCGATGACTCAAGGCGTAATCCTTCTTTAGTAGGTCCTTGACCCTCCTGCGCACGTCATACCACCTGTTCTGGATGTCTTCCTTTGTGCGCAAACATGGTGATTGTGCGTTCACCCTGTCGACGATCCTCTCCCACATCTTGGTTTTCTGCTACATGGGTGTCTGTTGGACCAATGTACCAAACAACTGTGGCTCTACCCTGAGGATCTCATCTACCAGGACTTCCAATTCACTGTCTAGGACCTTTGGATTCTTCTTTGGGGGCATGGTGATGGGTGGTGGTGGTGATTGATGTGGGTGTGGGTGTGCAAGTGAGGGTGTGTGAGTGTAGGTTTTGCTGGGTGTATGTGAGGGTGCTATTTGTTGAGGTGCTGATGGTGTGTGGCTTGTGTGATGGATGAGCTGTGAGTGTGTCTGTGGTTGCTGTCTGATGGTGTTCTGTGCTGGCAGGTCAGTTGAATTTGCAAAGGATCATGGTAGGGATTTGTGGCCTTTAAATGGGTGGAGTTGTGGGTGTGTCTTTGTTCCATGTTCCCCCCCCCCAGTATTTATTGGTTTTGTAATTGCTTGTTTGGCCCTTTTTTTTGTATTTTTTCCTTTGTACTTTTTGTGCATGTAGGAGACGTTCGTCTGACCGAGTAGGATGCTGCAGTTGTCTCGTGCGAGCTTCTCCGAGTCATTCACGCTGTGTTTCTGCTAGGTTTCATGTGCGGCGTACGCGTCGGTCGCGGAGTATTGGGTTGTTTCGGCTGGGTTTTGTATGCGTGTCGGTCGTACGGCTTGGTCTCCGTGCGACTCGGTCTTGTTTTCCACGCATTGCATCATACTGCGTGGGTCGGAGTTCGCGGGTACGTTTCGTTCGGGTTCATTCCTGGTGTGTGTCGGTCGGTTCGATTCGCGTTGTTTCCCGGCCGGATAGCTGGTTTCCGTGCGGTTCGGCTTGTGTCCCGTACGAGTCGGTCGTGATTCACATGCATTTCATCGTACTACGCAGGTCGGGCAGCGCCGGTACGTGTCGGTCGGACTAAATTCCCGTACCGAGTCGGTCGGTATGTTTTCCGGCCCGAATCGGAATCGACCCCTAGGTATGACTAAAAACCAAACTTGGATGGGTATGTTGAGGGTAATGGCTGAAACCCATCTAATATCTGCCAACATGTTTCTGCCCATATTTATTAGCCTAAACAGTCTGGGGCATTCTTCAGGGTTAATGGATCCCTAAGACTAGTCACTAACACACAATGCAACAAAATTGTAAGCTACCTTTTCAATCCAGGTGAATCCTACCTGGAACTGGCAAGGGTAAACTTGATTCCTATTGGGAATAGAATGACAAGTGAGTGCAATTAAAAAACTATAGGAGACAGAGACAATTCCAATTCTAAAATGGTTAAACGAGCGAGACGTCAAAACATATGTTTTTATGTGGTAAAAAACTGTGGTCATGCAAGTGCCCTCTCTCGACAATCTCCTAACTATGGAGAAACACCTGTGAACTATAGTGATAAGGTCAAGAAGCCCTTTTGAGCCTGTCAGTGGGCTATAGCGTTTATAACTATGGTGAATTCTCATACATCATGTTCAAAGGTAACAACACATTATTTCTGTCATGCGGTATGGTGAGTACTTTAGTAACTAATTCATGGTGCCCTCATGGGGCAAAAGGTACCATCATATAGAAAATTCTGATGGTCAAGTCATTCTTAAAAAGGTAATTGGTTTGTCTCATTAACTGTATCCAATTTGTGGCAAATCCTCTATGGATCAACTTAAACTGATAAAGGGAAAATAAGTTGCTGTGCTGGTTAAATGTGCAGGGTGGTTTTTCTGTCTGCAAACAAAGCTGCTGTACATAGTTCTAATTAGAACAGGTTAAATATCTTGTGTATTGCACTTGCACTGTTTGTGATATCTGTCATGTGAAGCAACCACTCGATATTTGCTTGTTCAAAACAATATATTGCTTGCTTCATGATCATATTTACATTTTAGAAGCATGTTCATTAGCGTGACAAAAACAATACAAACATAGAAATGCAAGTACGCCATCTGGGGGGCTGCTCGTTATTTTTTTGTAAATCACCTCCCAAACAAAAGCCTCTTATGACATGGGCTTCTCGCTGGACAGTGCCGATGAATCGCGCCAGCACCAAACACTTACTTTTTCAAAAGGTACGCCACTCATCGATACCTGTGTCTTGCCCGCTCTGAACCGCTGGTACGAGCGGCAGGCAGTGGGAGACGCTTTTAAACCCTGGGAGCTTCTCCATAATCCCCCACAGGTGCGGCAATCACAGAGCCCGGAATCGAAAGAACAAAGGTCCCGAGTGCTCTTGGGGGGTGTAGTTCCTTCTGATTAGCGGAATATTTTAGTTTTTACTTTTCCTTTAGTAGATGATCATACTTCAAGGTTTTTTTTAATATATATACATAGAAATATATATAAAGAGACTGATGGAAAGTCCTCTAGATCAAAGAATTACCAAGTGCCAATGATAACTTTGTATTTGTCAGGATATCCTGGGCCCGAAGCTCAGGACAGTGTGGGGGAGGGGAGGCAGTCTCTTAAGTCACTGCTGTGTTATATTATCTGAATTGGTTGTTCTATCATGTGAAGAGCTCTAGTTTTTCCTCCTTGCAAAAAATGTAAGGAGATGGACATTTTATATATATATATATGACAGCCACAGTCCTGAAATGATCACACTCCTTGATCCAAAAAGCAGGTACGGACCACAAATGCGGTTAAAAAGTTTCTTCTTTATTCAGTGCAGATTATCAAAGTGCCAGTGCATGTTTTGTCAAAAAGCCAGTGCCCAGCATGACGCGTTTCGACTGCCCACCGGCAGTCTTGATCACATGACGCGCTGGACCTATCAGTGCGTATATATAGTGAAATATTTAAAAGCACATGATGCATTTCATCCAATTAGTTGTAGACTAGATGTAAACATAGAAAGAGGCCAAAGTGCATACATGATGACACTCAAATAGTTGCAATACATTTCAATTGTTCATCCAATAAAGATTAAATAATTGCGACATAATGCCTGACTTTTAAGCTTAGTGCTTAGTGCTTTTAAATTTATGTCGTACAACTGAATAAAGGCTATACAATAGTAAATATAAAACGTATTCCTTAATACAGAATTTATAGCATAGTGCTATTATTAATAAGTTTTATAAAAAAACCTTACAACTCAACAATGCAAATATCTTTATCTGGCCTCCTACATTATTATATTTTATTCATAAAATTAGTCTATTCAGTCACTAAATCGAATAACGACAATGTGCAAAATATGCAAAAAAGTGCTAACGTTATTGTGCAAAGTGCAATATATATATATTACCTACTGGCGGTCGAGGCCACGCCCCTTTTTACACCACTCTGCAAACGCGCCTCTTGGCGCACTGGTGGTGGGGCGATGAGGTCCTCTTGTGTCCTGAGGACCTCAGGACACAAGTGGACTTCATCCCCCGAGCAGCAGTGCGCCAGGAGCTGCGTTTGCAGAGTGGTGTAGAAAGGGGGCGTGGCCTCGGACCACCTCTCTGCAACGCAGCTCGGTGGCGCATACTGGAGGTACCTGGTGGGCTAGTGTTCCCCAGGGACCCTCAGGAATGAAGGCGACTTAATACCCCAACTTAGAACGCGCCAGGAGGCGCATTTGCAGAGTGGTGGGGAAAGGGGGCATGGCCTTTGTCCACCTCTCAGCAATCCCACTGTGTGGGGCTTACTGGAGGTAAGACGTAGGCTAGTTGGCGCCTAAAGGACCCCCAACAGCAAAGGGGACTTCAATCCCCATCCAAGAGCGCGCCAGGGAGCGCGTTTGAAGAGTGGTGGGCAAAGGGGGCGTGGCCTGCTATGAGAACTTAGCAATTCTGCTGTGTGGGACTTACTGGAGGTAATAGAAGGGGTAGTTGGCCATCAAGGATGTGATGTCACTGACCATGTCATGAGTGATGTAATATGTGACGTCATCAGCAGTGTATTGCGGGGGTGCGAGTTCTAGTTAGCTGAACTAACTATAACGTCCGAATTTCCCTGGTTTTGTATGAGTGAAATGTCCACCTAACTATAACGTCCCTGAAACCTGTGGTTTTTTCAGTGAATTTCAAAGGTTTTTTAAATGCTAATTTCTAACTATAACGTCCCTGAAACCCATGGTTTTTTCAGTGAATATATATATATATATATATATATATATTATCTACTGGCGGTCGCCAGTAGATAGTTATAGTTAGGACCTATTATCCATAGGAAATCCGCAACATTCTATTTGAAATAACTCTTGCGCCGGTTGACGAATCTTCGCGAAAGCTTCCAACTTGTTGGGGCGCTCCGCTCCTACCCTGAAAGTCTCGGGTTGATTCATCAAGCGGGGGCCGAGAAAAAAGGGGGGTCCCAAAACGCGTTTTCCCCATTCATTTTTCCATAGGAACCTTTAGTCGCAGCTACAGCCCGAACTGCTGAACGGAATTACACCAAATTTGGCAAAGAGGTAGCCCTTGGTTCAGTGTCGTGCCTTTTGCTTAAATGGTGTAAATCCGTTCAGTAGTTCCTGAGAAAATCAAAAGTAAAGTCACATATATATCTATGGGCGAGTAGGGTCCACGTATCCTGAGCGCACCCTGCGCGCACCGTCCCGATCACGAGCTGCATGCTAATTGGCTGTCAAGTGGCTGTCAACACTCCAAATCAGGAAGTGTTGGCAGCCATTTTGTCCCTCAGTAGAACCTAGGGACAGAAACAAGTGCGCAAAGCGCAAAAAGGGGGCAAGGTAGAAACACCCTGACCCCCTAGGTCTGCTCAGGGGGTCCCACAAGGACCCCCTGGGCAGAAAAAAGCATTTTTTTTTTTAAACGGCGGGATGCGCTAAGGGTGCGCGGATCCCGCCGATTAAAAAAAAAAAAAGTACAATAAACAAGTGCGCAAAACGCACAAAGGGGGCAGGGTAGAAACACCCTGACCCCCTAGGTCTGCTCAGGGCGTCCCACAAGGACCCCCTGGGCAGAAAAAAGCATTGTTTTTTTTCAAAATCGGCGGGATGCGCTTAGGGTGCGCGGATCCCACTGATTAAAAAAAAAAAACACAAGAAACAAGTGTGCAAAACGCACAAAGGGGGCAGGGTAGAAACACCCTGACCCCCTAGGTCTGCTCAGGGGGTCCCACAAGGACCCCCTGGGCAGAAAAAAGCAAAAAAAAAAAAAAAGACCGGCATCGTGCCGAGGCCCCGCCCCCTCCCTGCAGCAGTCTGCAAACGCGCCCCCTGGCGTGTTTTAAGAAGGGAAGTAATTCCCCTTGAATACTGGGGGCCCTGGGGCCAACTAGCCCACCAGGAACCTCCGGTATGCGCCAGGGGGCTGCGTTGCAGAGAGGTGTACAGAGGCCACGCCCCTTTTACACCTCTCTGCAACGCAGCTCTGTGGCGCTTTTTGGAGGTACATGGTGGGCTAGTTGGACTCCAGGGACCCTCAGTATTCAAGGGGACTTAATCCCCCAACTTAAAACGTGCCACGGGGCACGTTTGCACAGTGGTGAAGGGAGGGGCGGGGCTTCAGGTGACATGTGTGCAAACAGGCCCCGTGGCGCATTTTAAGATGGGGAATGAAATCCCCTTCAATCCTGAGGGTCCCTGGGGCGAACTAGCCCACCAGGTACGTCCAGAAAGCGCCACAGAGCTGCGTTGCAGAGAGGTGCAAAAGGGGCGTGGCCTCTGAACACCTCTCTGCAACGCAGCTCCTGGCGCATACTGGAGGTACAGGGTGGGCTAGTTGGACCCCAGGGACCCTCATGATTCAAGGGGACTTAATCCCCCAACTTAAAACGCGCCACGGGGCGCGTTTGCACAGATGTCACCTCAGGCCCCGCCCCCTCCCTTCACCATTGTGCAAATATTCCTCTAAAATCAGCCGAACTACGAATTTTGATTTACTGTTATCAGGAGAGACCTCAGTCCTGCATCTTTCAGCCCAGTACTGATCCTGAAAAGTAATTTTAACCGTACTTACCAGTAACTTGAATTTCCTTCCATAGGATATCATTGACTGGTTTCACTTGGAAATTCTTCTAAGTGTGGAGTTTTGGAACTTTATAATATTCCTCTAAAATCAGCCGAAATACGAATTCTGATTTACTCACCTGTTATCAGGAGAGACCTCAGTGCTGCATCTTTCAGCCCAGTACTGATCCTGAAAAGTAATTTTAACCGTACTTACCAGTAACTTGAATTTCCTTCCATAGGATATCATTGACTGGTTTCACTTGGAAATTCTTCTAAGTGTGGTGTTTTGGAACTTTATAATATGCATCTTTCAGCCCAGTACTGATCCTGAAAAGTAATTTTAACCTTACTTACCAGTAACTTATATTTCCTTCCGTAGGAATCCATTGTCTGGTTTTCAGCAGAAAAGTTTCAAAGTGTTGATTTTCATAAACTACAAATATTCCTTAAAAATCGCCTGTATGACTTAAACGCATTCTTTCAACTGTTTACAGGAGATGCACCAGTGCTGGATCCAGGATCCACCACTGAGTTAGAAAAAGTAACGATAACACTACTTACCTGCTAAGTGAATTTCCTCCCATAGGATAACATTGGTGATTCTATGTGAAAAAGTTTCTGTCAACTTTTAAAATACAATAATATTCCTTAAAAATCACTACTGTAACCAAAACGCTTTTACTCAACTGTTTACAGGAGATGTCCCAGGACTGAATCTAGGATCCAGTCCTGTGGTTAGAAAAGTAATCCATAAAGTAACTAATTGCATTTAGCTAGAAATTCACATTGAGCTCAATGTTGCATTGTGTTTGAAATTGTGTTGCCCATTGCAACAACTGTAACTACTGTTCTTAAAAGTCTATTGCCTATTTGCAAAGTATTTAAACTAAAGTAATTCATTCTGAGAAAGTATATTTTGTAATGTAATGTATAATGTAATTACAATGTAATTTAAAAAATAAAATATCTAAAAATAAATAGTTTAAAAAAATGTAGTAAATCAGTATCAAAAAAAATAAATATAACAATTAATACATTTAAAAATTGTCATTTACAAAACCTTTGAAATTCACTGAAAAAAACCATAGGTTTCAGACATGTTATAGTTAGGAATTAGCATTTAAAAAACCTTTGAAATTCACTGAAAAAAACATAGGTTTCAGGCTTGTTATAGTTAGGAATTAGCATTTTAAAAACCTTTGAACTTCACTGAAAAAACCATAGGTTTCAGGCCTGTTATAGTTAGGGTTTAGCATTTAAAAAACCTTTGAAATTCACTGAAAAAACCATAGGTTTTAGGGAAAGTTATAGTTAGTTGGACATTGCACTCGTACAAAACCCGTGAAATTCCCCCGTTATAGTTAGTTCAGCTAACTATAACTCGCGCCTCGCAATGCACTGCTGATGACGTCACATATTACATCACTCATGACATGGTCAGTGACATCACTGATGACATCACTGATGACATCTCAAATGACATCACTGATGACATCATCCATGTGAGAATTTAATGCATCTTCTCACACCCTAATATAACTTTTGATACACCCACTCTAAATTACAGACTGCCATTCTCAAAACCATACACACTCCAATACCAATAAGTACATACCCACTCACTGATTCTTAGGTCTACACACACACACATCTACTCACTCACCCGTACAGTCACTCATACTTACAGTCACTCAGTACAGGACTATCATATGCACTCATACACCTATATAAACACTCACACAACGCAACTCATCCATAGAGGTACTCACACACCTAGTCAGTCATGCAAATAATTAATCACACTCCAATTTACTCACCTATACAGTTATACACACCAGCTCACTTATTCATAAAAATACTAGCACATTCTTACGCTCCTATGCAATCACTGATGCAAGCACACACTCATCCATATAGCCACTCTCACAATCACACACTCTCACTTATAGCCATTTATATACTCCAACACACATATATACTGCCTTTCACATATGTAGTTACTCACACATGTACCACTGAGATATACATTCAATCACTAACACACCCATACACACACTCACCCACCCATACAGTCCATCACAGATGCACTGTTGAAACCATGCACCCAGTGAATCACCCACTCACACATCTATGCACAGAGTCACACACACCCCACCCACACAAACACTGAGGCACCCATATAGATACTCAGAGAACCAATCCATAACCCATATAGACACTCATTTAGCTAGTCAGAAACCCATGCAGCTGCTTACACAACAACAGACAGACGGGTACAGACATTCACACAGTTTAGTCACTCACCCTTGCATCCAGTAAGATACATTTAATCACTCACTTATAGACTCAGTCACGCACCTACTAAATCATCCATTCAGACGCTTATACACCCACTCATTCTTCAATACGCCTTTCCCTATATATATTAAACATATTTAAACTTTACAGAAACACACAGTCACTGGATGATGTCAGTGATGTCATCAGTGATGTCACTGACCATGTCATGAGTGATGTAATATGTGACGTCATCAGCAGTGCATTGCGGGGCGCGAGTTATAGTTAGCTGAACTAACTATAACGGGGGAATTTCACGGGTTTTGTACGAGTGCAATGTCCAACTAACTATAACTTTCCCTAAAACCTATGGTTTTTCAGTGAATATATATATATATATATATATATATATATATATATATATATATATATATATATATATGGTAGCTGGAGTTAGAATGTTGGTGTGCCATGATTGACTGACTTAGTCAGGGGGAGTCAAATGCTATTAGTACTCAATGGTTTAAACTGCCCCAGGGAATTTAATCATTTAACCCATTTAAGTCTGTACGTAACCTGTACACCCATCTTTGTTCAAGCATTAGTAATGGTACTCATGTCTGGTCAGATTTGTATGAGTTTTTCTAACACATACCATTCCATCTCTTTGTCATTGTTGCCTTTTTCTATGTAGTGTTTTGTCAGTCTAGTCAATTCTCTTTTGCAACGCATAGTACTCCAAAGTTCTGCTATTGTAGTGCACACCTTTCTGGTTGTCATCCCTAGGCACAGGAGATTACAAGGACATCTTATTATTTATACCACATTCATGGTATTACAATTTGTAAGATGTTTGAGTTTCCAAGGTGATTTTAGTCCTACGTCAGGTTCCTTTACCCTCTTGGTCAACGGGCAGGCGCTACATTTGCCGCATGGTGAATGACCTGCAGGGGGTAGTAGGTTCAAAAGAGTGGCCTTATTGCTCTGGTCTGTGACTTTTTTAGGGCATGTATGTACCAAATGATCTTTCATAATGGTCGCTCTCCTAAAGGAGTACTTGTGTTTCTCAAAGTTGAGACGGCCTGCTTGTAACATTTTCTGGTTTTTATTGATGAGTTTCTGCAAAGCATATGACAGCGTATTGTAGGTGGAAACACAGATTAGTCTCTCACTACCACGTCTTTTGCATGTTTGAAGAAGCTGGTCCCTGTTGTTGTTAAGTGCTCTTTTGTCACAAGATTGTCATAGATTGCGTGGGCAGTCATCATGTGTAGCGGAGCTTTCTTTTTGCCGTGATGTAATCCATAAAACATGATTTGGAAAAGACAGTACATTTGCACAGCATAAGTCTCTCCGTTCATTGGATTGTCTTCCACTTATTCGCTTATATCTTCAAAGCCATCATTAATGTTGTCGGCTTCTGCGTCAAACTCAAGGGGCCTGATTCACAGAACTAACTTACGTCAAAAACGTAAACGTAAAGTTAGTACTTTTTAGGTATTCACAGAATACACTTACTCATTTTGGTATTCACAGAATGAACTTACTCATTTTGGTATTCACAGAATAGTACTAACTTTACGTTTACGTTTACGTTTACGTTTTTGACGTAAGTTAGTTCTGTGAATCAGGCCCACTGGGCCGGATTCACAGAACTAACTTACGTCAAAAACGTAAACGTAAACGTAAAGTTAGTACTATTCTGTGAATACCAAAATGAGTAAGTGTATTCTGTGAATACCTAAAAAGTACTAACTTTACGTTTACGTTTACGTTTACGTTTTTGACGTAAGCTAGTTCTGTGAATCAGGCCCAAGAACTTTAGTTTGTAACAGTTTTGCTTTCCTGATATTAAACAATGATGTAAAAAATGTTAAGACAACATCAGGCATTCTTATTGACTCTGATGATTTTAGGAGGTCAGGGGCATCACAACATTTGTCATTAAGTCCAAAATATAAATCTTTCAGTACGTTTCTTAAAATAGTTACTGCAGATACTGCATCCTGTGATTTCATTTTGGCAACAGGAACTTCAGGAGTCAAATCAGCTTAGAACACCATAAGTGGCTCATTCTTTTTGTTAGACTATCAAAAACAAATAATGTCATTGTACATTCTCACCAGAAAAATCTTAATTTCATTATTATGGATCAATACAGTTCCATCAATGTTGACCATTATTTCTCTGATCTCACTGAGTATGAACCCGTAGCCAGCACTCAGGAGTGGCTTTAAAACTTAATTTGCTTTTTCAAAGAGTGCAAACTTAATTGAAGGCTGGCGGTTACTTTGCTGCTGGGAGCTCATTGTGCATTCATATTTTTTAATGTATGCATGCATACAAATCCACTGCAAATACATTCACCTCTCTGTTTAGATCAGCTACTCGGCTGAAAACTACATCTTGGAAGAAACTAGCTGCATATAAAAACATGTTTGCCCTTTGAGACTCACATGCTTTGTACTTTGCTCTTTCGTCAGTCCCTTTGGCCCTTGTTCTGCCAAAACCACAGATAACACATTGAAGATCCTCTGCTTTCTGATCAGTTGTTGGAGGTGGACAAGGGGTAGCCATCGATCTTTTAAGTGCTTGGGCATTGAGTTTGATTGTCGTCGCTTTCTCAGAAGACTCAGATTCTTGTTGTGATGCACTGGTTTCTTCTAATTTTGACTACTTTTTTCTAGGCTTTTTTCCATTTTATATTACCTGTAACACTTGTTATAATGATAAAATATATGATCCTCTTCGTCCGTCAGTTTCAATCTTTTGGGAACTTCGCTTTGTTGTATTTCTGCAGCATCTCGAACTCTTTTCTGTCCAGCTGCAGTTGATGTTAGCTATTCTTTCGGATTAGTTTGGCATATGACAAATTTTTCTTTGTTGAAGCAGTCCTCAGGTTTTGTAGTTAGCAAAACTATGGGGGTCATTACGATGATGGGCGGATCGCCACCGCCCGTATGGCGGTGGCGATCCGCCCGCCATTCCCCTCCGCCCGCATGCCATTTCCCCCCCGCCACATTACGATGGTGGGAGGGAGCCCGACTGACGGAAAGACTGTCCACCGGTTTTCCGCCGGTCCAACAGGGGACTGGGCGGAAAAGGGCAATAATATGGTGGCGGTGTCTGCAAGGATGGTGGCGGAGAGCAGCATTTCCATGGCGGCAACGCCGCCATGGAAAGGCATACGGTCTTCGCAGTTGGGGGCCCGTAGCGTGCCCCCAGGATGTTTGGGGGTGGGGGGTGCACATGGGGGGTACCTATAGTACCCCCCTGCATTGGCATGGACAAGGTGGCAGGCACCGCGCGGTGCCTGTCACCTTGTGCATGCCAATGCACGACATGCATTCCCAGCATTGTGGCGGGTGGTGCTGTGAACACCGCCCGCCACAATGTTGGGAATAGGGGATGCCACCGCCACCGTGGCGGTGGCATCCTAATACTCGCGGTGGGACCGCCGCTCCTATGGCGGACGGTCCCATTCACCGCTACGGTGGCGGGCATCGTAATGTGCCCCTATGTTAGGAGGTAAAGATCCACTGCTACCACCTGCTTCGCTCATGTTTACGAATTTGAAATAAAGGAAAACCTGAAATAAAAACAATATTAAACTAAATTACCAATATGAAGGCTAAAACACGCCATTATAGAGCTGACATTTTGGAAAATGATGGAAGGGTTGCTCTGAGGAGTTATTTTCTGTCTCTATAAGAGTACGTAACCCCCACTGTTGACACCAACAGAAGTATATAGGTCTCATGGTTCCTGAAATATTACATTATCACTGCAACACATCGGCCATTTTTAAAAATGTTGTCCAGAAAAATTTGGCTCGGATTAGCAATGTCTACCCACCTAAATTACATTTCCAATGATACAAAAACACAAATCAAAAATGAAAAATCTCTGGACAACAATTTTTTTACAGATTTATATAAAGGGGCCTGAACTAACCTAGAGTGTGTTATCAGTAACACATCCACCCTGATGGCCGTGGTTCTACTACTGGCCAGCACTCTGCATCCTTCAAACACTCCCATTTGCAGAGAGAATTTGGGGTGCATTCGAGAATGCCAATTTGACCATCGTTTTTGACATACCACTAATTACTTAGAAACAACACAGACACTATACAACAGAACAGTTTTCAGGCAACACATTGGTAGCACAAAGACTGGTGATAATAGATTTTCGACCTTTGCAAAAGTCCCTGCACCAGAGATGCAAGGACCAGGGAGGGATAAGGTGACATGTGGTGACGTTCACCTCTCCGAAATGACTGAGCATGAGAACTGGTGGTGGGAGTGCTGGGTCTTCTAGAAGTTTGTTTTGAAAGGGGTAAGTGGCAAGCAATCTCTAGTCACTGGGAGCTGTGAAAATATGTCAGGACAGTATTACTTGCTCTGGCACTACCTAAAACTCAGAAATACAAATACCATCCCCGCCCAACTCTCAAATACCTCTGATAGAGTACGTTGGGTTGTGAACCTACAGCCTATCATGACTGCATTAAAACAGGAAATAAGGTAGCCACACAAAAAAAGAACAGAATCACAGGTCAAGGTCAGAAAATGCAGAAAGAATTCCCTGAGTAGAGAGAACAAAAGCTGAGAGGCATGACGTAGCAGAGTAACCGTTGCAAAATGCAGATAGGTAAAGGTCTGAGGCATGTAAATAGAGCCTTAAGTCAAATCACCTGAAAAATCGTTGTTAAAATTAATGTATCAGGCTGCTGCTATGATAGACTGGGAAACCTCCAATTGATTTTAACATGTTAAGGTGACTACCTTGAATTGCACAGATAGGGTTAGAGCCTGCAGTGTGTGGATGCGACCATGCTAGTGCTCCAGTCACACCCACTGAAGTCAGCTCCAATGAAATATGGACAGATACAGCTGAGGGGAATAGGGACAAGGCATTCTGGGCCTCAGAGCATGTGGGTGAACTACTGGAAGCATAAAACCCCACAGCACAATACCACTTTCTGCATTAGCTGCCGGCTCATGTACCTCTGCAAGCCTACACTCAACCACCAGCATGCGATCTTCAGCAGACCAGCATAGTGTATGACATCAGCCAGCAGGCCAGAAGCCTTCACTGCACCGGCAACACCTTGCCCATTCACAACCGCGGATGAGTGAGGCTATGCAGGGGACATGACAGCATAGTAGACAAAATACCTAACAACCATCCAATATATTCCAAATAGACCAGTGGATGAATAAATGGTTTCCTAGCAACACATACTACCTTCAGCTAATTCACATATTGCATTCTGGGCAATATGCGTGTCAAATAACCCAAATGGCCCCCAGTTTAGTTAGATGTATTCATAGGGCCCGAGTCAAAAACATCATGTTGGCCGTCATATCAAAAGTACCTGTTTGAATATCTAAAACTGCCCTCAGGGAAAGAGAAAACATGGCAATTATGGCATTGGTGCTGTTTACTGGTTTTAGATGTGTTAGCTGTCATGAATAAACATGGCAGGCTTGCTTCAAAACCTATAAATAGATTTTTCAGCATAAGTGAGGGGCCGGAATAAAGCACCGGTGTGGTGAATGATGCCCTCTCTGACTTACCATCTGACAACACCTTGACACCCAATAAAGTTGGTAAGACCTCCAGCCACAGCCTATACCTCACCGGCATATTAATAATTCAGACACTGAATGGAAGTATTTAAAACAACACAAAATCAGACAGAAGACACAGCTGCACAAATCAAATCAGTCCCCAGTCTGTGTTTAAAGTGTTAAACTCAAAATTGAAAGTTACTTAGATTCAGTTAACACTGCATAGTCATACTAATTATGGTAATGTGTGCTTTACAAAAAAATCTAACAAAGTCCAAACACATGGTTCACTGACACAACATCGATGTAAAAGATATTGATGTTAAAAATATCAAGTAAAAATATAGACAACAAAAATATCGACTCCTATACTTAAACAGGTAAGTACAAAAATATCAACAAAAAGAATTGATGTAAAAAATATAGATGTATAAAATATCGACTTTTATATAAATATAAAGAATATATATTAAATATATTAAATATTAAGGGCCCGATTCCGATCTCGTAAGGAAGGCCTCCAAACGGGATTTGTAAAGGCCAAACCCGATTCGGAGCCTATCTTTCCGCCCGAATCGTCCCCCGCTCCTAACAAGCAAGTACGATGCAAAAATCCTGTACGCGCCGGGCGAATTGTTTACGAACCCGAACCTGTCCGTCCGACACGTTCGTAGCCGAATCGTGCCGCGCAATGGAGCCGTTTTCCGACCAAGTCAGTACGATGCACGAATCGGACAGGTGTATCGCCTCAGTCTCATAGAGACGAAACGGCTGTCGGATTCGGACTTCGGGGGGCCATAGCGGGCCACCCTTTACCCGGAGCCCTCCGATTCGGTCACGGGGGGTGCGCATGGGTCCCCACGATCCATGAATGCACAGTGTGGTGGGCCACATGGGGTGCCCGCCACAGGGTGTACGCTTTTCCCCGCCCACCCCTTTTTTGCTATGGGAGCCTGTGTAAGCGTCTGTACACGGGCTCCCATAGAGTTCAATGGGAGTCCGAGCGAGTCGAGTCCGTAAGCATACGGCTGCATTGTACTCGCTCGTTCGGACTCCTGGAGCACGTCTCACTCGGAAAGCCCTCCAGATCCTAGTCGTATGGAGGGCTTTCCTTACGAGATCGGAATCGGGCCCTAAATATAATTTTTACAAAATAAAACAAATTTAATATACATTGTAATAAAATATAACAAATACACTTAATAAAAAAAAAACACACAAACACAATAATTTATATATATACATTCACTTTAAAACAATTACTAAACTATTATTTTTAATTTATGTAAAAAGTTTTAAAAAATTTAAAAAAATATATATATAATAATGATTTAAAATATAAAAAAACAAAAATCTATAACAAATTAAAACATTAAACTATTAAAAAAATATTCAAACTTAAATTTCACAATACAATTAGTGCAACAGTAGGGAAAGTGTTGGATAGCGGAGGAATTAAATTTACTATTCCAACTCCAGTGAGTGCAACAGTAGGGTAAGTGTTGGATAGCGGAGGAATTAAATTTACTATTCCAACTCCAGTGAGTGTAACAGTAGGGAAAGTGTTGGATAGTGGAGGGGTACAAATTACTATTCCCACTCCAGTGAGAACAACAGTAGGGAAAGTGTTAAATAGCGGAGGGGTAAAAATTACTATTCCCACTCCAAAAAGTGCAACAGTAGGGAAACTGTTGGATAGCGAAGGGGTAAAAATTACTATTCTCACTCCACTGAGTGCAAAAGTAGGATGAGTGTTGGATAGCGGAGGGGTAACATTTTCTATTCCCACTCCACTGAGTGCAACAGTTGGGAAAGTGTTGGATAGCAAAGGGGTTAAAATTACTATTCCCACTCTAATGAGTGCAACCGTAGGGAAAGTGTTGGATAGCAGAGGGGTAAAAATTACTATTCCAACTCCAGTGAGTGCTACAGTACGGAAAGTGTTGGCTAGTGGAGGGGTAAAATGAACTATTCCCACTCAAGTGAGTGCAACAGTAGGGAAAGTGCTTGATAGCGGAGGGTTAAAATTACTATTCCCACACCAGTGTGTGCAACAGTGGGGAAACTGTTGGATAGTGGATAATAAAAATTACTATTCCAACTCCAGTGAGTGCAACAGTAGGGAAAGTGGTGGATAGCGGAGGGGTAAAAATTACTATTCCTACACCAGTGAGTGCAACAGTAGGGAAAGTGCTGGATAGCGGAGAGGTAAAAATTACTATTCCCACTCCAGTAAGTGCAACATTAAGGAAAGTGTTGGATAGCGGAGAGACAAAAATTACAATTCAACTCAAATATATTAAATATATAAAAAGAAAACATATTTTAATATTAATTACAGATAACATAAACCTACAAATGATATATAAAATAAAATAATAAATACATGTAAAAAAAAAATTTAACTGGAAAATATTTACTAATAAAACAATTAACTAATACATAAATGTATGTATTTTATTTCCTACCCTATAACACCACACCAAAAACAAAACACTTCAACATTTTAAATTAAATTAACTTCCATCATTAACATAATTAATAATCAATTAAAAAATATTATTAATAAAAAAACTAATAAACATTAATTGACAACACACACTTGAACACTATAATATCCACAACACACACCTAAATTAAACTATAAAATAAAAAACACAGTTAAAACTTATTTTTAAATTAAAAACTATTACTATTAACTACTAATAATAAAGTAATTAAAATGTATTTAATACCCACCCTTTACCTCTTTAAAAGTAAAAACAACACACACACAAATAAACAATTACCCAAAATAAATATCAAATAATTAACATTAATTAACAACTATATTAATTAATTAAACACACATTACTTCCCACCCTTTACTCCTATAAACACCACAACACACACCTACAATAAATTACACAATTACCATATTAAACTTTTAATTATTTAATTAATATCAATTAACAAAAAATTAATAAAAAATAAATAAACTACTCAACACCCTTGACCCCTATAAACCCCAAAACACACACCTAGAATTAACTACACAAATACCATGATTAATTGCCAAATTTTTAATTAAAATTAATTAACAACCAATTATTAATTCATCAATTAAAAATAAATTACTTCCCACCCTTTTCACCTATAAACACCACAACACACACCTAAAAATAATTACAGTTACCATAATTAATTACCAATTAATTAATTAAAATTAATTAACCACTAATTATTAATTCATCAATTAAAAATAAATTTCTTCCCACCCTTTACACCTATAAACACCACAACACACACCTAAAAATAATTACACAATTACAATAATTAATTACCAATTAATTAATTGAAATTAATTAACAACCAATTATTAATTCATCAATAAAAAATTAATTACTTCCCACCCTTTTCACCTATAAACACCACAACACACACCTAAAAATAATTACACAATTACCATAATTAATTACCAATTCATTAATTAAAATTAATTAACAACCAATTATTAATTAATTAATAATAAATTACTTTACACATTTAAAACTACAAAATCTCAATTAAACAAATATAAATAAATTAAAAATAATCAATTAATTTAATATAATTAAATTACTTCCCCCCTATTCCCCTATAAACCCAGAACCCGCTACAGAACAAAAAACGCAAAATTCAAATTAAAATAACTACTAAAAATTTAACACATATATTAAAAATACAAACAATTCTTATACAAAAAAACTTACATAGAAAATATATACTAAAATACATAACAATTAAAAAAACGATATTTTTAACAACTATATTTTTGCACACGATATTAAACACTTTGATATTTTTAAAATGGATATTGCTTACCGTAAGTGGATATTCTTGACCACGATATTCTTGCTGTCAATATTTTTGAACCACAATATTTATTACTCGATATTTGAGCAACTCGATATTTTTTACTCGATATTCGGTCTGCACACCCAAACACATAAGGACCATAAAACAAAAGGAACATTTCTAAGATGCATCACAAACACATATTTTTTTTAACTGTTTTTATTAAACTTTGCTCACCATACGGTGAATACAGTATTCAAAGCAATCGTTCAGTGTTCCACTTCAAGCAGAGCAGACAGCACCAAATACATGACACGGACAGTCAGAGAAACGGAGCCTTCACGGCTCTCAGAAATCTCTAGCCCCCACAGGTAACACACAGGAATGTCTGATTCCCCCCCTTCGCTTCCCATGCCCACCCCCACATGCTCAATAACCTCTGTAAGTACACCAATTGCCCCATGTCTTTTCCCATTTCTTAGGACAGCCCCTGATTTGGTAAACCACTTGCTCTGCCCGCTGGCACCAATCCATGTCAGACTCCCAGTCTTCAACTCGGAGGGCATCGCTGCACCCCAAGCGTGTGCTAAGTTACGCTTGGCCACCCCAGCTGCAACAACCAGGGAAATCCTCTGGTACCTCACCTGTAATAATCAAAAGGAGCCATTTCACATCCAAGGGAACCACTTGATCGAGCACCTGGGCCATTTTCCATACCACCTCTGCTCAGTAGAGTTGTATTACTGGGCATCCCCAGAGGATGTGGAAAAAGGTGCCCTCATGCCCACAGCCCCACAGACCTAGTGCAGATTCCCTTCTCCCTATCTTGTGGAGAAGCACTCTAGAATAGTATGATCTATGAAAGATCCGTAGCTGTACTAGCCTAAAGCGAGCTCGTATCGCCACCTCCCTAGGGCTTTGCAAAGCCTCTGCCCAGTCATCATCTTCTAATGTACCAATGTCTCTTTCCCAGGTCTCTCTCAGTGCCATCATTGGGTCTGGGGAGTTGTTTACATCACAAACACATATAACATCTGAGTTAGGATGCAGTAAATGTGATACAGATGTTGATGTGCCATCTTACTTATTCAGTGTTATCTTACTATTTGCTGTGTGATCTGTGTAGCTATGACTGTACAGATTGCTTTGTTTGTAGCATCCACTTTTCTCCCACAGGACAGCCAGACATTCAACAGAACATATTATAACTTCTCACAACCATAATAAACGCAGAAACCTGTCTTATAATCAGCTATCACAATGGTACCAATAGCACGCAATGCCAATAAATACCACACTGTCCCCCAAAAGTACAGGATAGAAGCCCTTATCACACACATCCATCAAATTTCTAATATGCCATATTGTTATCACTGTAGAGGAATTTAAATATGTTTGCCTGTCTTGGCATAACTGTATACTGCTAAGGCCATGTTTTCTTGCTCATGCTTACTTAGCCTACCAGATGTGCCCATCTAAAAGACATGAATACACTGTGTACTGGCATTCGAGGCAAGAAAGTTGAAAACTACCTTGCTCAGTCGAAATTGCTTACAATTTTATTACTCATGCAGACCATCTACTAATTCTCAAGAGCTCAGCTAGGCACTTGCTTGTTCTCTTTGTGGAGTTTTCTCAAGTGATCAATACTGAAACTGAGTGTGTAGTATAGTATATATTGGGGCACTGCCTTGTATCAAGGGGAAATGCCTCATTGCTGATATATGGGGTATGCCGTTGTTGTTTAGTTCTGTGATTCACAGACTTATCATTTTTACACTTAGGGGCCAATTCCGATCCAGGCCGGAAATCTCCCCGACCGAGCCGGACCCGGAGAGATTACCGACCGAATCGGACCCTAGCAGCCCGACCGAACGAGTACGATGCGCACGTATGCCATCGGACTCGATTCGGTCGGACTCCCATTGAAGTCAATGGGAGCCAGTCGTACGACGCGTACGCGGGCTCCCATTGACTAAATGGGCACGACGCGAACAAGGGCGCCCCCTACAGCGTGTTCGCGTCGATGCGGGTCGCGCCGTACATGCACAGGTAGGGGGGACCCATGGGTCCCCCTGTGTGCGACTCGCGCGCCTACGCTTCCAGGGGGGTCCGACACGGACCCCCAAAGTGCGGCTCCGACAGCTCCTTGGAGCCGGACTGCGCGAGTCGGTCGGAGCGGTCGAGGTGCGCATCGTACTTACCCGGCCGGGGAACGTCTCCATTGCGCGGTGCGAGTCGTCCCCGTGCGAGTCGGTCGGAGCGGTCGGGTCCTGCGAACGCGTCGGTCGGAGATTTCGCGAGCGCACGCATCGTACTCGCTCGCCCGGACACACGTACGATTCGGTCGGGAAATAGGGCTCCGAATCGGATCCGGTAAAGCCGAATCCGATTCGGAGCCCTACCGGCCGAGATCGGAATCGGCCCCTAAGCATTTTCAGGTTCAGCAATGAAGTCACGACTCACCGATTTTTGTTGGGTCGTGAAATTTAAAGCAATAAATAAAGATGCATTTAAATTCTATATTTATCCTGTCTCATTTGCTGCGCTTCCATGACAGAGGTTAAATGTCAGGCTATGTCTTCTGACAAATTGCTGCTTATGTTTTTTTAACATGGGGATTGGTATTTCCAAACTTCTCTCACTTTGCAGTCAGAGAAAGAAAAGTAAAGTGAATTATGTGACAATCTTTCTGGGGCACAGAGAGTGTGAAACGAAAGAATGTAGGATGTAATTTTTTGTGACACACAACAAAATGTAAATTCCTGCAAATTAACTATACACATTCAGCAGCTTGGAAAGCAAAAATGAAGCACATTTTTTTGAACTTCTGAAGTGTGATGGAAAGTAAGAGTGGGTGGAATTGTCAGAGTTTGATTCTGAAGAATCAAGCGGAATTACATTAAAATTCTGCCAGATTCCGATTAATTCTGCTACAGAGTGGAGTGGGCATTTGGCGCTATTTTGATACCCCAAATGCACCCTCGCATGGTGCATTTTGCGCAATGAAAATAGCGCAGCCAAATACCACTTGGTGCCTCTGAATACTCTACAGTGATTAAAAGTTATAATCACTGCCATGTATGTAAGGGTGCCAAGTGGTTGGTATGCAGTGGTTTCTTAGTTTTAGAAACCAATGCATAATTTAATTTCGCCGGCGGTGAGGCGGAATTTTAATTAATCGATAAGTCTGTGTTACTCATTTACCAAAATTCCTCCGATTCCGCAAGAGGAATTGAAACCTCTGCCCGGTCCTAATGGATACAAAGAGTTTGACAGCATCAAAACAAATCAAGACACTTTTTCTTGGTGATGTGCAAATGATAAATATTCACAAAAACTAGATTTCTGCACATTATTGTTTGTATGCAATATTGTTTTACCAGTAAAACTGTATGTCTGTGCAAATTTAGTGGCCAAACTTTAGTTACATTAAAAAAATCACCTCATGTCTACAAAAGCTAGATGGGCCGCGAACGTCTGTCAAAGTTTGAGAATCACTGCTCCATGGGCACGGTCAATTCCCTACTCAACATCATGTGAAAACAGCCTTTTGAAGTGGACCTTGAGTTGAGCAACCACGATATGCAGCTTTAAAAAAAAAAAGCACATTCGCAAGGCATCCAGCAAGTTACATTTAGAAATGCTTAGCTGCCACGAGCTATTCTTGATCGATATGTGTATTTTAGGCAGCTGCTTGCAGGAAACGTGTAGTCACACTTAAGTGAAGCTGACCCGTGTACCCTTTCCCAACTCTCTGTTGGACAATTTAGAGCCAGAGTGCTCCATATTAATGTTAGCCGTGGAGACAATTTACCAATTAAGTCGATGCAAAACGAATATAACTCACTTCCTAATGCAGTTGACCGTAATGCTTTGTAGACGGAAATCGAACAGACTGTCCCAATAGTGGCTTTTATTTAATAAACGTTTTTTTTTAAGATTCCTATTTGTATTGCATATTCATATCAGTCACGTTAGGCAGGCATGAGGTCTGTATGTTCATGTTTTCTCTATGTGTTCCGTACCTACAGGCACAAGCTTTAAGGATCATTGGCATTAAATATCAGTAAATAAAGACCCATTCCATAAACACGTGGTCCAAACACGACTTTTTCCTACATAATTTGGCAGTTTGGTTTCCACTACTTGTGGCGTTTTCAGAGCTCTCAAATTATCCTTGAGTTACTTATCCGCTCCTGTTTTGTTCTTTCACTTCTGACAGTTTTGCGCTCCTCCGTTTTGAATTTAGAATTAGAAGCACTACCTATGAAAAGAACAGCTTGAAAAGATCTATTGTGAACTTACAGTGGGCTTACTTTTAGTCAGCTTTATTGTCACTCTCATTTGCTTGCTTCTTAATCAAGGTTTGCCTTTCTTCTTGTGTTTATTCCTCCCCTGGAGCTTAATTTCTTTATCATCTGTTCGCTTTGTTGACTTGTATTCTTTCACTGCTCGCTTATAGGGAACTACTTTTTTTCCTTGTGGTTAAGCACTCCATGAGAGTGCATCTGTTTCCCAGTTCTCTCTCTCCTGTGCTTCTGTCCAATCCAAATACCTGCCCTTCATGCTCTGTGTTTATTTCTCCCACCTGTTGTTTACTCCCTCATGTGCTTCGCCCCCCAACACCCCCCTTCTGCACTCCATGTTGTTCTCTCCATCCTGCGCCACTTCCCTATCCTGCTCTATCGCTTGAGTGCTGCTTTCTCTCTTCTGTGCTTCTCCCCCAAGTTCCCCCACCCCTCATCTATGTTATTCTCGCCATTGTGTGCTTTACCCCACCCACTTAGTTGCTCTCTCCTTTGTGCACTGCTTTTCGCTTCCTACCCCCACCTGCCCCACAATTGCTCCTCCATCCCCTCTGTTTGTATTTTTATTTTGCACTTTTATGGTATTTTTTTTAAAATTAATTTACCAATCCAAGTGATGTCTGCCATCTTTGATCAGTATATAAAAAATGAAATTTGGCGCTGCATCATTCTGTAGGCTCGTGCATGTGCGGTGACTCATGCACACCTGCAGAATGACACAACAGTGCCACTGCACCTTTTTTGACTATTTTTTGTCAATGCTGTGAAGCATTATCCAAAAGCATTTTCTGCTTTTTGCAGATGCTGCGCTAATTCAGCAAACAGCATTGGCAAAGACAACATGTCCAAAAGCGAGACCTACTGAATTTGCCAATGCTTGTTGATTTCTATGTATCTGTTTGGCTTATTGAACAGCAGTTTTGTGTATAGGCCTTGTATAATAATTGCTGTTCCATTCAATCAAACAATCATTTGTCTTAAATTCAGCACTCATACATATTTATGTGCAACACAGTAAGGAAATCCAATCTTTGTATTGCTCCCCATGAGGTAAAAAAGGTAAGCAAGTCTGTGGGGTGACACATAGGCTTATTTGTACACATCTATTGAGATTTCTATAAGGCAGATATGACTGCAGAGTAATGTACAAAGGAGAAGTAGAGGGAGAGGTGGGGATGCGGCTGAAAACAAGACTGAGTGCATTAGCATCTGAGGTCCATCACTTGTGGACATACACATGCATGAGATTGTGCTCGAAGAGGGTATACCACTGAATATCGAAACCACAATATTAGTGGGGCAGAATATAGAAGACAAAAGATCGAAAACAAATATTGACAGGTTAGTAAGTCTAGATTTTCTACACCTAACTCCACATATATACAACTACATGGTACATATATCTTCAAGGTACGTAGATTTGCAGTATGGAATAGTAAATCTATACTTCCCTATATGCGCTTTCCTTTCGATATTTTGCCCCTTGATATTCTGTTCTGGATATTCTTATACCATGATACTGTTGATGTTGATATCCAGTCATACAATTCTTGAAGAGGGGTCTGTAGTTACTTCATGAAGAGCAGAAGTGAGTTAGCTTGCAGGAGCTAGGTGGGGTGGCACCTGGTGCTTTTCTTTTCTTCTTCCTGTGTTTTAGTGGGTGGTAGGAGAACACCCTGCTTCTGTAGCCACGGAGTAAGGGGGAGATAAGCAGGAGCCCCTGCAGTGCTTCAGCAATGTGGCTGAATCTTGAATGTTTTGATGAATGGACACCTGAATGAGACTAGGAAAGTGGATGGATATTTGCTTGAGAACAGCAGTCATAATACAGAGGTACTAGTAATAAGTAAATCATGTCACAGGCTAGCTGTTTACTTTGTCTTTTGACTGTAAAGTGAATATCGCACAACAATCTTTATTTGTGAGACAGTGAATTGTTCACCCTTTTTTTGTGGATTATGCAGGGGGCAGGCAATAACTGGCCTTCATCAGTATTATATGTAGTCAAATGCCCCAGGGATCATCTACGAGCCTCCTGATAGGGCGAGAAGACCATCACTCAAAGCAGCGCTCTGGAAATCCACCGCTGTTAATAATCACCCTAGAGCCATGCCAAAGCCCACAGCAGGGACAATGGGAATGAAATGTGGCTGGGATTTGATGTCTCTGCCGCAGAGTGTTCCATAAATGTGACTAATGCTCTGCAACAATTATGCTAATAATGCACTCTTCTGCCGTAACTCACGCTGGGCACCAACTGCAGCTCCGTGGTTTTATGGTTTGATGGCTGCTGCTGGTCATAGATTTACCTCAGGAATGTTATCATTTGTGCACTACTGGAGGGAAAAACCATCAAACGGGGTTGGGAGGGCAGTCGCCACTGTGTAGCTGTGGTTCTGCCACACTCAAGTGAAAATGCATTTGTATTTGCATATAGCTTTGGTCCCCATAGGCGGACCTGCACCAAGTTTGCCTCTTGCTTAACATATGCAGAAAAGGTCCTAAAATACTAATTTATGTGCAATTAATTCCATGCAGGGGGGGGGGAAGTTAAGGGGGAATTAAAAAGACGTGTTTGCCCGTTTTAGATCCCACAGGAAATTTTGCTCGCAAGTAAAGCAAAAAACGCTGAACGGATTTACGCTAAACTTGATATTAATGTAGAACTTTACTCAAGAGTGTGTTTCTGATAGTTTTGTGCATATACATCATTTAAAAGTTGCCAGGGGTCGCAGCTGCGTCTCATAGACATAGACTGTAACTTATGACCCCCGTCAGGCTGTTTGCGACCCCTGTTGTCAGGACAAACCCATGTCATTGATTTGCTGCTCTTCAGCACTGAATACATGTATCTTAGATTCCTCTTATGTTTCATTTATTTGTTTGCATGTTTGTTCAGTTTTTCCTGGAAAATGACCTGCACAGATCTTTCCTGGCGTTTCTGGAGGAAAGTCTTTTGTAAAATTCACTTCGTATGTAGCAGTAAGACACATGAAAGGCTCGAGAGTGAAAACGCAAAGTGTAGAATTACAAATGTTTTATTTTTCATCTGTTAATGACTGGTACTAAACTTTTATTAGGAAACAATAATATAGTAATAGAATGTGTATTTTTCTATCTATTCAAAATTGTAAGATTAATGAGACCCTTGAAGCTAAGAAATATTGAGCACACTTGAAGTTTCAATTGAAATAAAGGGCTGGACTGTATTGCAGCTAAAGATAACAATGAAATTGGTGCATTTGTGTACAAAAAGCCTCACAATTATTGTACGAGCAGTGGTGCCTGCATACCTATCTTAAAATGACACTAAGTCCCTGTGAGAATATGGCTTGGTATATGATGCACAGGTATGTAAGTGGGCATCCTGCACCAATCCAGACAACCCTTATGGTGATTTTAGTGGCCTTAGACGACCTTAGAAAGCCCTCTAAGTGGTAGCTGTGGAGAGCAGCCTTCAGGCTTAGTCCAGAAGGAGTGTAAAGCAGCTTGTTTTACCAGAACATAATCTTATAGATATAGATTAAGTGAAAAAGAACCATGCAGTGTATTTATAAAAATATGTATTTATTATAAGACACTCACTAACACATACAGATATCTCCTAGCCGGAGATATACACAATGCACATAATACTTTTCAATAGAAACAGGTAAGTAGCACGAATACACAGTGGTCACCAGGAGGAGACCAAACCATATACTAAAATTTTGGTATACGAACCACGACTCAAGTCAAGACTGTACCCAGAAGACGTAGAAGTGCCAGGGACCCAAGGAACCACCCAAGGTGAGTATCTAGGAACCCCACGGAGGTCGTGTGCAGTGTGGGAACATGACCGCGTTCTCAATACAGGTCAACGGGTCAGTAGCGGTTGCAATTTTAAAGAAGAAGGACCCTTCCCAGTGGATCCTGAAGAAACCCTGTGGAAGACAGAAGGTTGGAGAGCCACCCCGCCCGTGGATACCCTAGGAACCAGGATACCTACACCAGGAAAGCCGGGTGCCTAGGTGTGAAGTGGCATCGGAAACCACCTACGAACTCAATGGAAGACTTCAGGAAGATGCCGCTGCTGGAGAAGGTGAAAGTGTCCAGTGGAACCCAAAGGTGGATTCAAGGTGAGAAGTACCTGCAAGCAGAGGGGACAGAGTCTATGCCACTCAGGAGTGACCAGGAGGCACGGAAGACGAATGCCCACCAAAGTCGGGTGCTGCAGGAAAGATGATAGTGGCCTTGGAGCTGCAGCTGTGAGGACCAAGCAATGCTGTGGAAGACCAGGAGCCATTCACGAGCTGTCCCACATCAGATGTCAAGAGTTGAGGGGTCGATGTCTGTCGGGAGCACAAGCCTTGGCAACTGCAAACAACGGGGAAAGCGAAGAAGGTGCAGTGTCGGGACCAGTGAGGTCCAGGTGACTCACCACAAGCAGGGAAGTCAGGGCAGGCCCCGAGCAATCAGGGGAGCCCACAGAAATCAAAGAAGAGCCTCAACAAGACCCACAGGTCGGAGGCACTGGTTTCGCAAGAGGACCTCAAGCAGCTCACCAAAGATGCAGGCCCATGGTGCAAGTGATGCAGTGAGGACAAAGATCGTGGTCACAGGAGATGCTTGAGGTGGGGGCTACTTGGAGCCTGAAGATCTTGATGGAAGAACACCAACAATCCTTTGCAACAGCAAGTCAACGCAGTGCACAGGGGTTCCGTTCCTGCGGCTCCGACAAGGGATACTGGCCTCAAACTTGGTGGGAGGACAGGGCAGGCCTCAAAAGATGTGGAGAATTACAATCTGTGTTGCTGAGCCTTTCGGAGTCCATAGGAACCCAGGAACAGCAGACCGGTCAGCTTAGTTGCGGTGCCTGCAGATGCAGGGAAGTGACTCCATCACTTCAAAGGAGATTCCTTCAGGTGTCTTGGATGCCCACAGGCCTTGGAAGGTTCCTGTAGGAAGTATAGGCACGGATGTTGCAGCAGACGAGCAGGACGATGAGATTAGGAGCAACAGGAGTCTTCCTAGTTACAGCCTTGATGCCCAGAGCGAAGTCCAGCGAAGTCCAGAGTGCCCAGACGGTCGAAGTAGAAGTGGTGTCTCGAAATGAATTTTGTCCCACGACTAATCTAGGGACCCACCCTCAGGTAAGCCTTAAGTACCCTAAAGAAAGTGTTGGGAGGATTCAGGGTTCGCTCCCAGGGGAGGGGTTGGACAGTGGGGAGAATACTCCCATGTCCTTTGTCCAGTTTCGCGCCAGAGCGGGAGCCAACGGCTCCTTGAGCTGGTTTGAACTGGACTATGCAAGGAGGGCACCAAATGTGCCCTTCAAGCAGACTGAGTGGCGCTGGCAAGCGCTCCCACCCGGCCACAATACACTAAACCCTTTCTGGGAGCTGGTCACACCTCCCTGTGACAGAATACCTATATTTATGCCTTCCCCTGCTCAAGCTTGGCTCAGCAGCAGGAGGGCAGAATCGTATCTCTGTTCGGCAGCATCCATGTTGTGCTGTCCGGGTCAAGAAGACTGGTACCGGGAGCACTGAGGGCCTTCCGGAGGATCTTAGAATCATACCTCCCACACCGTTTACGGTGTGGGGGTATGATTCCAACATGTTTGATACCAAACATGATAGGGTTCATTCCAGCCAGTTTCGAGATGGTCATTGCATAATGACGCGGTGCCCCTCTATATGTTATATGGCTGTCACAATTACAACACGGGAGAATGGACTCCGTAGGCTGTAGGGGTGTCCTGCTCACACAGGGGCACCCTCACACTTAGAACCGAGCACCCTGCCTTCAGGATTGAAAGGCCTGCTTTAGGGGTGACTAATAGGTTTTAAGTGCAGTGACCTAAGATATAGGGAAACCTATATCTTTCGTAAGTGGTGCTAGCACCAGCTTACACAGGCTGCAATGGCAGGCCTGTAGTTACAGTTTGAGTGGTCCTTCATGGGTGGCATAATAAAAGCTTCAGCCCATGGGGGACTCCTGGTGTACCTATGCCCTGGGTACCTCAGTACCATATACTAGGGACTGATAAGGGTACACAAGTGTCCAATCTGGGGTGTACCTAAGTACTTACCATACCAATTTAGGGGAGAAAGCACAGAGGCTTGGGTCCTGGTTAGCAGGATCCCAGTCAGAATAGTCAGAAACAGCATAGCACCAGGCAAAAAGTGGGGGTAATCATAAAAGCTGATCCTACTTTCCTACAGCCCCTCACTTCAAGTGGCAGTTTAATTCCAATAAGGCCAATAATGTCACAATTGAAATCATGGATTCTGCTGGGAACACTTTCATTTCAATTGAAACTTGGGCCCATATTTATTAACATTTTGCGTCCAGGTTGGGTTACTTTTGTAATACAAACCCAGAACAAAGAGTTGTGGTGGGATTTACATTCCAACGCAAATCAGGATTTGCATTGGAAAGTTGCCTATAGTAAGGTCAAATAACGCCCATCATGGGTGGGTAAATGGGCTTTCCCATTCAACCACACTCCCCATTTTTCCAAATTTGCATGTGTGCTGCACTGTACAGCACACTTACAAAGTGGGAATATATATATATATTTTTTTATTAGAAGAATCCCCTTCCAGTGCAACACCTATACTTGATAGAACACACTCACCCTTACCCTATGAAGCAAGGGTGTGTGCAATAGTGCTTCGCAGCCTGAAGTGTAGCAGCGCTGGAATGGAGGAAAACAGTGCCATTTCTTAGTAGATATGATGCTGTCCTGCTCTCTCTCTTTCACACAAGACAGCACCGCAAAGTTGGTTGCTGCACTGAGCTGCAAGAAAGTAAGTAAAGCCGCCCTTGAAGCTTGCTATGCATTTCACAGTTTCAGGAGCATCAGTAAATTTACATTGTTGGCTAAACATGAAAATCCACGTTAAATATTTTTTTTTGTTTTTCTTCACCATTTATTGTAGGTGTTTCAATGTCACTTGTATTAGTGCCACCAGAGTCAAAGGTCATATGACAGCACTGCATGTGATGTTATCTGGGCCAAACGGCATGTGATATCATCACTGCTGATGGCATTTTGGTGAATTGACGTCCATGGTTTGGTGTAAATCTGTTCAGTATTTTTTTAGATATTAGCAGTTGAAGAGGGGCTCAGTGGGCTTGAAAGGGTCAACACTTGTGTATCTTGGCATTTAAAGCCTAAAATTACCCTGAAGCCCGGTTTAGAGGACGATTGAACAACCCAAATTAAAAAAAGCAATACAAGTAAGTGTTCGAGGGCACTTTTCCCACTGTCCTCTTTGGGTCTGTAGACCCAAACATTGGGGCCGATTCCGATTCGGGCCGGAAATCTATCCGACCGAGCCGGACCCGGAGAGATTTCCGACCGAATCGGACTCTAGCAGTCCGACCGAACGAGTACGATGCGCACTTATGCTATCGGACTCGATTCGGTCGGACTCCCATTGAAGTCAATGGGAGCCAGTCGTACGACGCGTACACGGGCTCCCATTGACTCAATGGGCACGACGCGAACAAGGGCGCCCCCTACAGCGTGTTCACGTCGATGCGGGTCGTGCCGTACATGCACGTGTAGGGGGGACCCATGGGTCCCCCTATGTGCGACTCGCGCAGCTGCGCGTACAGGGGGGTCCAACACGGACCCCCAAAGTACGGCTCCGACTGCTCTTTGGAGCCGGAGTGCGCGGCTCGGTCGGACTGCTCGCGGCGCGCATCGTACTTACCCGGCCGGGGAACGTCTCCATTGCGCGGTGCGAGTCGAGTCCGAGCGAGTCGGTCGGTGCGGTTAGACCCGGGAACGAGTCGGTCGGAGCGGTCGGGACGCCCGGACGAGTCGGTTGGCAATTTCGCATCGTACTCGCTCGCCCGGACGCGCGTACGAATCGGTCGGGAAATAGGGCTCTGAATCGGATCCGGTTAAGACGAATCCGATTCGGAGCCCTACCGGCCGAGATCGGAATCGGCCCCCGAGTCTTGCAAACCCAAAAGCTCTGATTGGTTGGCAGCAATACTGAAAATGTTGATGTGGCCACCGTTACAGGATGCTGGGCTCGGTCTGCATGCCGTGCAAAAAAAAAAAATGAAAGAGCCAAAAGGGGCAGAAAGGTCATCTCTTGACAGCCATACTCAGGTGGTGAGATGATCTAAAGGGACCATTGGGCAACAGTTTTTTTCTTTTCATAATAAGATTTGTCATGGGGTTTGCCAATCCCTTAACCAGGTTCGTGGCCCTAAAAGGGTCAATTGGGTCCTTGCACTCAGCTCTGAGGACAGCCACAGAAAAACAATAAAAAAAGAATTGTAAAAAAAAAAAAAAAATCTCCTGGTCCTGCCCAATATTCATGAGTGGTTTGGACCTGCAAATGGTCTTTTTAGGATCAGTCCACAACCCCCGGCCAAAATTGAAGTAGATATAAAAAAATAATTGTTTTAAATTAAAAGAAAAGAAAATACAGAGACATGCGCCAGTATTTACGATTGTTGTATGGTGGGGGGAAAAAACAGCCATTGTGGACCACGATCATAGGTGTCCCACCCCAAGGGAGTTCTCAGGGGTATCCAGAGGCATGGAAAACTCAAGTCCCACACTAGGAAAAAAAGTAGAATCCGGCAAGCATGCATTCACAAATTAAAAAGCATCTGCGAACCCAAGCTGCTATTTACAGTGCCACATTTTGTGAATGATTTGTGAATCAATTATGATTTGTGACTTTCACTCAGAGGACAAAAATTGCACAGACAAAGAGAGCCACTATTGAGCATGCCTATTCCTTGGGCATAGAGGGCAGGAATCAAGATGCTTGGAAAACACAGAGTTGATGGAAGGGGGATGGTCAATGGTGGGAGGGCGGTGGGTGCAGGCCCTCTGGTCAACACCTGCAGAGCACAACATTTGTCAAAAGCCTGTGCACACTGAGGTTGGAAATTAAGTACATCATAAAAAAACTATTACTTCATTGACTAAAACAAAGTTAGACATGGCTTATGGTTCTGGCTCATACCAACAAGCCCAATTCAATTTAACACTTATGGTTACCAACACACACCATCATTTATGCTATTGGTACCCACAACTGGCAGCTGTCAAATTTCATTGGTTTAGTGCATTTGAGCGAGAACCATAACTGAAGTTTTTAACTGTGCGTTTTGTTTTTTGTGAATATAAATCTATATAGCCACTCTGTACTAATAGTTAGGGTTGCCAGAGATAGAAATTCCTAGGAACCATAACTCACAAATTCTCCATGCACTACTTATAGCATTGTATTTTACACTGGTTTCATGCGCTATTATATTTTTCATAACAACACTTACAACATTTCAAATGAGATGATTTGTCAAAACACAGTGTATGGTAGAGTGATAAGTTCTAGTTAATGTAGTGTGGTGAGCGAGGTAACAACAGTGTGCATGCGAGTGATATTGATTTGTAGGTGGTTCCTAAATTAAACATTTAAGTAATAAGTAAAAGTGTACATGGAGATGCTTGACATATAGTAACTTGAATGTGGTGCGTAAATTATAAATTAAGTTATAACTATAACTGTAGAATTTCACATGCTTGTCTATTTAAGTAGGGTTTGTATAGAACTAATAAAGTAACGCTTGCCTCATTATAACTAATCCCTAACCTTTGATTTTTCTTAGAATATATATATATATATATATATATATATACAAGACTGCTCCCAAACAATGTCACTCAGGTGACAGCACTCCGTAGAAGCGAAATTCCGTATTAATAAAAACGGTTGCGAAGGCAGACAAACATCTACACGTTTCGGCTTGAAAAGACTTGTTCACGATGTTACATTGTAGCCCAAGTAAGTGTTAAATAAAGTTTTGTAGAGCATGGTCATAGAAAGGGGCATTAAACAGTCAATGTCTCATGAAAACAACAGTCGGCCATTTTAAAACATGTTACTTTCACATGTTTGGAGATGTAAATAAAGGCAATTGCATATGGATGGGCTAACATTTGAAAGTCATGTTGCATTATAAAGAGCGATTAAATGAAATAAATGATATAGAGTACATTCAAGCAAATTCTCTGCGGCATCACAAAACATCCGGTGAATCCGGTACCAAAAATAATCCCAAAGTGCAGCCATAAATAAACACAAAAGGATCTGTGTTGAGTTCGGCCCAAGTGGGCGGTATCCCCAATGCATATTCAAAAGACATCTTGTCCTGGCTAATTACATAGCAAAAAAGGGGGCTCTCAAAATTGCAACCATGTATGTACATAAATGAATCTGCGCTGAATTCCGCCCAATTGTGCAATGCCCCAAATACATATTCAAGGACATCTCGTCCTGAAATCAACTCCCAACCATAGGAATATTAAAGAAATACGACCCTGGTCAATAGGTAGTCCATACTAGGGGATATGTGCACAATGATATAGCACTGTCACTATAGAATTAATAACATAAAAAAAATCTGCATAACAAGATAAGTAGCAGACAATAGCGCCCCATTGGGCGATGCCTGTCATACAGTAACCGTAAAGTATTGATGTGTCAAGATATTTAGAGTATTCATCGGTCACTTGATATATGCAACAAAAATAATAAAATAAAAGAATAGATATCTTAACTCCTTTGCTGTCAAATCACAGTAATCCATCTGGACAACCTGTAACAGAAATAGATGAACATAGTATTAACCCCTTCGCTGCTAGGCCTTTTCCCCTCCTGTGCTAAGCCTTTTTTTGGCTATTTGGGGTAGTTCGCGCTTAGGGCCCTGTAACTTTTTGACCACATAAGGTATCCATGCCAAATTTGTGTCCTTTTTTTCCAACATCATGGGGATTCTAAAGGTACCCAGGGTTTGTGGATTCCCCTGGAGGGGACCCAGAAATTAGCCAAAATACAGCTAAATTTTGGTTTTTTGGGGAAAAATGCGAAAAAAGGGCTACAGATGAAAGCATCTGTTTTTTTCCCTGCAAATGGCATCAAAAAAGGGGTTGTGGTGCTCATATCACCATCTTCCCAGCTTTCAGGGACAAGCAGACTTTTGTCAGGAAACCAAAATTGTGTACACAGTTTTGGCATTTTTCTGGGACATAGCCTATTTTTGCTATTTTTTGTGCTTTCAACCTCCTTCCAGTTAATGGTAGAAATGGGTATGAAAGCAATAATGGATCCTGGAAAGCCATACATTTCTGAAAAGTAGACAACATTCTGAATTCAGCAAGGGGTCATTTGTGTAGATCTTTCAAGTTTTCTTTATAGAAACAAACAGTTAAATATAGGAAAAATTGAAAATTAGTTGAAAAAACCAGCCATTTGTGTCAACATTTTCACCTGTAACTTCTTCTAATTATGACAGCTATTTGAAAGCAATATACCATTACATCCGCTGGACCTTTCTGGTTGTGGTGATATATAGGACTTGTAGGTTCACCAAGAACCCGACGAACCCAGAGCCAATAACTGAGCAGCGTCTTGCAATGGTTTTTTATTATGTCCCGGGTATATAGCAATTATTCTGGGAAAATTTATACATGGAAAAATCGGTATGAAAGACACCTATGTATTTCTGAAATGGGAACAAAATATAGAGTTTAGAAACAGTAGATATTTGCACATTTCTGAAATTGGGAGTACCCATACTAGCATGAGAAGTATAGGTCATTTTTCAAAATGACTTCTTTTTTACACATTGTCTTTCATTTGGAAGGCAGAAATGCATCGAAAGTCAATAGATAATAACAGTTGCTCTACAATTTTGTGTTACCCTAAGTCTCCCGATAAAAATGGTACCTCACTTGTGTGGGTAGGCCTAGTGCCCGCGACAGGAAACGGCCCAAAACGCAACGTGGACACACCACATTTTCACAGTGAAAAATGACCCTTTTTTTGCAAAGTGCCTAGCTGTAGTTTTTTAACCCTAGCTCTGCCGGCACCTAGGGAAACCTAGCAAAACTATACATTTTTGAAAACTAGACACCCAGGGGAATCCAGGATGGGGTGACTGGCTCTCACCTAGTTCTGTTACCCAGAATCCCTTGCAAACCTAAAAAATTGTCAAAAAAAACAAATTTTCCTCACTTTTCTGTGGTGGAAAGTTCTGGAATCTGCGTGGATCCACAAAATTCCACCCACCCCGTGTTCCCCAAAGTCTTTCGAGAAAAACGGTACCCCACTTGTGTGGGTAGGCCTAGTGCCCGCGACAGGAAACGGGCCAAAACGCAACGTGGACACACCACATTTTCACAGTGAAAAATGACCCTTTTTTTGCAAAGTGCCTAGCTATAGTTTTTGAACCCTAGCTCTGCCGGCACCTAGGGAAACCTAGCAAACCTATACATTTTTGAAAACTAGACACCCAGGGGAATCCAGGATGGGGTGACTTGACTGGCTCTCACCAGGTTCTGGTACCCAGAATCCCTTGCAAACCTAAACAATTGTCAAAAAAAACACATTTTCCTCAATTTTCTGTGGTGGAAAGTTCTGGAATCTGCGTGGATCCACAAAATTCCACCCACCCCGCGTTCCCCAAAGTCTTCCGAGAAAAATTGTACCTCACTTGTGTGGGTAGGCCTCGTGCCCGCGATAGGAAACAGCGCAAAACGCAACGTGGACACACCACATTTTCACAGTGAAAAATGACCCTTTTTTTGCAAAGTGCCTAGCTGTAGTTTTTGAACCCTAGCTCTGCCGGCACCTAGGGAAACCTACCAAACCCACACATTTCTGAAAAGTAGACACCCGGAGGATTCCAGTGAGGTATGTCTTGCGTGGATCCCCCAACATTTTCTTACCCAGAATCCCCTGCAAACCTGAAATTTTGCTGAAAAAATCACTTTTTTCACACATTTGTGTGTGGGAAAGTTGTGGCATCACCGGGCTGACACAAATTTCCTACCACCCAGCGTTCCCCCAGGTCTCCCGATAAAAATGGGGCCTCACTCTGGTGGGAGGCCCAAGTACCCGCGACAGGCAAGGGGCCAAAACGTATTGAGGCGACATCAAAATTGCCTATCACAAAACGACCTGGTTTTGCAAGGGGGGTCCCATGACTTTTTGGCCCGGGTTCGGCGGCACCTAGGGAAATCTACCAAACCCACACATATCTGAAAACAAGACACCCGGGGGATTCCAGGGAGATATGGCTTGCGTGGATCCCCCAACGTTTTCTTACCCAGAATCCCTCGCAACCTGAAATTGTGCTGAAAAAATCACTTTTTTCACACATTTGTGTGTGGGAAAGTTGTGGCATCACCGGGCTGACACAAATTTCCTACCACCCAGCATTCCCCCAGGTCTCCCGATAAAAATGGTGCCTCACTCGGGTGGGAGGCCCAAGTACCCGCGACAGGCAAGGGCCCAAAACGTATTGAGGCGACATCAAAATTGCCTATCACAAAACGACCTGGTTTTGCAAGGGGGGTCCCATGACTTTTTGGCCCGGGGCTCGGCGGCCACCTAGGGAAACCTACCAAACCCACATATTTCTGAAAAGTAGACACCCGGGGGATTCCAGGGAGGTATGGCTTGCGTGGATCCCCCAACGTTTTCTTACCCAGAATCCCCTGCAAACCTGAAATTTTGCTGAAAAAATCACTTTTTTCACACATTTGTGTGTGGGAAAGTTGTGGCATCACCGGGCTGACACAAATTTCCTACCACCGAGCGTTCCCCCAGGTCTCCCGATAAAAATGGTGCCTCACTCGGGTGGGAGGCCCAAGTACCCACGACAGGCAAGGGCCCAAAACATTTTGTGATAGGCAATTTTGATGTCGCCTCAATATGTTTTGGGCCCTTGCCTGTTGCGGGTTCTTGGGCCTCCCACCCGAGTGAGGCACCATTTTTATCGGGAGACCTGGGCAAACGCTGGGTGATAGGAAATTTGTGTCAGCCCGGTGATGCCACAACTTTCCCACACACAAATGTGTTAAAAAAATGATTTTTTTCAGCAAAATTCGTTGGGGGATCCACGCAAGCCATACCTCCCTGGAATCCCCCGGGTGTCTATGCCAATGCCCCCACCCTAATTTAAATTTGCCCCAAAAAATCCCTGGTGTCTAGTGGGCTTTTTGCCCCCCCGGGGGGGCAGGAAGGCTGTAATTTTTGCGGGGAGGGGGTGGGGGCATGGGCATGCCCATTTTGGGCAGCCCCCACCCTAATTCAAATTTGCCCCAAAAAAATCCCTGGCGACTGGGGGGCAGAAAGTCCACTAGACGCCAGGGAGTTTTTTGGGCAAATTTTAATTAGGGTGGGGGCTGCCCAAAACGGGCATGCCAATGCCCCCACCCAAATTAAAATTTGCCCATAAAATCCCTGGTATCTACTGGGCTTTTTGCCCCCCCCGGGGGGCAGATTTGGGTCTAATGCCCCCAGCTGCCCCCCAGAGGGGGCAGAAAGGCTGTCATTTTTGCAGGGGTGGGTGGGGGCAGGGGCATGCCCATATTGGGCAGCCCCCACCACAAATTATAATTAAAAAAAAAATCCCTGCCGTATAGTGGGCTTTTTGCCCCCCCGGGGGGGGCAGATTGGGGGCTGCTGCCCCCAACTGCCCCCCAGGGGGGGCAGAAAGGCTGTAAATTTTCAGGGTGGGGGCATGGACATGCCCTTTATGGGCAACCCCCACCCTAATAAATTATGGGGCAAACAAAAATATCCCTGGGGTCTAGTGGGCTTTTTGCCCCGCCGGGGGGGCAGATTGGGGTCACTGACCATGTCATGAGTGATGTAATATGTGACGTCATCAGCAGTGCATTGCGGGGGCGCGAGTTATAGTTAGCTGAACTAACTATAACGGGGGAATTTCTATGGTTTTGTACGAGTGAAATGTCCAACTAACTATAACTGTCCCTAAAACCTATGGTTTTTTCAGTGAATTTCAAAGGTTTTTTAAATGCTAATTTCTAACTATAACGTGTCTGAAACCTATGGTTTTTCAGTGAATTTCAAAGGTATTTAAAATGCTAATTTCTAACTATAACGTGCCTGAAACCTATGGTTTTTTAAGTGAATATATATATATATATATATATATATATATATATATATATATATATATATATATATATATATATATATATATTACCTACTGGAGGTCGCTAGTAGGTAGTTATAGTTAGGACCTAGTTTCAATAGGAAAAGTGTTTGTTTTTTTGCTGATAACTTTGGTGCCGCTTGACGAATCCTCACGAAATTTTCAAAACTAATAAGCAACTTACTTTGGCTGCTGTCTTGAAAATTTCAGAGTGACCCGTCAAGCGAGGGATGAGAAAAAGGGGGGGGCCAAAATGCTTTTTCTCCATGTTAATTTCAATAGGAAACTTTAGTTTGGTGAATGGAATTACACCAAATTTGGCAAAAGGCAGCTCTTGGTCCCGAAAGCGACCTTTTTGTTAAATGGTGTAAATCCATTCAGTAGTTGCTGAGAAATTTAAAGAAATTCCCAGTTGTATATCTGGGTATGCCATGGATCCACAACACCTACCGGGCTCATGCTGGTATCTGATTGGCTGCCAATACTCCAAACCAGGAAGTGCTGCCAGCCAGCTTGTGACTCGGTTAAACTGAGTCACAAGAAAAAAGATTTTAAAAACAGAAAAGGGGACAGGGTAGAAACACCCTGACACCCTAGGCCTCTTGGGGGGATTCGCGACTCCCGCCGAAAATAAAGTGTGGGCTCCCCGCACTTTGTTTAATTTAGGTCTCCGGGTGGGCCAGTCCAGGGCGCATTACAAATATATAGGAGGGGGCACACAGGCCCCCCCTCCTCGGGCTGTTCACAGCCACAGGGACTGCCACCTCCCTGGGGCAGTCAAATAATGATATGTGGGGGAGCCTCGTGTCTCCCTCCCTGCTGGTTTTTTCAGTGAATATATTTATAAATATATATATATATATTTATATATATATATATCCACACAAACAACGCTCTTGTTGAGACCAGGGACCCGTGGAGGGTGGTGCATGCACCGGGAGAGCACCCGGTTATCAAATGTCCAAAACAACTTTCTTCGCGTCGTGAAATAACGCACTCTCAAGACTCAATCCGATATCAGCAGTTCAGGAAATTTATTATGCTTCTACGCTACGCGTTTCAGCAGTTACGCCTTGCTCACACATAAGAAGATGAACATCAGTCATAGTTTTTATACATATAAACCACACCGTGTAAAAAACAACATAAACAGAGGACTGACCAAGCAGGTCTATATCGTCATATTGGTGGCGGCCATCTTGCAACATGTTATTTGTACCTCATATCAACAATCTGGCTATAAGAACCCTGACATATCAGCAAGTGTAGAGGATATGTTGCCATCCTAGGTAAACAAGTTATACATATGGCAATTTCATGTTAAGTCTGTGCCGCATTGATTGAACGAGACCAAGTTGTTATACTTAAGTGGATCACAGCATTTGTGTGTAGCCGGAATTCCCCCACAGTCCTCGCTCGGTGACCACGTGACTCATTTGTGGACTACCGATAAAATCAATGATCAAGTGTGGTCTAGTGAGTATATGATAACAAAAACACCTGTGTGCCACAATAATAAACGTAATAGAAAAAATTGGATATTCTCATAGTGCAGATAGAGTTTTGGCAGTTGCAGCTAGACATGTACACAGTACGAAAAGATACCAGATTGGGTGATTGTGAGTTGAAACACAGACACCAAGTTAAAAAGTTAATGTCCACATTGAGATACACAAAGGAGAGCAATGACGTTTCTACTTTTCAGATGATGGGCGAGTGCCCGATTGGTGTTTAAACATATGCTGTTACATATTGCACATTGTCTGTGGTGCCTGTGAGTACATTGCTGAATGTGCCCCATGTTCCAAATACTGGGCCAGTGCCCAGTTGTGGTATAAATTCTGTAGGTTTGCATATTACACACATAGTAGATCTGGATGGTGTGCTAGGTTGTATGAGGGCAATGCCCCTCTGTGTGTGTAACCACAGGACTGGTACAAGAGAAAGAGAAAGAAGAGAAGGGAAATCAAACCACAGGTGTGTGATCTTGACTGACGAGATTTCGGCATCGCCATGTGCCTCTGGAAAAAAGGTTAGGGAACCCGTGAGGGTGAACTACCGTAGTAGTGTGGGTCCCTTCCTTTCCTCCTGTAGTGAAAAAGGGAAAAAACACAAGAAATTGTAAATTTAAAAACAAGATACATGACAGAGTCATATTACAGAATTGTGTGTAACCACAGGACTGGTACAAGAGAAAGAAGAGAAGGGAAATCAAACCACAGGTGTGTGATCTTGACTGACGAGATTTCGGTGTCGCCATGTGCCTCTGGAAAAAAGGTTAGGGAACCCGTGAGGGTGAACTACCGTAGTAGTGTGGGTCCCTTCCTTTCCTCCTGTAGTGAAAAAGGGAAAAAACACAAGAAATTGTAAATTTAAAAACAAGATACATGACAGAGTCATATTACAGAATTAAAACATACAAATATATCATTTCAATCCCTAAGAAGCTGAGGAGTAAACAGGAGAGCGAGAGATATTTAGGCTGCATACAAATGTATTCGTAGCTCCTCGTCAAGGTTAAGGCCACCTGGGCTTTTGGTCTGAAGATCAATTATGTACATGGAGGGGGCGCTAGAGGGCGCCAGGCAAGATGGACGCACTTTAGTGTAGCTCTGCCCGGCTGATCTCCTATCCGTCCACGATCTGCGCAATATTAAGGCATCAACACTCCCAAAACGGCTGTTTCGTATGTGACGACCCTTCTGCTGCCACTGATTCTTTATTTGAAAGGAGAAACACCCTGGTGTGGCTGATATCGGCTGCGGAGAGTGGCGCGGGTTGGCTGGGCAAAATGGCGGCCGCCGACGTGAAGCGCTGAGGTGTGGATCGCGCTGGAGCTGTGGGATCTGAGCTGCCCTTCGCCTTCCAAGCTGGGTGTGCGCGCTATATAGCTGCGGAAATTGGTGCGATCCAAGGTCGGGGCTGGACGACGCTAAAGGGTGAGACGTTGGTGGCTGTCGCCCCGGGCCGTCTGCGGTGGACTGCTGTGCCGCTGGCTGCCTGCTGTGCCCCGTGAATTCTGCTGTGGGGGCCGCGGCTTGTCCGTATGAGGCCCTGTGATATCGGAGGCGGAGGGTGACTGCTTCCGCTTAATCCTGCACAGCGATCAGCGGAGCTGGCCTGAAGGGGAGACTGCTGAGGACCCCGGACGCACCTGAGGGGCCTGAAGACCTGCGTGGACTCCAGCGGCGGGCTGCGGTGAGTGGGGTGCGGCCTGCTTGGGTCCGCGGCTGCGGAGATGGTGCGGGCCTAGGCTGTGGTCTGCGCCTCACGCGCTGCGGCCCATGCGCACGGGTCAAAGCCTCGGGCCTAATGGTACTGGCCCTGTGACGCTTGCGAATAGAGTATGGCCGGGTGGTAGCCGCTGGGCCCAGTGGATATGCCATGGTGAGGGCCCCGGGCGGGAGCCCCGGACATTCTACGATAACTGCTGTTTGCTTTCTGTTCCCGGAGGAGCGGGGTCCCATTGTTGTGAGAGCTGTCCTGGCCCTGCCCGCTTGCAGCGTGCTGCCGCGTTGATGGCAGTGTCCTCGCGGACCTGAGCGAACTGTGGCCTTCTGCTCCTGGATGGACGGTGGTGCCCCTGGTTTTAAACGGTGATAGTCTGTCACTGCGTGGCTGCTGGGATGTGACCCCCACGCTTCTGGATATCGCTTTACATATGAGACCTGTTGCGGCTACCGCGGGGGCCTGGTTGGAGGTTTGTGGCTCGGTGATTGCAGATAACTGCTCCTTGCAGTCACGCGCGGTGCTGGCCTACCCTTTGTGCTGCGACTCTCCTGACTGGGGGAGTTGATGTGCCTCTGACCCTCTAGGTCTCTGGAGAACTGCTATCGGTGTGGTGGGATTGTACCTGTGCCTGCCGTGGATGTGTGGACACCTTCACGTCTCTGAACTATCACATTTTGCTTATGATGTGTTGATCTGATGATAGTTGGCGTATAGGGTATTCACTGCACTATACTATCTATTCATTTGCCTGCAACCTGCCGCTTTTGGGATACTCCTGGGTAGTTCCTGAGATCTTGCTTTCTCTGTCACTAACTATGGGGAAGCCGGACAAGACGCAACCCCGTCTCAAGTTTGAGGCGCGGAAGTCAGGCAGGGCGCAACAGAAAGCGGCCTCTGATTCTGAGGCTGATGGACATGGTGAGAGCCCGCCTAGTCTGGAATCCACGCTACTGGCCATGCAGAGGAGTCTTCAAGCTATAGAGGGAAGCATGACTACTATAAATCACCGGCTGGACCATATGTCCTCGCAGCTGGAAAAACAGTCGGCGAGAATGGGTGAGGTTGAGCAGAGGGTCTCAAACGCTGAGGATGGCCTCGGGGAGGTAACGAACAAAGCCCTTAACATGGAGAAGGTGTTATCTCTCATTCAAGCAAAGAATGAGGACTTGGAGGCCCGCTCTAGGAGGAACAATATCCGCATAACGGGGCTGCCCGAGTCGACGAACACTGGGAGAATGGAGCACTTCATTGAGGCCATGCTCACGGAAATATTTGGCGCTGAACACCTATCCTCCATGTTTGCTGTGGAGCGTGCTCATCGCTCCTTGGCGTGGCGCTCTGTCCCCGTCGCCCCGCCCCGTCCCATAATTGCCCGATTATTGAATTATCAGGACCGGGATACTATCCTGCGCTTGGCCAGGGAGAGAGGTACTATTACCCATCAGGGGAATAACTTGTCCTTTTTTCCCGACTTTACTGTTGCTGTCCAGGCAGCAAGGCGTGAATATGGTGCAGTTAAGAAATTTCTGCAGGCTGAAAGTATTCCATACGCCATGCTGTACCCCGCTAGACTTAGGGTGGGGTCAGAGGGAAACTACAGGATCTTCTCTACTCCCAAGGTGGCGATGGAACACGCTAAGCAACTTAAGAGACACCGGCGTGAGGCCGAAGCAGAGCATGGGGAGGATGATTGAGATCGATTGCTTGGGGCTGTTATTGTGTTCACTTTTAGAATTCTCCATATAGCAGTCTTGCTACTCTCTAGATGCATATGTACACTGCCATTGTTGTTCGCTGGACCCGGAAAGTCCTATTGTGTTATAAGTATTATAGATGTATGTTGAGTGATGCCTTATGGTTTAGACTCCGACAGTGTATTGTAACGCAGGTTCTAGACCTGATCAGCCACCTCCTACGTCGTGGGAGGACAGTAGCTCTCTGACGCCCCTTGTATGGGAGTTCCCCACATTATGCTATTGTGTAGTTGTTTTATAGGGGTTTGTTTGGGCATTCTCGGGATGGCTTTGGCCAGTTGGGGAAGCCGAAGTGGGCGGTTGGGATGGCTTTGGCACGTTGGGGCTGCTGAAGTGGGAGGGGGGTTGGGGGCGTTGGTTTGGGGAAGGCAGACTGATGATGATACTAGTTTGGACAACCCTTGTGTGGGTATGTAATGGCACTTTAGGTGAAAATTACCTGTCATACTTCCTATGTGCTCACTATGGCTGGACTTAAACTATGAATAATACAATCAAGCTCCTCACTTGGAACGTACATGGTCTAAACACGCCTAAAAAGATTAGATCGGTGTTTGCATATTTGGATCGCATGGGAGTGCAAAGTGCCCTCTTGCAAGAGACGCATTTAACAACTGAGTCGGCGAGCAAAGTAGGCACACTCTGGGCTGCGTTCTCTTTCTCTACCTATTCTAGGGGTGTGTTAACTCTGGTAAAAAAGGGTGTACCATTTACTGTGATTAGATCAGAAACAGATGACTGTGGGCACGTGGTGATTTTGCATGGGCAATTGAGTGGCGAGAGTGTATTGATTGTGAATGTGTATGGTCCGAATGTGGATGACCCCTCATTTTATTCGGATGTGTGGCGTAGAATATCGTTGTTCCCTCCGGCCGCAATTATTTTGGGGGGGGGATTTTAATCTGTGCCTGGATGCTACAATGGATAGAGCTGGCAGAAGTGAGATGCGGCCCAAACGTGCTGCGGAAGTGTTATTGGGACTGCTAGACACTGGTCATTTACACAACATTTGGCGCAGTCGTCACCCCGCTGGTCGGGAGAGCACATTTGCTTCTTCAGTGCACGGGTCCTGGTCTCGTATTGACCTTTGGCTAGTCTCGGAGATGGTCTGTACTTGGACAGTTGCGGTGTCGCATGAGGCACGCACTTTGTCTGACCACTCCCCGGTACTCCTCCCACTGCAAATCCCTACCTATAAGAAACCACCCTTTGCATGGAGGCTCCAACCCTCGTAACTCAAGGACCCGGTCTTCAGGCAGACTTCAGCCGAGGCAATTAAAAACTTTTTTAGGGAGAATGAGGGGACAGTAGACAGCGCGGGAGTGCTGTGGAAAGCCCTGGTCTTTCCAGTTTTTTAGTTTGTCCCATATATCTTCTATACTGTTGGAGTATATTTCCCTGTTGACAACTGTGTAGAAGTTGGAATCAGATAGTTGGCGTAAAGCTTCTGCAACATATTTTTCCCTGTCCAGGATGACAACATTCCCACCTTTGTCCGCTGGGCGGATCACAATGCTTTGGTCTCCGGCTAAGGATATTAATGCCTGCTTTTGTGGGATGGTGAGATTGTGTGCTTGCTGTTGCCTGAACCATTATAGAAGAAATATGGGACAAACTAAAAAACTGGAAAGACCAGGGCATATTGGAGTGGGAGGAGTACTGCTATCTCAAAAGAGATTATCCCATCCTCCCAGTGCCATACCTTTTACCAAAGGTGCACAAAGACAAGATCAATCCTCCAGGTAGACCTATCGTGTCCTCTAGAGGCAGCGCCACAGAAAACATCTCGAAGTATGTAGATTTTTTCTCAGGGAATATGTAAGTAATCTCCCCTCCCATGTCAAGGACACCAAAGACTTCCTCAGTAAGGTAGAAGGTCTTCACTGGGAAGATGACTTCTTAATGGTCATGTTAGATGTAAGTTCTCTCTACACCATAATCAAACATGACCATGGTCTAGAGGCATGCAAACAATTTCTTCAGACCAGACACATTAGATTCAAAGCACATACCATCATGGTTCTGGAGATGATAGAATTTTGCTTAACAAATAACATCTTCATGTTTGATGGAACCTTGTACAAACAGACCACTGGGACCGCTATGGGGACATGCTTTGCCCCTAGTTTTGCCAACCTGTTCCTGGGCAAGTAGGAGAAAGAAACCCTCATGGACAATTCCAACTGTCCTGGGGTAGAGCAGGTTGTGTTGTGGCTCCGTTATATTGACGACATCTTTATGGTGTGGAAAGGGAAAGAAACAGAGGTCATTGATTTCATCAATAAACTCAATTTCAATAACTATAACATCACACTCACAAGCACCATCAGTAAGACCTCCGTAGAATTCCTGGACATTGTAGTTGAAGTAGTAGGGGACACCGTACAAACCAAACTCTTTCGCAAAGAGACAGCAGGCAACACCTTGCTTCATGCCCTCAGCAGCCACCCTGACCCCTTAAAGTGGAGTATACCTTTTGGGGAACTGCTGAGGGCAAAACGCAATTGCAGTACTGACATAGCTTTCAAAGCTGAGATGTCCATCATGATTGAAAGATTTAAAACCAGGGGGTACCCACAATGGGTACTCAAAAAAGCTATCAACAAAGTGGAGCAAATACAAAGAAAAGACACGTTACACATGAGAGCAGAAATGATATGGACACAATGGAGCAAGAACACAACACCAGGATCATACTAACATATAATAGAAATGCCAAAAACATCAGACGCATTCTTGCACAACACTGGGACATCCTCAAAAGTGACCCCAACATTGGTCCCTTGATCAGTGAAAAACCCAGCAAACACATATAGGAAAGGCTACAGTCTCAGAGACAAACTAGTACACAGTGATATCACAGTTCACAATACCACGAGAAACCAAGTTTTAAAGGTTTTTTTTCCATGTGGGCACTGCAAAGCCTGCAAAAACAGTTTCATGAGGAAAGAATTCCCCGGAGGGGGAGGTAAAATGAAAGCTATCACCCAGTTCCTCACATGTGGTACCCCGTTTGTGATATATTGTCTGGAATGCCCATGTAAATTAAAATACATTGGCAGTACCATCCACCCTGCCAAAAAACGAGTGCTTGAACATATGAGGGCGATCACTAACAAAGATCAGCAATACCCAGTGGCACGTCACTTTCAACAACACCATTTCTCCAACAGTGCCATGCTCAGCTATTTTGTAATAGAACACATCCCAAGATTGAACAGAGGAGGGGATAGAGCACTTAAACTTCGACAACGTGAATCTATGTACATAATTGATCTTCAGACCAAAAGCCCAGGTGGCCTTAACCTTGACGAGGAGCTACGAATACATTTGTATGCAGCCTAAATATCTCTCTCTAGCTCTCCTGTTTACTCCTCAGCTTCTTAGGGATTGAAATGATATATTTGTATGTTTTAATTCTGTAATATGACTCTGTCACGTATCTTGTTTTTAAATTTACAATTTCTTGTCTTTTTTCCCTTTTTCACTACAGGAGGAAAGGAAGGGACCCACACTACTACGGTAGTTCACCCTCACGGGTTCCCTAACGTTTTTTCCAGAGGCACATGGCGACACCGAAATCTCGTCAGTCAAGATCACACACCTGTGGTTTGATTTCCCTTCTCTTCTTTCTCTTGTACCAGTCCTGTGGTTACACACACAGGGGGGCATTGCCCTCATACAACCTAGCACACCATCCAGATCTACTATGTGTGTAATATGCAAACCTACAGAATTTATACCACAACTGGGCACTGGCCCAGTATTTGGAACATGGGGCACATTCAGCAATGTACTCACAGGCACCACAGACAATGTGCAATATGTAACAGCATATGTTTACACACCAATCGGGCACTCGCCCATCATCTGAAAAGTAGAAACGTGATTGCTCTCCTTTGTGTACCTCAATGTGGACATTAACTTTTTAACTTGGTATCTGTGTTTCAACTCACAATCGCCCAATCTGGTGTCTTTTCGGACTGTGTACATGTCTAGCTGCAACTGCCAAAACTCTATCTGCACTATGAGAATATCCAATTTTTTCTATTACGTTTATTATTGTGGCACACGGGTGTTTTTGTTGTCATATACTCACTAGACCACACTTGATCATTAATTTTATCGGTAGTCCACAAATGAGTCACGTGGTCACCGAGCGAGGACTGTGGGGGAATTCCGGCTACACACAAATGCCGTGATCCACTTAAGTATAACAACTTGGTCTCGTTCAATCAATGCGGCACAGACTTAACATGAAATTGCCATATGTATAACTTGTTCACCTAGGACGGCAACATATCCTCTACACTTGCTGATATGTCAGGGTTCTTAATGCCAGATTGTTGATATGAGGTACAAATAACATGTTGCAAGATGGCCGCCACCAATATGACGATATAGACCTGCTTGGTCAGTCCTCTGTTTATGTTGTTTTTTACACGGTGTGGTTTATATGTATAAAAACTATGACTGATGTTCATCTTCTTACGCGTGAGCAAGGCGTAACTGCCGAAACGCGTAGCGTAGAAGCATAATAAATTTCCTGAACTGGTGATATCGAATTGAGTCTTGAGAGTACGTTATTTTGCGATGCGAAGAAAGTTGTTTTGGATATATATATATATATATATATATATATATATATATATATATATATATATATATATATATATATATATATATATATATCACTATTCTTCCGTATCAGGATAATAAATTTCCCCAACAGACGGACACGGACCCAAAGTAAGTGCTCAAATTTTAGTTTACTCCATTAGTCGCCATAACACGTTTCGGCTCTTGCGAGCCTTGTTCACATGACATGACGGAAATACGTGTTGTGTGCATTTTAAAGAAACCTTGCTACCAATTAAAACATCACATGACCTTCATTGAATGGACATAGAAATAGTCTCTAAATAAACATCGGACATTTTGAAAGTATAGAATAACATTTATAACTTGAATGCTACATAATGCCCGTATTTGTTATTTTTTAATATTGTTACATTTTTATACTAAAAATAAATATAAACAACCTGCGTTGCAATGTCGCCAGTCATATTGTGATGGGGAGAGACAACCCAATGTGCAAAAATGTGCTAAAGTGCAAAAAACCAATGTATGATAATAAAATACCTTGGAGGAATTTAAAAGTTACTACAAGTAGAGAGCTGAGATGTACTTTAACGCTCTCTGTATGATGATTAACTATATGGACACCAGATCGGATCACCCTCATACAGGTGTATCACTAATGGGGCTACGATGTATTTACAAGTTATGTCAATTGGATATATACAGTGCCTAATAGACCTGAACGATATCTGTTTCAAAATCACAGGTAGCGATAAGCATGATAGGTAACAGAATATCATCTATACCATATTCCATCTAGGCAAACATGGCCTGTTGATCTAACTGATGTGTCCAGCTAAATACCATAAGTGACAAAAGTGCAAAGGGTGCTATGCAATTGTTGAAGTAAAAAGGATGCTGAACAGAGATTCCATATATATAACTCACGATGGGATAAAAAGGTAAAAATACCAAGATCTCTTTGTGGATGCAAGACTAATTTGAAACATAATTGTGCCATCGATTGCCTGTATCATTCTGGTACATGTTACCTATTGGTCTGTTGAATCTGTACGAAAGTACACATTCAATAATAAAGTGCAAAATTTGCTGAATAAAAGTTAAAGTGCAAATGTGCTGTGCAAAGGTGCCTTATATGAATCATATTATAGTATAAACATTGTTCATATGTTGAAACAGATACTATTCAATAAATACATAAGTAAATACAAATATAAATATGAGAATATATCAAAATATAGTATCAATTGATAATAAATATGTATATAAATATATAAATATATCAGTATAAATACATATAAAATCTACACCCAAATGCATTAAAGGGAGAGTAGATAAAATACAATATGACAAATATAAAACACCAAATAAGTTGATCTACCCATGAAAGTGAAGACCAAACCTATATTCAGCAAGGCACAGTAATATCGAAAACAGACCTAAGACCACATTGTACCTACTCGTCATGGTGTGATAAAATTTATGTTTAGAGACATGTGTAAAGATCCTCTGTGACATTGAGACCTCCTGGACTTTTTGTATCTAGTTGCAAAATGTATCTAGTCTCCAGCTTTCTTAACTTATGGTCTCTGTCACCACCACGTCTACTGGGTGATATGGTGTCAATCACAAAGTAGCTAAGGCCCTTATTGTTAGATTGATGGAATTCCCTAAAGTGACGAGCCACTGGGTAAGTATTGTCCTGATTTGTGATTGCACGAAGATGTTGGAGAACCCGTTTGTGGACTGGGAGTTTGGTGCTGCCTATGTACCTAAGGCCACACGGGCACAAAAGAACATATATATATATTCCACTGAAAATCCTCGTCGAGTACGCACAGAAGAAAAACAGCCGCTCCAACATAGCAATAAAGTATTGGGCAACAGAAACAGACGTGTTTCGACCTGACGGCCTTGTTCACATAACCCGTTTTTTCAATCAGCAACTCTTATACTACGTCACACAGGACGCCTTTTGATAAACATAAACATAAACAAAATACTTTTCGAGTAAATTACTCAGCTCCCTCCTCAATTCAAAATTGTCTAACTTTATCAGTCTGACCTTTCTTAATACGACATATTAACTTTGTTCAAATTGTCACATCGACATTGTTTTGCTCGAACAATTGTAATGCCGTATTTTTATTTTAAATCATATCTGGAGATTATAATGAAACACTCATTTGTTTGACATGTCTTACACCACATGTTATTTTCGGTTAATACCTTAATTATTTTTTCATGAGTGTATTACAACTAACGGGTATAGTACCCAATTTGAAAATGCTGCTTCTTACTGATACTTAAGGTTCTAAAGGTGTTTCCACAGGGGGATCACCTTCTACTCTTCCAATGAACTCTTGCCAGCATGATTTGCATGTAGGCCTTCCTTAGGTCTGTAAAGAAAGCACAAAATCAAATATTAAATTAATTACTTCAAATGCACTATAAGTCCAGGTCTAAAATAACAGAGGAATATCTAGATATTAGATCAAGTGAGGGAGAAAATTCATAGTAACAAAAAAATAATTAAAATGCCCAAACTGTACTGATTATTCTTAAGGAGCTAATGTGTTTTATAAGTGTGTGTATACTTCTTCATCATTGTTCATACCATGTGGGGTAAGGCAACCTGCTTCCAATATGTATCGAGATTCTATTCTGCGTAAAGCAGAAATCCTGTCGCCTCCTCTCGGATGTTTTACTACTGTGTCAATACCAAAATATCTTGCCTTTGTCCAATCCCCTTCATGGTATTCCCTGAAGTGTCTTGCTGTGTTATAACTCATGTCTGAGTTTCTGATTGCCCTCCAATGTTCTAAGATGCATTTCTGTACTGGAAATGTCATCGAACCTATGTACCATCTGTCACAGGGACAGGTGATTACATAGACGACGAAGTCAGTCTTGCATGTGATTAGTTTTGTAATGTGGTGTCTTTTCCTCACTCTCTCTAGGGTGATCTCCTGAACATTCGTACTGTACTTGCATGCTTTGCAGTGCCCACATCTTTTAAATCCTTTGCTTTGTTGAAGCCAAGTCATATTTTTTGTTTTCAAATGGCTATGTACTAACATATCCCTTAAAGATAAATTCCTTTGGTAAGTGATGTTAGGTGTTTCTCCTATCTTTGCCCTCAACAAAGTGTCTTGTGTAAGTATTGTCCATCTGCTGTTAAGGATTCTTCTCAGGTTGTTTGCCTGGCTATTGAATTTAGCAATAAATCTCTAGGTGCCTCTTCTGATTCATTTTCTCTCAGGGGTTTGTCTTGCAACAGTTCCTCCCAAGATTTCTGATCTACCTTCATAGTAGCTTTAAGGAGACTTTTCCTGGGGTATTTCCTGACAATCAGACATTCCATCATTTCTTGCTTGTTTTTTCTATAACTCTCTTCTGTACTGCTGTTCTCTTAGCCCATAAAAATTCGCTGTAGGGTATACTCCAGCAGAAGCTAGGTGGATGGCAGCTGTCTGCATGCAAAATTGAGTTTCCAGCAGTATCTTTCCTAAAGAGTTCTGTCTGTAGGATACCATGTTTGAGGGTAAGTCTGATGTCCAGGAAATCAATACTTTCCCTGCTACATTGCATTGTAAATCTCAGGTTCACCTCATTCCTGTGAAGATCCTCATGAAATAGTTTCAGATCTTCTTCACTTACTTCTCAAACAAAGAAAACGTCATCAATGTATCTCAGCCACACACTGATGCAGTCTATCCATCTGTTAAGGTCACTATTCCAGAGGACCTGCTCCTCCCACCAGCCCACCAAAAGATTGGCGTAGCTAGGGGCGAAGCAGGTCCCCATGGCTGTCCCTTGTATTTGCCTATAAAGAGTGTTCTCAAATAGAAAAATGTTCTCTTTCAGACATGTCTCAATCATCTCAATTATCATTTGTGTGTGCTGCAGGACGTTAGCACTCCTTGTTCGAAGGAAATATTTGCATGCATTCATGCCATCTTTGTGTCTAATGCTGGCACACAAGCCAGCATTCCTTCTTCCAACATAGGTTATTAGTCTTCTGTATAAAGTCCTTTGTGTCCCTGATATAGGAATTCAAATTTTGTACATATGGTGCTAGGAAGTAGTTGACAAAGGTCGTTGTATTCTCAAAGATACTATTCTTTGAGGAGACGATGGGGCGGCCCGGGGGATTGAGGGGATCCTTATGTACCTTGGGTAACAGGCATAAGGTAGGAATAGTAGATGTATCATTCTTTAGGAATTGGAATTCATCCCAACTCAACAGTTGTTGTTCGTGCCAAGTCAACAGTCTGACTTTATAGTTAGAAAAAACATTTTGTAGGTACTCTCTATCAGCTTTAGTATAAAAGGGACTGTTTCTCACCTGTCTCAATCCTTCCTTTACATAACTTTCCCTGTCCATGATAACTATATTTACTCCTTTGTCAGAGGGTTTAATCACTATAGTTTGATCTTTCTGCAGAGTTGTTATGATATTCCATTGTGTCTTACTCAAATTGCTGCATTTTTGGGGTTTTCTACTCAATTTTAGAATATCATTAGCAACAATATCTGAGAAGACATCAATGTTATCCCTAGGGAGTTGTGGGATGGATTTTGATTGTACCCTAAAGTCAGTTGCCTGAGTTCCCCCTGTGTCAATACCAAACAGCGTGTTAATGGTTTCTAGACTATCTGGATTAAAGGGATCCCTTGGGTTGCCACATATTGGATTCACCTCTTCAGTTCTTTCTAAACTGTGTAATATTTGCAGTGTGCCCAGATACCCTATTGTTAGACTGTTGGTGTTTGGTACAGGTTGGGGTATTGTTCCCCTAGCATTTCTGTTAGGTCTAAGAGAGTGTACTTTAAAAAGTTTCAGCTTTCTCACAAATTTGAATAAATAAATTCTTAATTGTGCATAGTCAAGCCTGGCATCCGGGCAAAAGGAAAGTCCTAGTTTTAAAGTCTCAATCTCCACTTCTGAGAGTTGTTTCTTTGATAAGTTTATTACCGTTAATTCCTAAGAATTTGCTGCCATTATATTAGGGGTGGGCGGAATTTGCGCAGTCACGTTACGCAAATCCCCGCGAAATTGTAAAAAATCTCCACGAGCACGCAGAAACTCCGCGAAGACGCGGAGTTGCTTGTCCCACCCGTTCGTGATGTGTTTTTGCGTGCTCGCGGGGAAATATATCGCTAACTTGCCCATGCGGTCGCTAATGGGCGCGGCCATCTTGTTTTTCACTTGTCCCGCCCGCTCACAATGGTTATTTCCTGTTCCGGGTCGCGTATTGCATGCTCCCGCCCGCTCGCGATGCTTATTTCCTGTTCCGGGACGCGTATTGCATGCTCCCGTCCGTTCGCGATAAGTATTTCCTGTCAAGAACGCGTATTACGTGTTCGCAACGCTTTTTGCGTGCTTGGGGGGAAATATCGCGCGAACTTGCCCATGCGGTCGCAATGGGCGCGGCCATCTTGTTTTTCACTCTATTGCTATGGTTCTGGGCCTGCTTTTCAATCCTCCCTCTATCTTTTCAATCCTTTGTTTCTGGAAACTTATTTTTGATCTTTTTTATTTATTATCTATCTCTCTATTTTCCTGATTCTATGTTTTGAGTTTTTTTCTACTTTTTGTGTGTTTTTCACTACCTTTTCACTCTTTTTCTATTACCTGATTTTTTCATTTCTTTTACTTACTTTTTTAATTCCTACCTTTTCTTTTCCGCCCCCCGCCTACCCAGAACCATGGCAAAGGGCCACAGGGCTCGTAGCCGTAGCCAGAGCCGCGACCGCCTTCCTTGCGGAAGGCGGCACCAAAAAGGGGTGCAGGCACGGGCCTTATTTGGTGAGGCGGAGGTGGCCGCACTGGTTTTTGTTTGTGCAGCGCCACCTCCCCTTAACCCTGGCAGCAGGCGGCAGGCCTGGGTCTGGGTACGGGCTCCGGGAGCGTCGGAAGCGGTGGGGCAAGGTGCGTCGGGCAGTGTTTCGCTGCTCTGGTGTCCGGTGCACCAATAACCAGCTGAGGCACCGGTGGTCCGATATTCTGGACCGGGAGCAGGACCTGCTGGACCTGCTAGGAGTGGAGGTCCCGGGGCTTGGTGAGTAGCTATTTAATATTACTACTTTGTGTTCTTCTGCTCTGTGTTATATATTGCGAATATATTTTTTTCCGACCAGCAAGAATGCTGCTGCTTACATTGCAGGTAAATTACGTTTAAAAATCTTCTGTGATTGTTATGACACAGGTGCTCGGCGCTACTAATCTTACTTGTTTGCAACTTTGCGCTCGCTTGCCCTGATTATGTAAGAGTTTACTTTAGAGAACTTAAGTTAGGTAATGCTAGAGAGACTCTAGTCCTTCCTTTGTCCTCCTGCCACTAAGAAGAGATAGTGGTGGATTGATAGGTTTAGTTACTTATTAGTATTAGTTGGTAATTTTTAAGTGGTCTGCATGACGCATCCTCTGTCACGTCACATGCTGCTGAGTGCTGCTTACCCCAGTCCTTAGTAGAACCTTTTGTAGTTTGTTTAGTGAGTGTTAATAGGCTTATCATCATAAGCAGAACATCAGCAGCAACCAACCAACAATTTGGTGTATGCAAAAATGTATGCATGTGTCCTCCATCTATGCATTTTTGAGGACTAAAATAAATGGAAATGCAGACTTAGTGAAGAATTGGCCCGTCTGGAATAGGTAGGCTAGGTCAGGTGGTACTTAGGCTTACTAGACGGTCCGTGAATCTCGCAATACTACTAGTCGATCAGATTAGATAGGTCAATTGTATTGCAATTGTTGTTCACAAAAATGTTTTTGGAGCGTATTTTAAAATATTTTATTTGTTCCACACCAAACATTAATTTTTGTCTCTTTCTTTATTAAATCTTATATGATCAGCACCCAGGGGCAAGAAGACGGGGTCTGAGTCGGCGGAACCAGAACAACATGCCTCCCAGGGCAAGGACCACTCCTCTACCGAGGGCTCTGCTGCTGGCCCCAGTAAGTCCTCCAGTGGTTAATATTAATAATTATATTTCCCTAACTTTTCCTGCACCCTATTTTTTCCAAACTATTATTTCGGTTTCCTAATTCTATTTTTTACAAATTCTTCTTCGATCTATACTATCTGTTTCTAAATTCTTGTTATCCCTGCCTCTAACTGCCTCTGCTATGACTCTCTGTACTACTACTATTAGTCTGTCTGAAGCTAAGCTTGCCCAGTTGGCCACTCTTTATTTAAAAGGTTTTAAATAAAACTCAGATTCACCAATAGCTCTAGCCATTGAGTCCAGTCCTTTGGGTTGTCCTCTTCTACTACTTCTAGTCTTCTTAATCTTGAGGCTTTTCGACAATTCCCACCAACAAAATTCCCAACCAGATTTTACTATTTTTGATAGGATAGGACATACTACTACTGTTGTAGGGATTCTGCACATTCAGAACTTTGCACAAGAAAATAGGACGTTGGTGATGGGAGGTTGGACCTTCCTCACACCTCAAGCAGAACCCACCACAATCCCCTGACCGACTAGTTATAGTGTCTCATTAGCTCTCCGAACCCCCCCCAAGATACCCAATGAGTAGACAACCCAGAACATAACACTCCCGACCTCTCAGTCGCGGAAGCAATGCACACCCTTTTACTCACTCACTCGTGTAAGTCCACACCAAATACCACCGAGTCTATGTAAGTTCAAAAGGTTTATTTTCAACTGACAAGCTCTGTACGTTGTTCTATAATGCAGCACCAACAGCAAAATGCATAAGATTAAAACAATAAACATTGTTACACTTAGTTACACTTACAACTACAAGTCCATAGAAGACAAAAGGCGAAATCATGATAACTGAACAGTGGTGGAAGAACCACCCTCCCCTTGGTAAGAATATAGTTTATATAAAATTATAAATGAAGATCTCTGAGCGAATTCTGGGGACCCCTCACCTTAGAAGAACCTAGTATTGGTTACATCATAAGCTCTGCAAAGCTCTGGTTCGTAGAAGGGAATCTTCCGTCTGTTATGAGAAAAATGGTGCGCGTTAGTATATTGCAAGCATTTCTCAGTCGTGCCAAAAAGTGTAGCATTTTTATGGATAAGCAATATGGACTACCACCAGAACTCCATAACAAAGTGGCTTGTTTTTTGACCTTGTACGCAGCGCTCAGACAGTAGCAGTATGAGCTCATGTGGGCTCAAGGGCGTCTTACACAACAAGCTACGAGGTAACGTGCGTAAAAATAAAAGACACAAAGCTAAAATGGTTGCATGGCTCGGGCTAACTTAGCAAAGACTAGAATGACCCTAGGGACCATATAACACTACTAGTGTCTACTCTACTACCTGATTTGTACTAGTGATGTATGTTGTATATGTATGTATTAACTTTTTTTTCAATCTTGCTAGTGAAAAATAGGGGGAGGTGTATATGGCATCTAAAAAATGTGTAATGTTTTTTCTAGGTGTACTACCGACCACCAGTACCGGGGCCAGCGGCGAAGGCGACGCGGCCGCTGAGGGTACAGGAGGAGATGCGGCAGTTGCAGGAGGAGCTGCAGGGGGTGAGCCAGCAGCAGTGGCGGGAGGTGGTAAGTTATATTCCTAATCCTTACTTATTGACATTACACTTGCTGCAAGGGTGTACTGTATACTGTACTGTTGAGACTTATTAAGTAAGAAGTTGTTGTGAACGGTTGAAGAAGACACCCTTTTCTTAGCATTAGCAATAGCATTAGCGGCGGGAGTGTACTGTTGAGTAACCAATGGCCTCTTCTATCTGACTTCAACTCAGCTGTGAAAGTTTTATGGAGAAGACTAAAAGTCAGATCAGATGACCTTGATGGATGGGTTGAACGAAAAGGGAAAGAAGGGTGGAAGGAGGAAGGACGGGCGAGATTTAATATTTATGACTGGCAGAGAAGGATACGTGGGATGCATGCATGCATAGGTGGCTGATAGGAATCAGATGCATGGGTGGTTGAATGCCTGAAACTCCCACAAATGTTAGAGGCCGAGGAAGTGGGAGGATAGATACATACCACAAATGTTATGTACTGTGCTTGCTAGTGCTACTGTGCCACTATGTGTAGACTTAATTTGTCTTACTGCTTTGCTAAGAGTATATTTTACAATAGTCTTGTTTTTTCTTCTTGATATAGCTACTCCTTCCAAAGGGAAACCAGACAGGAAGGAGTTGGCAGCCAAGGCCCGGCGCCGGAAGCTGGAGGCCATACAAACGGAATACCAGCGGCTGGTGGTTCTGGCGGAGGAGGAGGAGCGCGGCAGCAGCTGCAGCCTCCTCCAATGCCCCGGGCCCCAGCCACCCCCTCCAGTGTTACGGCGCCACCGTCTGGCAGCCGCCCGCCGCCGATCTTCATTTAATAGCACTGCTGCCCCCCCTGTGGATGCAATTGCCGCGCATTGAAGCGCCACATGGCCCGCCTAGAGGAGCGTATTCGTGTCCTGGAGAGGCGAGCCCGCCGATGAACAGACCCTGTTGATTGCCCCTTTTTAATTGCTTATTTTGGTAGGTGGGAATCGGGCGTTGGGGTTTTCACTTTATTTGGACAATTGGACATTTAATTTGTTGGACTTTTTCGTTCCGGACAATGGACATTGGTTGGGGTTAGGGAGAGGGGTGGGTCAGGTGTTGTTATGGGATTTTTTACATAGTTTATTTTTGTTAGGGGATTAAATTATGTATTTATATTTTACATACGATGTTGTTAATGTTTTGTGGGTGGGGTTACTGTTTTGCGTCACACTGTTTCCTTGCTGGTGCAGGGCCACAGCCAGTGTTTGATTTAAATAATTGGCTGACTTTGTAAGACACAAACAGATAGATGCGGTACCCCTCACTGAGTGACTTGTCCTACTAGTACTGTCAGTCTCTCCTCCTAGTCTATGCATTCTGCAACTGGACTCAAAGGGGTGTGTGAAATTGAATTAATGAAAAAATGTCCATTATTAATTATGCCTCCCCCAAACTTCTTCTCTTACCTGTGCTTGATGTTTAACTTAGGCACAGCGATGGCTGCATGGTGATGATGGTTTTCTTTCCCAACATGCCATGGTTGTGGTGGTAGTAGTAGTAGACACTGGCAGTAGCATTTGCAAAAAAAGAAAATGAGACAGTCAGTCACCTGAGAGAGACTGTGGGAGGAGTAGTAGAATGAAGTACAGTACAGAACTTACTGCCAAACAATAATATGCCAAAATACAATAAAACATAATGGTGGCGGGGATAGCCTAGTACATAGAGTTACAAACTCTAGTTGTGTTGAGTCACTCGACTAGGCCTACAGTACACTCGACACAAGCGTAACCGTTAGTGCTGTGAAGGAGGATGACAACAAATCCAATCGATGCCGGCAATTAATGCTGATGGATTAGGTTCCTTTGGCAAAAAAATTACCTCGCAAATATACTGCTCATGGGTGGGCAAGCAGAAGAAGATCCTCGCCCTGCCTTGAAATTGAATTAGTGTTGCTTTTGCCACATCCGCCCCAGCAAGCGTGTGATAAATTATTGGTGTACATTTAATTTAGTCACACCTCAATAAGTCACACAGCCCGGGGGAAGAGGGTTAGGGTTTGATGAATGGTTGGGAAGGGGGTTTGGGGAAAGGTTTGACAAAGAAAAACAGTACGCATGGACAACAACAAAACACAATCTTGGCAGACGACCATATCCATAAATCTGTTAAGGGAGAAAAAGGAAATGCATGCATGATGATGATAACTTGATGGTTAATGATAAGTAGTACTTACTAACTACTACTAGACAATTAGACAGTACAGGGCAGCAGTATATTATGCAATTTGCCTTGCCTGTCTGCCCTCCGAGAGACCCGAATTACATACAGTTTCTGTTCTGTTGTACCGGCCCGGGCTTACTATTAAAGATAGCAAAGAAAATTCAAAAATAGCTGTAGGGATGAATTGAATTATAAGCAGAGAGCAAACATAATAATAACAACAACACACAGTAGCAATGATTGGAGACAAAAAATTAATCAAATTATTTAAAAGATGATGAAAGTTGATACTGTTACTGTATGTTATCCTGGTCAAAATGGGGAGTTGCATCTCGGCATTCCTCTTGGTCCTCCCTTCCATGGACGCTCCGGCCATCAATCTTGGGTGACGCCACTGCCTGCCTGGCAGATGTAGATTCATTGGTAAGGTAAGTGTGAGTTGTTTTTCCCAGTATAGCACAGGGTAAGGGCCGGCCTGTAATTGTAGATGGAAAAACAAAAGGGATATTGAAAAATCAAGTAGAAAAAAAATGCATAAATTACGGTGGAGTGCAACAAGAACACTTTCAGAGGCGGCATGGATACATCATGTCTACTCTAGTCTGTTTCCAGCATTAACCTCCAACAACAACAGGACAGAGCAGGCCCACGGCACCCGTGACCCATCCTCCATTTAGCGTACATTTTTTGACAGAGGCAGACAAAGCAGATATACAGCAACATAGCATTTTACAAATTAAGTGACTAAATCAATGCACCGCTGTCAGTCATACCACCACACTCGACTCCACCACTACACAGACATGTAGGTCTGCAGTGGTTGTTGTTGACTTGTTTACCTATTATGCCACTCATGAAACGCCCTGAGTTATTCCATCAATCATCTTGGATCCTACTGAGTGACTGCAAAGATATTATGTCACTGTGGTCATCATCATGGTGTGTTGTCCAACTCAGTGTGCAGTGTACAGATTGAGTGCCCTTTCCATATTCAAAATGCAATGGATCGGCCTGCAGTAGAAGTACAAATTTGTTATTAAAAAACAAGAAGGAAAACAAACATTGCCTTGAGTTACTTTTAGTGTGTAGATTAGATAATAGTACACAATGAATTAACTTCATGCACTACAAACAACAACAACACAAATCACTCAGTCATCGTCCAATGCATGTCATCATTCATTACCTGTTCCTTCTCATCTTCAGTTAATGGGCAGTCTCTCTCGGCTCGGAAAGGAGGATAGCTATAGTAGTCATCATCATGTTCCACTTCTTTTGGAGGGACTCAACGAGGCAAGATTTTCTTTTTCTTCTATTATGCTACATCCAATCATCATCTGGCTTGAGGGCAATAGATTTAGGGCGATTCAGGAGGATGGAGGAGCAGGACTCGGAGGAGTGGACTGAAATGCAGACAGCTGAAACTCATATATGGCAATAAAAGACTAGAAGACAGTGGTGATGGATTTGTTGTGATTCGAAGTTTCCAACTAGAAAGACAGGCACACATATAAAAGTAAATAAGGGAGGACGACAGTAAGAAGTGGAAGCCTAGTTGTCAGGGAAGTATAGCTCGTCCTCAAACTCTGGGGGTTCAACCAGAAGTAGGTAATCATCATCTAACACGCTACTTCCGTCACCTGAGCCGCTGTCCTCATCTTCCTGCGTTGATTCATGTATTGTGTAATTCAGTGGTATAAATTGCTGATTCATTTTGATCATGGTTAACCTCTCCACGTTTTTGGGTGAGAGACTGGTCCTTTCCACTGTTACAATGGAACCAGCAGCACTGAAAACACGTTCAGAAGAGACACTTGCGATAGGGCAATCCAGATAGTTAATCGCCAGCCTGCTGAGCACTGGCCATTGGCCCCTTTTGCCATACCAATACCGCAATGGGTTTTGATCAATGTAGACCTCTGTTGGGTCATCCAGATAGGCCTGGACCATCCGCTCAATGTTCAGGGGTGCTACACTTTGTTCGGCCTGTTTTGTCTTTGCATCAGCACTGGACCTAGCAAGTCCTTGCTGTAAATACCAATCCTGTGCCGTTTTTACTGGGGCTGATGATCCGGTTCTTGCTGTTGTCGATAGTGTTGGTGTTGGTGACAGCTGTGAACCAAACGCACTGCCCTCAGGCTCTGAAGTTGAACTTGACGCTGGATGCCCTGCTGCAGTACTTGTTGTGGGTTTCAGTAGCGGGCCTTTAATTACCAGCCGTTCATTTTCCAATTTACTGGCTGCCTCAGCTATCCAAGTTTTGTACCGGGCAACATCCACTTATGAAAAAGGGAGTAATGTCTTACTGTTCAGTGCCGATTTGTACCGTGGATCCAGAATTGTGGCACAAATGTAATGTTCTTGTGACAAAATCTTAGTTTGCACCCTTGCATTTTCAGTTAAGCGACATGATAAGCTCTCCACCAACTCATATGCTTCTTTTTTTTCCTCCACACCTATGTACGCTTCAGACACCTCCTTCAGCTGTTGCTCTAGCATGTGCAACAATGGGATAGCTTGGCCCATAGTACAGTCCTCCTTGCTGACTTCACGTATGAAGACCTCGAAAGGAAGAAGCATCTCTGTCAGGCATTTAACTAGGCACCATTGGTCCATCTGCAAGGTCATGCCTTTCACAGTAGCATCTGCCCTTCGCATGACATATTCATTGATTGGTCTGTACTGCTCAAACAGACAGTCAAGCATGTAATACGTTGCGTTCCAACGTGTTGCCACCTCCTGGATGAGTGCTTTGACTGGCATTCTATAGTCATGTTGAATGATCCTCAGCTGCTTCCGGGCTTTAAAAGAATGGCTGAAATGAGTGCATATTCTGTGGCAGGTGGTCAGTAAGTTGCTGACTATGGGTTCTTTTTCAGAAAGTCTTGAACTATAATGTTAATGCAGTGCGCCAAACACGGGACCCTGAAATAGGCACCAACCTCCATGGCCTTAAGTACATTACTGCCATTATCCGTGGCAACAAAACCAATGTTAAGCCCTCTTGGGTGCAGCCATTCAAAGACCTTGCTGTTAAACTCTTCCAAAATGTTTGCAGCAGTATGAGATTTCTCCAAGGCGAACATGGCTACAGTTGCATGTTTCCGAGTAGCATTAAAAATCTCAGCTGTGTCAACAGCACCTACTTCAGACAGCTTTTCTCTAACCCCCACAAAAGAGACCCAGTGTGCAGTGATGCACATTTAATCAGTGGCTTGGCAACTGGTCCACATGTCTGTTGTCAGATGGATATTGTGAACAGCACTCTGCTGCAAAGCTTGTCCAACCAATTCCAGCACATTGTGAAGTAGTGCTGGAACAGCAACTCTGGCGAAAAAGGACCGGCTGGGAACCTTCCATTTAGGGCAGATGGCTGACACAAATTCAAGGAAACCCACCCCTTCCACAAATGAAAAAGGGAGAAGGTCCAGCGCTAACATTTTAGCCAGCTTCGCATTGTACAACCGTGCCGTTGGGTGGTTGTGTTGGTACTGCCCCTCCGACCTAAGCATGCTGTCAATGGTAGGCTGGAATATTTTCCTTTGTGGTGCAGCTGTCTTCTTGAACCCAGTTAGGCTCAACAACGACGCACTTTTTCTCATTGCAGTACTCGTTTGCCTTGGTGTCTCAGGCTGACTCTTACTACGGTGCCACTGAGATGTTGCTGAGGATGTGGGCGGTACCACTACACTGCTGGGGACAGGGCTAGAAATGTCTCCCTCTTGTTGACCTTCCACTGCGATCATATCTTCCCCTACTTCTTCATCCCCAACAACAGCAATGGGTCCAGTTTTACTTTTTTCTAAGCGAAGTAGGTGAGCCTCCCACTTGATACTGTGGTGTTTTTTGAGATGACTTGTTTGGCCTCCGGTACCATAGTTTGTACCAAGCTTACCCCGCCTAACAGCCTGCCGACAAATTGAGCATATAGCAATGTTCTCCTCCTTACTGCTAACCTTAAAGAAGTCCCAAACTGGGGAGGAGAACTTTCTGGCACTGCTGGAGGTGCCACTTTCAATACCAGATGAACTGGAGGGTGTGCCTGGAATTTGACTCTGTGCAGTTACACTATCACTACCTACTGAGGTGGTGGTTGAGCTGGATGTAGGTCCCTGCCAGGCCTTTGCAAAGGCAAATATGGAAGCTGGAGGTCGTGTTGGTGTTACCTGTGTTGGTGGTATCCGTGCTACATCCCTCGCAGCGATTTTGGATAGTCTAATAAAGTTGGTCTCCATCTTCTCTGGGCCGGGAGTGATGTTCATGATGACTGGCTCTTCATCATCATCACCCCCCTCGTCTACATCTACCTCCATAACTCTAAGGCTTTCTGGAACCTTCCTTTTCACTAGCCTTGTCTTGTGGCGTGCATCACTCTCAGACTGAGCTGGTGGCTTCTAAGTGGCATCTAGATCATCAGAAGCGGGGCTTGAAGAAGAAGTTGATGGACTAACCCTCCTTTTCCTTGCTGGGGGTCTGGAAGACAATGGATCTTCTGAACTAGTGGCTTGCTCCTCTTCGTCTGCAAAAAGCTTGATTTCCTAAACTGCCCCTACTTCAGGTGGAACAACTACTATTGTGGGCTGCGGCTGTGGTTGTGGCTGTGGTTGCGGCTGTGGTTGCGGCTGCGGTTGTGGTTGCGGCTGTGGTTGCGGCTGCGGCTGTGGTTGCGGCTGTGGTTGCGGCTGTGGTTGCGGCTGTGGTTGCGGCTGTGGTTGCAGCTGCGGTTGTGGCTGCGGCTGTGGTTGCGGCTGTGGTTGCGGCTGCGGCTGTGGTTGCGGCTGTGGTTGCGGCTGATGTTGCCCACTTATCTGCTGAGTTTCCGCCTGCGAGTGCGTTGATTGGGTACTACTTTTTGATAATGAAATTTCAACATCACTGCTCGTTAGTAGACTGGCTACCTCTGCCACACTCATGGGCTTGGGCCTAGGTTGGTGGGGTGGGCCCGCTGATGCGGAGGTGCTGCTCCCAGCTTGGTCCCCGCCGGACACCGCTGCTGCAGGCGTAAGTTTATTTTCCCAAAAAACACATCGGGCGGCACACCAGTCTTAGCAAGTGTCACTTCCTTCTTTGTGTTCCTTCTTCTTCTCACTGGCAACTTTCTTGGTACTGGAGGACCTGGAACCTTTCTTTGGGGCCATCTTCTTCAGATGAAAGCAGGACGCAGGTGCACAAGTTGCAGAGATGTCTGTGGTCACACGTGGACGTGATGTGGTGTGCAGCAGGACTTCTGTCTGGCAGTACAACGGGTGATGATGATGACACCTCCTCCTCTGTCTTTTTGTGCACCTAAAAGCAAAGAAGCCAGGAGAAGAACATCAGTGAAATGTTGCATTTGTTGTTGTGGTTCAATTACTACTAGTACAAACAAACAAATAAAGTATATAACTTAGTGTAGCCATTTGTGAGACTTTGTCAACAAGGGCTTTCATGGTATACTGTGTACACTCTCAGGAAGGATAGGAAAGAAGAGGAACAACAACAAAAATACAAATGTAATGGAAGTGGACCCTGTTTGGCATTAAATTATTTGCTCATCACATCATTCAGGAGCTGCAGCTGGCAAAGGGGATGGATGGAAGCAGTAAGCCAAGAGGAAAACCATGCAGGCCTAAATGGCAAAAGCAGCACACTTATAACTCCCACCAGAAATGGCCACCAGCCACATGGACACTCACAAATCACAAGCAACAAGCAGGAGGCCTGGAAAACAATGTACTGAAAACAGGCCTATAATAGCCAAGCAAAGGCTGCATGCTAAACCACACTGCTTTGCCTGTAATGCAATAAAATGCAAAAATGAAAATCCACAGGGCTAAACAAGGTCTGCAAGGTACACAACACACCGCACACACAACAAAGTAATTTATTTAACACACACCCAAAAACTGAAATACACCCAAAAATACACATTTTGCAATTCAATCCAATGCCATCCATGCCCTAAATGATGTTTAAATTCAACAGAACACACAGAAACAGTTGTCTCATGCACCCCTGACTACCTCTGAGTCTACTTGATGAAAGGCCTGTTGGCAGACTAGGCCACAAGCTTGCAGGCCTATGGATAAAGGCACACTACTGGGCTTCAAAATGGCCACCAGCCACATGGCCAGGCCCACAACAACAAGAAACTGAAGACAGACAATGCAGGCCTATGGCAAAAAGCACACTGCCTGGCTTCAAAATGGCCTCCAGCCTCATGGCCAGGCCCACCACAACAAGAAACTGAAGACAGACAATGCAGGCCTATGACAAAAAGCACACTGCCTGGCTTCAAAATGGCCTCCAGCCTCATGGCCAGGCCCACAACAACAAGAAACTGAAGACAGACAATGCAGGCCTATGGCAAAAGCACACTGCCTGGCTTCAAAATGGCCTCCAGCCTCATGGCCAGGCCCACCACAACAAGAAACTGAAGACAGACAATGCAGGCCTATGGCAAAAGCACACTGCCTGGCTTCAAAATGGCCTCCAGCCTCATGGCCAGGCCCACAACAACAAGAAACTGAAGACAGACAATGCAGGCCTATGGCAAAAAGCACACTGCCTGGTTTCAAAATGGCCGCCAGCCTCATGGCCAGGCCAACAACAACAAGAAGCCTAGGCCACAAAGGAAACACATGCAGGCCTATATGGCAAAAGCAGCACACTTATAACTCCCACCAGAAATGGCCACCAGCCACATGGACACTCACAAATCACAAGCAACAAGCAGGAGGCCTGGAAAACAATGTACTGAAAACAGGCCTATAATAGGCAGGCAAAGGCTGCATGCTAAACCACACTGCTTTGCCTGTAATGCAATAAAATGCAAAAACGAAAATCCACAGGGTTAAACAAGGTCTGCAACACACCACACACAACTAAGGCATTTATTGAACACACACCCAAAAACTGAAATACACCCAAAAATACACATTTTACAATTCAATCCAATGCCATCCATGCCCTAAATGATGTTTGAAATAAATAAATACATCACACAGCAAAGGAACAGTTGTTTCATCATGCACCCACCCATGACTAGCTCTGGGCCTACTGGCTACCCACAACTATTTTTTTTTTTTTTAAATGATGAAAAGTACCAAAATTGTAGTTGCAGCAACTGCAATGCCCCAATCAAACAACACCAACTTACTTGTAAAATCTCAAATCCAAAAGTCCTCAAATCCAATGATAATGATGCAGCAGACACAAAGAGTGATCCTTCCAGCTCAAATCCAAATGAAAAATGAACAGGAGATGGACAAAGCACTGGGAGGAGCCTGCTGGACAGGAACAGGAAGTAGGAGACTCTGTGGCACTTCCTCCCTCTCCCCCCCAAAAAATGTGACAAAAAAGGACAGCCAAATATCAATCTGAGAAGTTTTTTTCATCCAAATCATCATTTTATAGAAGGTTTTATGCTGCTCGAGATATTCTTCTTCTCCAGATTGAAAATTTTGCGTGTTCGGGATCGCGAGCTTCACCAACATTCCGCCGGATGTCCGATGGCGCGCCCGAATGACGTGTTCGTGATAGCAATCTCTCTCGCGGTGCACGATGGCACGGCGAATGACGTGTTCGCGATCGCAAACTCTCGCGGGATCGCGCGGCCGGCTACCAAAATCTCGTGGCGCACGCGAACGGATAGGAAAACTCGTCGGCGAACGCAGGAATCCCGGTAAGTCGCTATCGCGCATGCTAGAACGCATTTTTAAAGCGGGAACAAGAAAATAATTCCGCTACGCCGCGGATCGCAGAATTGTTGGCAATTTCGCGTTCTCCGCGGAACACGAAATTGCCTAAATTCCGCAAATTCCGCGAGCGGAGCGGAATTTGGCGCCCAGGCCTACATTATATCTTTTTTTGCATTCGGCCTCTGGTTCCCACGCCATTGCTTGTTGCTTTGTCTTCGCTCTCGTCTTCTTTGGCTTTTGTACCCCTGTCTCTTCCTATTTGTTTTCCCTTGTAGGAATGATCGTGTTCTTTTTGTAGCATCCTCAGTTCCTCAGAAAAATAAATCTTTGTAATTGGATTGCTGCTCAAGTCTTCAGCAGATCCCAGATCTGAGCTTAGGTCGGTGCCTGATTCTGATCTCCCTTTGTCTATGGCTCCCAGGGTTCTATCCCTTGTGATTTGCTGTCGCGCTTTGTCAAATTTCTTCACGAAAGTTAGAATCCTCCCTGCGGCATAATCTCGTTCATCTTGTTGAAACTTTCGTTGTTTACTCTGTATTATCTTCTTCTCATGGGTTTTCAGATGCTCGTCGAAAGTCCAGCCTCCTGGTCCGTCCCTTTTTCAAAATCATCCATTAATGTTTTGATTTGTATAGTTAGTTCGCCATGTTCTTCCCATGCGTGTTTGATTAATATTCTTAGCATTGTCTTGGAACAGGCATTGGTGTTATCTGTCCAATCCTTTAATAACTCAGGTCTTGGGTTGGCCGAGTGTTGGGATGATGAAAATCCTTAGCCCTCTGGGAATCCTGTCTACTTCCACATAGTTTTCAAGGGAAGTAGCTTCCCACCACTGACTGACTTCTTTTTTCTTCAGTCTTTCAAGCATTATTCCTTTTTGTTTAATGCTCATGTTTATAGCGCTTTAATTGGGAGCATCCACATTCAGCTCATTGGTTATAACAGACTTCGGTTTGAATATACAGAGTGCCGATGCATCCTGCTCTTCAAACATTTCATTTGCCATTTAGTAATCCGTTGCTACGTTGCGTAGAGTTCAATACTCTCGCACCCTGGTCACTGCGGGTAAATTTCCCAAATTCGTTAACTTTTTGCCGATTACCCCTGATGGACAGTGTTTAAAAAGAAACCCTCAAGTCCTTACCCGGTCCCGGGACAGTCAAGTTGCGGTCCCTAATTCCTGCCGTGGTACGGGGCGCCGGTTGCCGTTGTTCGTCCGTGACCAGCGGGCTTCCTTCAACAAGTCGTGCTCACATGAAATCATGTACTATGGAAGCCTCGCCTCGCGGGTGGAGGCTGGTTCGGTTGTCGCCACCGACTGTATATTCCACTGGAAATCCTCATTGAGCATGCACAGAAGAAAAACAGACGCTGTAACGTAGCAGTAAAGTATCAGGTGTTTATTTTGGCAACAGAAACAGACGCGTTTGGACCTGACGGTCTTGTTCACATAACCCATATTTTAGCAATTTTTATAACATTTGCCCCCCCTGTAGTGAGCTGAGAGAAGAGACAGAGAGCAGTGGAGGGGCCAGCTCAATTGCATGTAACTGAGGGCAGTGGCTGAGGTACCAGACTTGGGTGGGTCCCGGCCCGGCCCTGCTGCATCTATAGTGCCCATGCTGGAGGAAAATAAGGTCTATCTGCGAAAAAATTTGACATGCGGCGGTGAGGGGCGTAAGAGCAGGGCAAGACACTTAGGGGCATATTCACAAGGAGCTATCGCCGAATTAACGACACTTTATCGCAGCCAAAGTCGTGATAAATTTACCTCCCCATTCACAAGCCGGTGTTAACAGCCCACAGCACCAGTTTACCCGCGATAGCAGCCGCAAAAAACATCGCTACAGAGGACCCCCGCAAATATCGCTAATGAGATGCAGGGTAGGCGTTCCTGTGCCAAAAGCCGAGACAACATCACACCTCAACATTCACAACGACCAGCCACATCGGCGATAAGAACACAAAACAGGCGATAAGGCGCGTTAGCACCAGGAAATTTACACCTGCTCTGACCTGGTGTAAAGTCGGACGGCAGCCAGCACCACAAAAGGGAGCACAGCCCAGGGCCACATCCGAAGGGCAACAGATGCCATGGAGCCACTCATCATTCGGCCCGGACACCCAAGAGGGCCCACAACACCCACCGCCACCACCCCAGAACCCCAACCCACACCCGGAACACCCCCCCCGGACCACCACAGAGGCAGTGCAGACAAAGACAGCGGACCCCCAGGAAACGTACCAGCCGCACAGACCCAACATCTGACAATGTCATCGTCCACTACAGGCTGAAAGGGACAACCATCCTACGCATCCTGACCATCATCGCCTAACAGGCCTACGGCACCAACACAGCGGACAACCAACATCCCACCCCACACAAAGCTGCTGGCTTGCCTGCACCTGTTGGCCCCTGGTACCCCCCAAACAACACCCACCAGAGTCGGAGGAGTCACACAGCCAGCCACATCCAAGTCCCCCACACCTGTCCTGGACATCACCATCACCCTGGCACCCCAGTCCCCATACGTCCAACACAATGCGCAGGATCCGCTGGAGACAAAGCAAGGACGATACGCCATAGCAGGATGCACGCACGTGTTGGGGGCAATCCACAGCACACATGTACTACCTGTGCCCCCTGGTGACACAGCACACAATCACCTCAACAGGAAGCACACGTCTCACATCAATGTGCAGGCAACAACAGAACACCGTGGAACCTCCAACAATGTCGCCTTCAAATACACAGCCAGTGTGAATGATACCTTCATCCTCCGACAGTCCAACATCAACCAGCGTTCCCAGGATGGCAACAAGGGAAATGCACACCCCCTTGGCAAGTTCAAAATGAACACCCCACACACCTCAACTCCACAACCATGCAACTCACAACTCTGGCAATGCACACATCACAAAATCACAACCAACATGCACAACAACATGACCACCCACCAGACACGACAGAACAACTTACAATGGTAACCTGGGCAAGCCCTGAACATGAGCCATCAACGGCATGGCACCTCAGCCACATAATAGCCGAATGTGGGGAGAGGTGGCAACCAGGCATGTGTGAAGGATGCAGTAGAACCATGATCGGGAAAGCACACAATGCCAAGAGTGGCGGAGATGTGCTGGACAGACCGCAGTATGCAGAACACACCCATATCCATGGCGACATACACCTCTGGCGAATGGAGTGCAGTGGACAGTGGACGCAACCATGTCACCCCAGCCAGTGGGGGACCTCGTGGAAATGTTGCCTGTGACGCCACCCCCTAAGCGTCACCGGAGTGGGATGGCCCGGCGTAGGCCACGCCAGCGTAGGGGTGTGAATAAAAAGCACGTAGGCCTGGGCGTGGTCCTCTCCCGGAAAGCCCCACGTCTCTGCCAGGGCGGCGCCGACGCCGTCCTTGTGAGCGGAGTTGCCTGCGATGCTGTGCGCCTGCCGGACCTCGGCACGCTGGACCACGAACCCGTCAGGCCCGCCCCTGCGCAGCCAGGCCACACTGATCACTGATCACCTGCCGACACCGGCGTGTGTCAAGCAGGGCCCACTTCGTGCCGGCGCAAGCTCCAAGCCCGAGTCTTGCGACCTTGGCAGCCACCTCAGACCATCACGGCCTCCACGTCACAGGCCCGCTTTAGTCCTTTCTCGTTGACGTACTCTACTGCCGCCTTCGGCCTACTCTTCGGACAAGTATGTCCCATATGTGAAACTGTGTCCTGAGTCATGAATGGCAGTGACCCCAAATCCGGGCCAGCGGCCACAGCACCAGACCCCCCCTGATCAGTGAGGCATAGTTCCATATGGGCATCTTGCGACACGTGGTGCCACTAACCCTGTTCAACGTCAGCCGGCTACACGTGGTGCCACTAACCCTGTTCAACACCAGCCGGCTACACGTGGTGCCACTGAACCTGAACAACTCAGGCCGGTGGGGCCATCCAACCTATGCCGGCGACACTAGGTGAATGGGCCATGCTGACCGCTGCCTCAGGCCTACACCACGGTCAGGTAGGTCACACATTTGGAACTGAGTCTTGATTACACCATGGCAGTGAACATCATTTAAGGCAGAGAACAATTCACTATACTCCCTTAGATGTGGTGCCAACAAGTCTGTGCATGGCATCACAACGACACGTGTCTGTGGGCCTACGCGGACCACTGCCCTCGGCCTACGCTGCGCACGAGTGGGATCACAGTTTTAGAACTGAACATCGGTAATTCAAAAGGCAAAATACATATCATCGCACGCACGGAGAGGCGTAAGAGGATGACGCGTTGTAGTCCGGAGGGAACAGGATCATCGTTACGGAGGTGATCGAACACTACCGACAACTGCCCTTGTGTCACTAACTCTGTGCCTCGCGAGCCAACAACACGTGGCTGTGGGCCACTGCTGACCGCTGCCTCCGGCCTACACTGCGGTCCAGTGGGTCACAGTCTTGATTTGGCAATGGTGGAGTTCATATCAGTGTACCGGCATCATCGCAGACTGCATCCCCTCACAGCACCTGTGCCACTAAGTCTGTTCCCCAACATTCATGGACACTCACTGGTCGTACATTGGTAGCTTTTGAGTCTATGGACTAGGGGCTAGTTTTCATCCTCATGTAGCTGATACCAAATTGTTGGTGAGGACGAGGGTTGTGCTTTCCACTCCTCCATTTGCTGCTTCCAGATAACATCAGACCTTCCGCATCATGCCCTGGAGGACACCTTCCACTGTCCCCCGCAACCCTCCGCAACATACACCTCGGACATTGATGGGGACCCGCTTAGGTCGCATGGCCCATCTGACTGCACCGCAAGTCACTGTCCCGTGGCTGGGTGCCTGTGCCGGCCGCAGTGCATCCAGGGCCACTAACTCTGTGCTTGTAAGGTCTGGGACCCCTTCTTCTGAGACATTGAATGGCCTTTGAAGCGATGGTCTTGGGGTCATCAACGCCATGTGTCTGTGGCCCTGCACTGTCCGCAGCCTCCGGCCTCAACTGCGGGCCACCAGGGCCCACACATAGCATCGAGTCCTGACCGGCCCGGACGTCGCATCACCGCAGGAGGCACATGCCACCACCGCAAGCACCACCTCCAACCGCCATCTGCCAGAGTCGAAACTGTGGCCCTGACAGACCTACGGAGTTGCTCAGACCTGTCGTGGATGCCATCATCGGCCTGATACCCTGCTCAGCACTCCAGGTGCCAGTGACTCAGTGCACCGCAAGCCATTGTCCGTTACTGATTGAGTTGTGTGCTGTGGAGAGGTTGCGCAGCAATGTCACCTCAAACAGTGTGGGAGCCCTGGTACGTTGATGGGGGAGATGATGCAGGTCTGACACACCCCACTGCACCTGCATCAGGAGTATACATCGTAGGGACACAATCCGAGACTTTTTCTTCACATAAGCACGCTCATCTCTAGTGCCCCAACCCCAGTGCACTGCAACTCACGGACACTTCTGTTTGCATGTTGGCTGTCCTCTGGACTTTCTCCGGCTCACTCCATGTTGCTCAGCTGTTGACTCTGTTATGCATGTGTTTTCTGTTTCCGTTGCACTGGTGTCCAATGTTCAAGTTGTTGCCAGCACCAAGCATTCCGTGCGGACTGGCTTACACTCACCCCACACACATCTAGCACAGGCGTCACTGTACATGTGGCCCTGCCAATAATGGGGCCGGGCGCACGTGCCCGTGACCAGTTCAACATGATATATGCGTGTGTCCCTGTGGTCTTGTTGTATGTATGAGGGCCCTGGGCCCTAGGACATTACATTGTGCTGTGTACATCGGATGCAGACATGTCACTGCAGGCAGCGGGTTGTAGCTTGGACATGTAGCTTTGTCGTCACCCACTCGATTCGTAAGGGGAGTGGCCGGGGCCGTCGTACACAGAGCCAACATGGCTGTGTGACTGCTATTTGCGCGCCCCTGGGCGTGGTTCTGTACTGTGAATGTGCATCTGCATGTGTCTCTATGGCAGTGTGGGTCTTCTTTGTGGGGTGTGGGTGGTCCCTGAAGGGTGATAGACACCTACGTATCAGTAGCGGCCCGTGGAGGGAGTTCCGTGGGGCGGTGAGGCGGGGCGGGGGAGGGGCAGGGTGGGGGGTAGTAAATACCGGAATATGGATGAACGGAGATAAGTAAACATTTAAATAAATAAAATGAATTTCGTTGCGCGCGCTGCATTGCAAAATGCGTTGCAGCGCGCGCAACGAAATTTGTTTTATTTATTTAACTGTTTACTTACCTCTGGTCATCCATATTCTGGTGTTTACTACCCCCCGCCCCGCCTCACCGCCCCACGGAACTCCCTCCACGGGCCGCTACTGCTACGTATGTGTTCTAGTTCGCATTACAGGTGTTCGGCCCTACCCAGGCCTGTTGGGCCACCTCCTTTTGGCGATCTGACACCTGGCATTGGGGTGCCATGTGTGGGTGGGTGAAGTGTCGTGAGCCAGCTGTGCTTGCCTGTGCTTCCTGCTGTGTGGTCTGTTGCAGGCTCTGGGTTCTCCTCTGAGTAGCTCGGCTGCCCGGGTCCTGGTGGTGGGTTGCGTGGGATATCCATGGGCTGTTGTAGGGCGTCGGTGTCGACGGTGTGGTGGTCCTCTCCGGCATCGCAGATGTGTTGTCTTCTGTGCTCTGCTGGAGGTGTTGTGTGCCCCTCTGCAATGTACAGGGGAGATGCATGTTGACTTTGTGTTGCAATGTATGTTGGCGCATTGTTCTGGTTTACATGCAGACTGTCTGGCAATGTACATTGTGACTGTTTGCGAGGTGCTGGATTCTTCTGCGGGACAGTGTACATTTGGACTACATGACGGATGTGAGGTCGTACGCATACATTTCCATTTCACACTTTCCAGCTCTGTCAGGTGTAGTAGGCATGTTTCTGGGCATGTGCAGAGCCAGTTGTGTCCTCTGTTCTGCAGGGTCGGCTATGCGCATTGTACCACATTATCGTCGATGTTGGTGTGCTGTTCTTGCTATGTGTGTGTGCTGCAGTGTGCCAAGGGGATCTGGGACATGATCCTGGATAATTGTGGGTGTGCAGTGTGCTACACCTCGTTGTGCATGTGTGCCATTGTGCCCATTTCCCCCCGTCCCCCCAGTCCCTGTTCGTTACACTCCCTGTTGATGTTGTTTCAGGTCCTCTCGAGCTGTGTCCGTACTCCCTACTCCTTTCACCGTCTACACACTGATGACTGTGGCCTGGGTTTCCAGCAGCTCCTCCTGTGGCGCAGGACTGCCACCTCCTGTCACCGTTGCTGCCTTCCTGTTGGCAGCGGGTTTGTACGTGGTTTAGGTTGTCACGTCCTGCCGGTGCCTCTTGGCCTCCTGGATTGGCCTCCTCGGCACTCCGACTGCATTCCAGGTGGTCTGCTTGTGGGTCAGTTGCTGGTAGTGTTCTGTCACCTCCGTGACGCTGGTCTTGTTTTCCTGCGGTCTGCACCCCGTCTTCCTCTCCCTTTTCTCCTTGGCCTTTCCTGACCCAGTTGTTCCTTGCTGGTGGTCTGTGGGGGTTGTGGGGTTCGCGTTGACCTCTGCGCTGGGTCAGGGTGCATCCATGTTGCTACGTGCTTTGGCTTTGGCTTGTTTCTGGTGTGTTGTCTCTGTGGGTTTTATGGTGCATTTTCCCGCCAGACGCGTGGGATTTGCAGGCCTGTGGCTGGTTTCCGCTACTTTTTGTACCGCGATTGGCCTCATCGCATGATTTTTCGCGTTTCACATTTTTGCGGCGTGGCATTGATTTTCAAGCGTTATCTGGTGTCTATCGCATGCTACCGCCTTGTTGTGAATTCCACGTTGATACGGGGTTATTGTCCCGCGATAGGATGCAATGTTGAAAGTTGCGCTACTCTTGCGGTAGTTATCACACGTTCTTGTGAATATACCCCTTAGGGGCATATTCTCAAGAACGTGTGATAACCACGGCAAGTTTAGCTTAATGCAACTTTGCATATCGCAGTCTATCGCAGGAAAACAACGCCGTGTTAACGTAGTATTCCCAACCTGGCGGCACCATGCGATAGTCCCACGATAAAGCGTCAAATGACCGCGTTAAAATTAACGAGATGCCGCAAAAATGCGAAACGCGAATAAAGTTGCGATGAGGCCAAACCCGATACAAAAATCAGCGATAACCAGCGACAGGCCTGCAATCCCCACACGTCATGCGGGAAAATGCACTATAAAAGCTGAACAAGAAAAACACACCATAAACAAAATAAACTGCGTAGCAACATGGATGCACCCGTAACGAGTGCCCAGGTCAACGCGAACCCCACAAGCCCCACAGACCACCAGCAAGGAACCTCGGGGACTGGGAAGGCTAAGGAGAAGAGGAAGAGGAAGACGGGGTACAGTCCGCATGACAACCTGATCGTCGTCACGGAGGTGACAGAGCACTAACAACAACTGTCCGTCACCTCCACCGTGTCATTGGCAACACAGACTGAAAAATGGCATTCCATCGTGAATGCAGCCGGAGTGTTGAGGAGGCCAAGATGCGCTGGCACGACGTGAAAAGCCAAACCAAGCAGAAACCCGCTGCCAACAGGAAGGCAGCAACGGCGAATGGAGGTGGGAGTCCTGCGCCACAGGAGGAGCTGGAGCAAATGGTGGCCACAGTCATCAGTGTAGAGACGGTGCAAGGAGTCGGGAGTCCGGACACTGCTCGACATGACCTGACACAACATCAACAGGGTGAGTAACGAACAGGGACTGTGGGGCCGGGGGGGGACGGGCACAATGGCACACATGCACAACGACATGTAGCACACCGCACACCCACAATGACCCTGGGTCATGTCCCTGATCCCCGTGGCACACAGCAGCACACATACAAACATCAAGTAGGCCCCCGTCCACCATGTGCCCAAAGGGGTCCCACCCCACACATCACCAATTCCACAACACACACATGCACCCGTGCGAAACACTGCAAATATGCGTATGTGAGAGCCACACTGACAATGCAAGTGACACCACATGACGAGCAGCTTGGCTGGAGAACAATCACCATGACATTGTGCACGCCACGAGACTGAGGTGGCTGAGTGTGGACCACATCCGGAAAGGAGCAGGTCACATTCTGACACATCCACGTGCACAAACAACCACTGACGTCAACAATACATCTGCAGACAAACAATGCACAAGAGTACAAAAACCGACCAAGAGCACAAATGACCCAAGTTGCCAACATCACAGCTCCTTAAAAGCACAAAAGTCAAAGGCACACCGCCTCCAAGGGATAAGGGGCAGCAAAATCACAGCTGCAGGTGCGATTCTCACACAATGCAGCACACACACATAGCAATGACAGCACATCCACATGGACAACAATGTGGTACACAGTGCAACACTTACACTGCAGAACAGAGGACACAACTGGGTCCGCCTGTGCGTCGAAAATGGCCAATCACATCAGACATAGCAGGAAACTGTGAGATGCAAATGTATGTGTACAACCTCACCTACGTCATGTAGTCCAAATGTCCACTGTCCCGCATCAAATAGTCCGCCCCTCCCAAACAGTCACAATGTACATTGTCATGCAGTCTGTATGTAAACTTGAACAATGCGTCAACATACATGCCAACACAATGTCAACAAGCATCTCCCCTTCACATTGCAGAGGGACAAACAACACCTCCAGCACTGCAGACCAGACAACTCTACAGTGATGCTGAAGAGGTCCTCCACACTTCCGACACCGACGCCCTACAACAGTCCATGGACATCTTAGGCAATCGACCTTCAGGAGCAGGGCAGCACCGCTGCATCGAGGATATCCCACCCCCTGCACAGACAACACAGCTGGACGCACCCAGCACCCCGGCTGGCTCCCAGCAGCCCACCCAAGCACACATCGCATTCCAAGGCCAGGTGTCAGACTGCCAGAAGGGGATGGCCGAACATGTGCGGGTGGGGTACTACCTCATGGAAGCCAAACTAGATCATATACGTGGGTGTCTAAGTCCCATCAGGGACCACCTACACTCCCCAACGGAGACCCACACTGCGACAGAGACACATGCCTTTGCACATTTCCAGTACTGAACCACACCCAGAGCCACACCCCGATGCTGGACTGGCGTACGCCGGCCCAGTTCACTCATCTTATATTGAGTGGGGGACGACAAAGCTACATGTGCAATGTCTCACCCGCTGCCTGCGGTGACATGGCTGCGTCCTCTGTACACGGCACAATGTAATGTTGTAGGGCCCGGGGCCCTAATGCATACATCATGAGCACACGGACACACTCAGATAGTTTGTTGAACTGGCTACGGGCACGTGGGCTCGACACCTTTATTGGCATGGTCACATATACAGTGACGCATGTGCTGGATGTGTGTGGGGTGAGTGTAAGCCAGCCCTCATGGAGTCGTTGGTGCTGGCAACAACTCGAACAGTGATCACAATTAAAGCGGAAACAGAAAAACACCAGCATAACAGAAACAACTGTGAAGCATCATGGTGGTAGCCGGAGAAAGTACAGTGTTCACCCAGCATGCAAGCAGAATGGTCCATGATTTGTGGTGCACTGAGTTAGTGGCACCTGAAGAGCTGAGCAGGGTATCAAGCTGATGATGGCACCCACGACAGGTGTGAGCAACTCTGATAGTCTGGCAGTAAGACACTTCCGACTCTGGCATCTGTTGTTTGGAGTTGGTCCTGGCAGTGGTGGCGTGTGCATCCTGCGTTGATGTGACGTCCGGGCAGGTCAGGACTTGATTTGATGTGTGAGCCCAGGTGGACCGCAGTTGAGGCCGGAGGCAGCGGACAGCGCAGGGCCACAGACACATGGCCTTGATGACCCCCAGTCCATCGACCCAGAGGCCATCCAATATGCTATCAGACAGGGGCCATGACTTGTGCTGCACAGAGTTAGTGGCCCCGGATGCACTGCGGCCGGCACAGGCACACCGCCACGGGACGGTGACTTGCGGTGCAGTGAAATAGGGCCATGCGAGGTGAGCGGGTCCTTGTCGATGTCAAAGGTGAATGTAGCAGAGGTTTGCGGGGGACAGTGGAAGGTGTCCTCCAGGGCATGATGCAGAGGGCAGAAGCCGGCCGGAAGCGGCAAATGGAGGAGTGGAATGCTACAGCCTCGTTTTTGCCACAAAGTCAGTATCACCGACATGATGATGAAGACAACCCCCAGTCCATAGACTCAGTCGCCACCAAAGTTCACCAGAAAGTGTCCGTGGATGTCGGGGAACAGACTTAGTGGCACCGGAGCTGAAAGGGGATGCAGTCTGCAATGAGGCCAGTACAATGATAGCAAGTCTGCCATAAATGAATCATGACTGAATTCCCAATGTGTGACCTACTCGACCGCAGTGTAGGCCGAAGGCGTAGTCATCAAGGGCCCACAGACACGTGTGGTTGGGATGCCATGCACATACTTTGTGTCACCACATCGAAGGGAGTGTACTCGGCCATTGTGTAATCAAGACTCAGTTCCAAATGTGTGACCTACTTGACCGCAGTGTAGGCCCGAGGCAGCGGTCAGCAGGGGCCCACAGCCACATGTCGTTGGCCCGCGATGCACAGAGTTAATGACAGCAGAGCAGTTGTCAGCAGTGTTCGATCACCTCCATAACGATGATCCTTTTCTCCTCCGGACTGAACCGCGTCTTCCTCTTACTCGTCTCCTTGCGTACAATGATATGAACTCCACCATGCAGAAATCAAGACTCAGTTCCATATGTGTGACCTACTTGACCGTAGTGTAGGCCGGAGGCAGTGGTGGAGTACGTCAACGAGAAAGGAGTAAAGCGGGCCTGTGTCGCGGAGGCCGTGATGGTCTGAGGAGGCTGCCAAGGTCGCGGGCTTCTGGCCTGGAGCTTGCGCTGGCACGTGGTGGGCCCTCTTTGACACACGCCGGTGTCGGCAGGTGAGCAGTGAGGCCTGGCTGCGCAGGGGCGGGCATGACGGGTTCGCGGACCAGCGGCCCGGGATGGAGCAGGCGCACAGGATCGCAGACCACACCGCTGACAGCGTCGGCCTCGTGGCGGGGTGGGAGGCGCCACCCTGGCAGACACGTTGGGCATTCCGGAAGAGAACCACGCCCAGAGCTATGTGCTTATTATTCACACCCCTACGCTGGCCTGGCGTACGCCAGGCCAGCCCACTCCGCACACGCTTACAGGGGGGGACGTCACAAGCTACATTTCCGCGATCTTCCCCACTGGCTGGGGTGACATGGTTGCGTCCACTGTCCACTACACTCCAAACACCAGCAGTGCATGTAGACATGGATATGTCTGTGGTCTGCATACTGCAGTCTGTCCAGCACATCTCCACCACACTTGGCATTGTGTACATTCTCATTCATGGGTCACTTGCCTCCTTCGCACATGCCTGGTTCCCACCTCTCCCCACATTCCGCTATTGTGCGGCTGAGGTGCCCTGCCGTTGATGGCTCATGTACATGGCTAACCAAGGTTGCCACAGTAAGTTGTGCTGTCGTGTCTGGTGGGTGGGCATGTTGTTTGGCATGTTGTATGTGATTTTCTGACATGTGCAGTGCCAGAGTTGTGAGTTGCATGATTGTGGAGTTGAGGTGTGTGGGGTGTTCATTTAGTACTTGCCAACGAGCAGTGCATTCCCATAGGTGCCATCATGGAAGCGCTGGTTGATGTTGGACTGTCGGAAGATGAAGGGATCATGCACACTGCCTGGGTAGTTGGCTACAACATTGGTGAAGAGTCCCCTGTGGTCCACTATTGCCTGCACGTTGATGGGATGCGTGTGCTTTCTGTTGCGGTAATTGTGTGCAGTGTCGGCAGGGGGCACAAGTAGGACATGTGTGCAGTCGATTGCCCCCAACACGTGCGTGAATCCAGCTATGGCGTATATACCTTGCTTGGTCTCCAGCTGTTCCTGCGCATTGTGGGGGACGTATAGGTACTGGGGTACGTAGCTGATGGTGGCATCCAGGACAGGTGTGAGGAACTTGGATGGGGCTGGCTGTGAGACTCCTCTGACTCTGGCGGTTGTTGGTTGGGAGGTACCAGAGGCCAACAGGTGCAGCACAGCCAGCAGCTTTGTCTGCGGAGGATGGTTGTCCTTTTGAGCCTGTAGTGGGCATTGACATTGTCTGGTGTTAGGTCTGTGAGGCTGGTGCATTTCCTGAAGGTCCGCTGTCTTTGTCTGAGCTGCCTCTGTGGTGGTCCGGGGGGGAGATCCAGGGGGGGGTGGCGGTCCTGGGGGTGGTGGAGGTGGGTGTTGTTGCCCTCTCGAGGCTCCGGGATGCATGGTGGGTGGCTCCATGGCATCTGTTGTTCTTCATGTGTGGTTCTGGGCTGGGCTCCCTTTGATGGTGCAGGTTGTTGTCCGACTTTACACCAGGTCAGAGCAGGTGTTAATTTCCTGCTGCTAACGCACCTTATCACCTGTTTTCTGGTCTTATCGCCGATGTGGCTGGTCGTTGAGAATGTTGAGGTGTGGTGTTGTCGCGGATTTTTGCTCGGGAACGCCTACTCTGTATCTCATTAGCGATAGTTGCCGGGGTCATCTGTGGCGATATTTTTTGCGGATGCTTTCGCAAGTAAACTGGTGGTATCGGCTGTTAGCACCAGCTTGTGAATGGGGCGATACATTTATCGCGACTTTGGCTGCGATAAAGTGCCGATAACTCAGCAATAGCTCCTTGAGAATATGCCCCTTAATGTTGCTATAATAATACTGGGCCTGGAGGAGATTCATCACCGAGCACAGGGCTGAAGCAGAGGGGTTCGCTGGACGGATGTCAGGTGAACGCCTCACTGGGAACTAGGGGCTGGTTGTGACCAGTGGCACTGGCCGAGCGAGGCCCCGGGTCGTCTTTGGAGAAGGGCAAAGACAGGACTCGCAACCATTGACTATCACTAAGAGCTGGGTGGCCTGCGATTATGGAAGCAAAATGGGCAAGGATAAGGCTCAGAAGGCGGTTGGGTCCAATACTATCACACAGTACACTACCCCTAGGTACCAACCCCAGCGGTTGACACAACAGGCTGGGGGGGTAGAACAGGAGCTGGAGGGAGAGAGCCAGGAACCCACCAGAGTAGAATTAATGGCGGCTATCCAGGGCTCCAGAAAAGCATTGGAGGATCGTATAAATACCGTCTCCATAGATGTCAACCTCCTCCGAGCGGACTTACGGAAAGTAGCAGAAAAAGTCACAACTGCTGAAGGAGACATAGTGGAGTTGAGAGGGGATGTGGCAACGCTCAAACAACAGATGGCACAGATGACCATGGCCACAAAAGCGCTCGAGCACCATGCGGAGGAAGCGGAAGGGAGAGCACGGCGCAGTAAGATACGTGTGGTGGGTATCCCTGAGAAAGCGAAACAGGGAGCGGCGGAGCAATTCCTGGAAAACTGGATTCGAACCCAACTGCAGCCTGTTGGATATGTTTGCGATAGAAAGAGCACATAGGGCCCTGGTACTGCCCCCACCGTTGGGGGCACAGCCCCGCGCAATGATCGCAAAAATTCTTAATTACAGCGACAGAGACTGCATATTACGAACAGCTTGAGAACAACAGGATCTCCAGTATGAAAACAACAAGATTGCTTTGTACCCTGACTATACGAAGCAAGTACAAGAATTACGAAAAACCTTTCTAGGGGTAAAACGCAAACTACGTGAATTGAGTCTCCAATATATACTACTGTATCCTGCTAAACTAAAGGTAATTTGGGAGGGCAGAGCGCTCTTTATTGATACTACTGAGGACATCTGGGAATGGCTAGAAATTCGAGGGGAAGGGCGCCCACCTGGTGAGCAGAGGGGACAGAAGCAACGTTGGGGAACACGACCCGACAAGGGCACTGGGCAACTGAAAGGACGAGCAGAGGTAAAGAAATTGGCTGATCCTGCACAGCAATGGATCACAGTGAGCGAGGATGGATCACTGCAGCTGGATGCGCTGGAGGATGGAAGTGAGATGGCGCAGCCCCAAGGAGAGGCAAATGCAGGATCAGATGAGGAATCGCAGAGCCTGGGGCCGACAATAGACATTGTGCCTGAAACGCTGCTGGAGGAGCCTCCTGAGAGGGAGGAAGACTAAGAGGCGACTGGCTGACCAGCCCATCTGGAGCATGAACTAACGCTGCCATAGATGTATGGTAATATTACATGTATTAATTGCTACTGTACGGAGAATTTAGTAGTCTGCCAGCTTGGCGGAACTAACCTGCCTATAACGACATTTAATTAACCCCTTCGCTGCTAGGCCTTTTCCCCCCCTGTGCTAAGCCTTTTTTTGGCTATTTGGGGTACTTTGCGCTTAGGCCCCTGTTTAACTTTTTGACCACATAAGGTATCCACGCCAAATTTGCGTCCTTTTCTTCCAACATCATGGGGATTCTAAAGGTACCCAGATTTTGAAAAATGGGAAAAAAGTTCTGCAAATGAAAGCGTCTGGTTTTTTCCCTGCAAATGGTATCAACAAAGGGTTTGTGGGGCTGAAATCACAATTTTCCCAGCTTTCAGGGACTGACAGACGCTTGTCAGAAAATCAACATTTTTTACACAGTTTTGGCATTTTACTGGGACATAGCCTATTTTTGCTATTTTTTGTGCTTTCAACCTTCTTCTAGTTACTGGTAGAAATGGGTATGAAAGCAATAATGGATCCTGGAAAGCTATACATTTTAGAAAGGTAGACACAATTCTGAATTCATCAAGGGGTCATTTGTGTAGATCCTTCAAGGTTTCTTTATAGAAACTAACAGTTGAAAATAGGGAAAATTGCAAATGAGTTGAAAAAAACAGCCATTTGTGCCAACGTTTTCACCTGTAACTTCTTCTGATTAGATGTTTGAAAGCAATATATTGTTACATCTGCTGGACCTTTCTGGTTGTGGGGATATATAGGACTTGTAGGTAACCCTGGGCAAAGCACTACGCTACGCTCGCGTAGTTTGCGAAGTTTGCGCTACTTCGCACAACGCGAATTGCACGTAGCACAGTGCAAACATGCGTAGCGTAGCGTAGCGTAGTGCAGCGGTCATTTTTGCTTGCTCGCGGTCCTCAACGTCAAGTTGGCGACCGCGAGCAAGCAAAATGATCTATCCCGGTGAGACTTTTTCCTCGTTCGCGATCAGCAACATCAAGTTGCCGATCGCGAGCGTGGAAAATAAACCTCCTGGCGAGATTCTCAACGCGGGAGGTCAGGTTTCTCATTGCGAGTGGTCGCGTATGCTCGCGACCGCTCGCGATGAGAAACTACCAGTCCGCGTTGAGAAAGCTGCCGCTCGAGTAAAAATCTACTCGAGCGGCAGTAAAAGACAGCTCGCACTGTGCAAGATGCCGTTTTCAATGATTGCACAGTGCGGACAAGCATCCGGCACTGTGCAATCATTGCGAACAGTGCACTACGCAGTTCGCGTAGTGCTACGCGTAGCTCGCGTAGTGCGAACTGCACTTTGCGTAGCTTTGCGTAGCGCTACTTCGCAAACTACGCCCACCCTTACTTGTAGGTTCACCAAGAACCCGACGAACCCAGAGCCAATAACTGAGCAGCGTCTTGCAATGGTTTTTTATTATGTACCAGGTATATAGCAATTAATTTGGGAAAATATATAGCTGTAGATTTTGAACACTAGTTCTGCCGGCACCTAATGAAACCTAGCAAACCTATACATTTTTGAAACCTAGACACCTAGGGAAATTCAGGATGGGGTGACTTGACTGGCTCTCACCAGGCTCTGTTACCCAGAATCCCTTGCAAACCTCAAACTTTGTAAAAAGAAACACATTTTCCTCACATTTCTGTGGTGGAAAGTTCTGGAATCTGCGTAGATCCACAAAATTCCACCCCCCCCCGCATTCCCCAAAGTCTTCTGAGAAAATGGTACCTCACTTGTGTGGGTAGGCCTAGTGGCCGCAACAGGAAACGGCCCAAAATGAAACTTGGACACACCACATTTTAACAGTGAAAACGGACCCTTTTTTTGCAAAGTGCCTAGCTGTAGGTTTTGAACCCTAACTCTGCCGGCACCTAGGGAAACCTATACATTTTTGAAAACTAGACACCCAGGGAAATCCAGGATGGGGTGACTTGTCTGGCTCTCCGCAGGTTTTGTTATCCAGAATCCCTTGCAAACCTCAAATGTTGTAAAAAGAAAACGCATTTTCCCCACATTTCTGTGGTGGAAAGTTCTGGAATCTGCGTGGATCCACAAAATCCCACCCACCCCCATTCCCCAAAGTCTTCGGAGAAAAATGGTACCTCACTTGTGTGGGTAGGCCTAGTGCCCGCGACAGGAAACGGCCAAAAACGCAACTTGGACACACCACATTTTCACAGTGAAAACTGACCCTTTTTTGCAAAGTGCCTAGCTGTAGATTTTGAACCCTAGCTCTGCCGGCACCTAGGGAAACCTAGCAAACCTATACATTTTTGAAATCTAGACACCCAGGGGAATCCAGGATGGGGTGACTTGTCTGGCTCTCACCAGGTTCTGTTACCCAGAATCCCTTGCAAACCTCAAACTTTGTAAAAAAAAAACACATTTTCCCTACATTTCTGTGGTGGAAAGTTCTGGAATCTGCGTGGATCCACAAAATTTCACCCACCCCGCATTCCCAAAAGTCTTTCGAGAAAAATGGTACCTCACTTGTGTGGGTAGGCCTAGTTGCCGCAACAGGAAACGGGCCAAAATGAAACGTGGACACACCACATTTTCACAGTGAAAACGGACGTTTTTTTTGCAAAGTGCCTAGCTGTAGATTTTGAACCCTAGCTCTGCCGGACCCTAGGGAAACCTAGCAAACCTATACATTTTTGCAAAGTAGACACCCGGGGGAGTCCAGCGAGGTATGGCTTGCGTGGGTCCCCCAACGTTTTCCTACCCAAAATCCCCTGCAAACCTCAAATTTAGCTGCAAAAATCACTTTTTTCTCACATTTCTGTGTGGGAAAGTTCTGGAATCTGCGTGGATCCACAAATTTCCTACCACCCAGCGTTCCCCCAGGTCTCATGATAAAAATGGTACCTCACTCGCGTGGGTGGGTCAAGTACCTGCGACAGGCAAGGGCCCAAAACGTATTGAGGAGACATCAAAATAACCTATCACAAAACAACCTGGTTTTGCAAGGGGGTCACCTGGGTTTTTGGCCCCGGGCTCGGCGGCCATCTTGGGAAACCTACCAAACCCACACATTTCTGAAAACTAGACACCCGGGGGAGTCCAGCGAGGTATGGCTTGCGTGGGTCCCCCAACGTTTTTCTACCCAGAATCCCGTGCAAACCTCAAATCTAACTTAAAAAATCACATTTTTCTCAAATATCTGTGTGGGAAAGTTCTGGAATCTGCGTGGATCCACAAATTTCCTACCACCCAGCGTTCCCCAAGGTCTCCCGATAACAATGGTACCTCACTCGCGTGGGTTGGTCAAGTACCTGCGACAGGCAAGGGCCCAAAACATATTGAGGAGACATCAAAATGACCTATCACAAAACAACCTGGTTTTGCAAGGGGGGTCACCTGGGTTTTTGGCCCCGGGCTCGGCGGCCATCTTGGGAAACTACCAAACCCACACATTTCTGAAAACTAGACAACCGGGGGAGTCCAGTGAGGTATGGCTTGCGTGGATCCCCCAACGTTTTCCTACCCCGAATCACCTGCAAACCTCACATTTAGCTGAAAAAAACACATTTTCCACATATTTGTGCATGGAATCACCGTGCCGGGACAAATGTCCTACCCCACAGCGTTCCCCTCAGTCTCCCGAGTAAAATGATACCTCACTTGTGTGAGTGTCCAATGCAGAATTGGCTAAAAACGTATTTTAAAAAAAATGTAGTGCTTAGAATTCTCTGTGCTATGCCCTTAATCCCTATCTTTTGGGCACTTCCCAGTCACAGCCTTTGGCCCACCCACACAAGTGAGGTATCATTTTACTCGGGAGAACAAGGGGAACGCTGGGTGGTAGGAAATTTGTGCCGGCACGGTGATCCCACACAAAAATGTAAGGAAAAGGTGATTTTTTCAGCTAAATTTGAGGTTTGCAGGAGATTCTGGGTAGGGAAACGTTGGGTGATCCATGCAAGCCATACCTCATTGGACTCCCCAGGGTGTCTAGTTTTCAGAAATGTGTGGGTTTGGTAGGTTTCCTTAGATGGCCGCGAGCTCGGGGCCAAAAAATCAGGTGCCCCCCCAAACCCAGGTAGTTTTGTTATAGGTAATTTTGAAGTCTCCACAGTACGATTTGGGCCATTTCCTGTTGCAGCCACTATGCCTACCCACACAAGTGAGGTACCATTTTATCGGGAGACCTAGAGAACGCTGGGTGGTAGAAATGTGTGTCTGCCCAGTGATACTACAACTTTCCACACAGAAATGTGTGAAAAATTAGATTTTTCAGCACAATTTGAGGTTTGCAGGGGATTCTGGGTAGGAAGCGTTGGGGGATCCACGCAAGCCATACCTTCCTGGACTCCTGGGTGTTTAGTTTTCAGAAATGTGTGGGCTTGGTAGGTTTCCCTAGATGGCTGCCGAGCCCGGGGCCAAAAACTCATGGGACCCCCTTGCAAAACCACGTTGTTTTGTGATAGGTAATTTTGATGTCGCCTCAATAGGTTTTGGGCCCTTGCCTGTCGCGGGTACTTGACCCACCCACGCGAGTGAGGTACCATTTTTATTGGGAGACCTGGGAAACGATGGGTGGTAGAACATTTGTGGATCCATGCAGATTCCAGAACTTTCCCACACAGAAATTTGAGAAAAATGTGATTTTTTCAGCTAAATTTGAGGTTTGCAGAGATTCTGGGAAGGAAAACGTTGGGGGATCCACACAAGCCATGCCTCGCTGGACTCCCCGAGTGTCTAGTTTTCAGAAATGTGTGGGTTTGGTAGTTTCCCAAGATGGCCGCCGAGCTCGGGGCCAAAAACTCATGGGACCCCCCTTGCAAAACCAGGTTGTTTTGTAATAGGTAATTTTGATGTCGCCTCAATAGGTTTTGGGCCCTTGCCTGTCGCGGGTACTTGACCCACCCACGCGAGTGAGGTACCATTTTTATCCGGAGACCTGGGGGAACGCTGGGTGGTAGGAAATTTGTAGATCCACGCAGACTCCATAACTTTCCCACACAGAAATTTGAGAAAAAAGTGATTTTTTTCAGCTAAATTTGAGGTTTGCAGGGGATTCTGGGTAGGAAAACTTTGGGGGGTCCACGCAAGCCATACCTCGCTGGACTCCCCCGGGTGTCTAGGTTTCAGAAATGTGTGGGTTTGGTAGTTTCCCAAGATGGCCGCCGAGCCCGGGGCCAAAAACTCATGGGACCACCCTTGCAAAACCAGGTTGTTTTGTGATAGGTAATTTTGATGTCGCCTCAATAGGTTTTGGGCCCTTGCCTGTCGCGGGTACATGACCCACCCACGCGAGTGAACTGCCTTTTTTATCGGGAGACCTGGAGGAATGCTGGGTGGTAGGAAGTTTGTGGATCCACGCATATTCCAGATCTTTCCCACACAGAAATCTGAGAAAAATTTGATTTTTTTCAGCTAAATTTGAGGTTTGCAGGGCATTCTGGGTAGGAAAACGTTGGGGGGTCCATGCAAGCCATACCTTGCTGGACTCCCCCGGGTGTCTAGTTTTCAGAAATGTATGGGTTTGGTAGTTTTCTAAGATGGCCGCCGAGCCCGGGGCCACAAACCCAGGGGACCCCCCTTGCAAAACCAGGTTGTTTTGTGATAGGTAATTTTGATGTCGCCTCAATAGGTTTTGGGCCCTTGCCTGTCGCGGATACTTGACCCACCCATGTGAGTGAGGTACCATTTTTATTGGGAGACCTGGGGGGAATGCTGGGTGGTAGAAAAATTGTGGTTTTTCTGACACCACAATATTATGACACAGTAATGCAAGGAAAATGTGTGACTATAGTCCCATTTTGAGCTTTGCATGGCATTGTGAGTAAAAAAACTTGTTGGGATCCATGAGAGGCACACCACCCAGCACTCCCCTTTTTTTTTTACTTTACAGAAATATCTAAAGTTGGTAAATTTTCCCTAGAGACAGACTACACCTTAGCACAGAAAGACAGATGAGACAAATATGACGGCCTATCCATCTGTTCCTCAAGTACACACACATACTGGTTGGATTTGGCACGAGGGTGAGTGAAAGGTTCAAAATGTATATTTTATTAACAAGAGATTTCACAAAAGGAAATGCACTGTTAATAATTAAAATGTTAAAAGCCTGTAAAGCCACGACAAGGCACCAACCTCTTTACAGGCCATTCACATACCTTTCATACTTGACACATACTTTCACACCACCAGCTGCGGCCCCAGCACATTACAACACTCACATCCACAGACAATGTGGAGACAATGTACACCCTGGCAGAGAGAGGCAGAAAAGACAAATATTACTTCAAAATGAACAATTCCTTAAGTACTCACACATACTGGTTGGATTTGGCACGAGGGTGAGTGAAGGTTCAGAGCGTAAAATTCTATTAACAAGAGATTTCACAAAAAGGAAATGCACTGTTAATATTTAAAAGGTTAAAAACCTGAACTAATGACTCACAGCTCGTGAGCTATAAAGCCACGGCAAGGCACCAACCTCTTTACAGGCCATTCGCACACCTTTCATACGTGACACACAAAACCATTCACACCGCCAGCCGCGGGCCCAGCACATTACAACATTCACATCAACAGACAGCGCCATTCAAGGGCCCATCACTTTCATACGCCCACATGACTGACACAGCAATCACACCGGCTGGTGGTTGACATAGTGTCTGCAGTGGCGTTCGACTAGCAGAGTGTGTAATGACCAGCACCAAGTCACTACTCACACACTGCCAGCCAAATACCAGCCCACGCACACCGCCAGCCAAGCACCATCCCACCCACACTGCCAGCCAAGTGCCAGCCCACGCACACTGCCAGCCAAGCGCCAGCCCACGCACACCGCCAGCCAAGCACCAGCCCATCCAAACCGCCTGCCCACGCATACTGCCAGCTAAGCACCAGCCCACCCACACTGCTAGCCAAGCGCCAGCCCACGCACACTGCCACCCAAGCGCCAGCCCACACACACCGCCAGCCAAGCACCAGCCCACCCACTCAGCCAGCCAGCCCACGCATACCGCCAGCCAAGCACCAGCCCACACACACTGCCAGCCAAGCGCCAGCCCACGCACACCGCCAGCCCACGCATACCGCCAGCCAAGCGCCAGTCCACACATACTGCCAGCCAAGCACCAGCCCACGCATACCGCCAGCCAATCGCCAGTCCACGCATACCGCCAGCTAAGCGCCAGTCCACGCACACCGCCAGCCAAGCGCCAGTCCGCGCACACCGTCATTAAATTTTTTTTAACAAGAAAGAAAACACAAACCAAGTGCAACTTGATACAAAAATATAACTACAAAAACAACAGCAGTAACTAAAGACATCATTCTAGTGCCAACCGTGAAACTGAAAAACAACTATATAAAACCATACAGACCAGGCAGTACACTATTAGACTCACGGTTGCTCCCAAAAACTCTTTTGAGTGTGATACAATCTGAAACATGTGGGCACACACAGCCCAGGATTAGAAGGACAATCAGCACAGTGCATACGACTCTCCTTCCGCATACCTCTTCGCAAGCAGACTCTACATCTCTTACAGGAATTGGTTTTTTTGGGCGTGGGAGGAATTAAATCAGGAAAGTGGCTATCTTTCAATCTAGCCACATCCTCCACCACTCCAACTCTAGGAACACTTGCCTGTTCCACTACAACAAGGCTGCCTATCACAGACTCCTGAAACTGAACAAAAATCATCTTTGACGCAGTAGAACACTCCTTGAACACAACAAAAGCATTAAAAGTTGCTAAATTGAAGAGATGGATGGCCAACTTCTTATACCAAATGTAAGCCTTATGAACAGCAGTGTAAGGTTCCAACCTCTGATCTACTCTATCGACACTACCCATGTGCTTATTGTAGTCTACAATGCACACAGGTTTGCGCACTTCAGCAACCTGACCCCAAACAGTCTCAGGTGAAGTACTCTCATCATGGATGGTAGTCAGCATGTACACATCCCTCCTGTCTACAAATTTCACAGTTAGCAGTTCCAAACTATGCAAGGCACTGCACTGTCCCCTCTGAAGCTTTTTGCAAACAAGCTCTTTTGGGTAACCTTTATGGTTAGAGTGGATCGTGCCACAAGCAAAAGTGTCCACTTTGAACAATTTCTTAAACAATTGCACAGCAGTGTAGAAGTTGTCAAGGTACAAATGGTGACCTCTGTTAAACAGTCCTCTAGCAAGATCCCACACAATTTTCTCTGAAACTCCAAAAGTGGACGGACAACTAGCGGGGTCAGTAGTGGAATCCCTACCAGTGTACACCCGGAAATTATAGACATATCCTGTCCTATTCTCAGACAACATATACATCTTAATTCCATAACGTGCCCTCTTGCTAGGAATGTACTGCCTAAAAACCAAACGGCCCTTGAACAGGACCAAAGACTCATCAACAGCTATTTCTTTCCCTGGAGTATAGATCTCTGAAAATCGATCTACAAAGTGATCAAGAACAGGCCAAATCTTAAAAAGACGGTCACAGTCGGGGTGATCTCGTGGCAACGCCAAAGCATTATCAACAAGATGCAGCATCCGAAGCAAAAGTAAATACCGATCACGACTCATAATTGCAGGAAATATGGCCGTTGCCATCAAGGGACTGGTAGACCAATATGAAGCCAGGGACGGCTTCCTTATCAAGCCCATCAAAAAAGTCAAACCCAAAAACTTCTTCATCTCATCCAGATTTGTGGGAGTCCACCGGGTAGCTCTAGAGCGTGGCCTAAGTCTGGCACTGTTGTCCCTCAAAAACTATTCAGCATACAAATTAGTCTGCTCAACAATCTCAGCCAAAAATACATCATCCATAAACAACAGAAAAAACTGTATAGGCAAAAAAAATTCAGAATCCACTCTACACCCTGCATCACCACTAAAGGCAGGCAACACCGGCTGCACCATGTTTGGATCAACCCAGAGTCCAGCACTTCCAGTAGGAAGCCTTGCAGCCTCAGGCTGCAATCCCGATGTCTCTTGCTGCACCATCGACACATCAGTGTCCTCCTCTAAAACAGGCACTTCATCCACACTGAGAGTAGCTTCATATGCACTGAGAGTAGCTTCATCATCAGATGATTCCTCGTGGACAGAAAACTCACTGCCAGAATCTTGCACTCCCTCCTCTCCCTCAGACGCACTGTCAGTCTCATAATCCTACTCTAAGGAAGATTCAAAAAGCATACCAACCACCTGCTGAGCAGTAATTCTACGGCTAGCCATAATCCTTACTAATAAAGGTAACTTGTCAAACAAGTCAACAACAACAAACACTTTGTAAAATAAGTAATAAACAAAATGTGGCTTTATCACAAAGACCTATATACTCCAAAACTATACCACTCACTTGCCAGAAGCAGCTAGACTCACCACCACCTACTCTGCACGGACACAGTAAGGATCAAAAATATCCCACTAAAAAAGAAAAAGAAAAAAGAAAAGAAAATTACACATAAGACAATGCAAATTACATCGCAAAGAGTTTCATGCTCAAAACACTAACTAAATATGCTGCCATTATGACACCACTTCCAAAATAATTCATTCATGCATGACAATAATACTCATTTGGAGTAAACACAACAAAAATGTTTTTCTTACCAAATAAATGCAACTACGCAAAACTGCAGAACAACCACTGCCGAAACCGCAAACAAGAATCAAAAGCTTTGCACTATAATAAAAAGGAGAAAAAAACATTACAATCACATATGCAAATAATGCACCAGTCCACACACAATCCACCAGCCAAGCTAAGGGGTAGGTGGGCCTAAGAGTATAAATAAAATATTCACCCCGTAAGAGGCCACTCCCCAACTCCAAAATTTAAAAAACCCTGGTGTGTCTAGTGGCTTCTGTCCCCCTTGGGGACAGTTGGGCCTAAAAACATACTGCTGATCTGTCACCCAAAGAGGGCAGAAAGGGCCACAATCATCCTCCCATAAAGGGGAGCGACCCTTGTCCAAGGGGCCGCTACACAACATCAAAAAAAAATTAATCCCTGGTGGCCTAGTGGCCATACAAAAAAATAAATCAGCCGATCTGCCCCCCAAGGGGGCAGACACGGCCAAATTAATGCTCCCCAAAGGGGAGCGACCCTTGCCCAAGGGGCCACTCCCCACAAACAAATCCTTGGTGGTCTAGTGGGCCCGATTTAAAAGGAAAATGGCGAGATCTGCCCCCTTGGGGGGCAGACACAGCCAAAAACATTGCCCCCAAAGGGGAGCGACCCTTGCCCAAGGGGCCACTCCCCACAAATAAATCCCTGGTGGTCTAGTGGGCCTCATTTTAAAATAAATGGCAAGATCTGCCCCCCTGGGGAGCAGACACAGCCAAAAACATTGCCCCCAAAGGGGAGTGACCCTTGCCCAAGGGGCCACTCCCCATAAATAAATCCCTGGTGGTCTAGTGGGGCCGATTTTTAAAAAAAATGGCGAGATCTGCCCCCCTGGGGGGCAGACACAGCCAAAAACATTGCCCCCAAAGGGGAGCAACCCTTGCCCAAGGGGCCACTCCCCACAAATAAATCCCTGGTGGTCTAGTGGGCCCAATTTTAAAATAAATGGCAAGATCTGCCCCCTTGGGGGGGCAGACAGCCAAAAACATTGCCCCCAAAGGGGAGCGACCCTTGCCCAAGGGGCCACTCCCCACAAATGAATCCCTGGTGGTCTAGTGGGCCAGTTAAAAAAAAAAATGGCGAGGATACAACCAAAAAACATTGCCCGCAAAAGGGGAGCGACCCTTGCCTAAGGGGCCACACCCCGCAAACAGTTAATCACATTTCCAATAATAAAAAAAATTCCCTGGCGTCTAGTGGACATTCCTGCTGCACGATCGCACGATCGTGCAGCAGGAATGCTCAAAAGAGGCATCAGGGGAAAGGAAAACCCTTTCCTTTCCCCCGATGCCTCTTTTGTTTAAATGCCCCCCTCCCCCAAGGAGACACTCACCTCCTCTCCTCCGGACGCACTGGAAGCAAATGGCTTCCAGTGTATCCGGTATCCTCTAATGACTACAGCGCGCCTCGCGCGCTGACGTCATTAGATGATGTGTAGGGGGGTGCAGGGGGGCAGGGGAAGGGCTTCCCCTGCCTTCCCCGGTGGGGGCACCTTGAAGGGCGGCCCAAGGGGGGAGCGCCAGCGCTTCCCCCGTGGGTGGGTGCTAGGACGGCCGGGAGCTGTCCGACGCAAACTCCCATTGTGACGTCGGACGGCTCCCGGCTGTCCGACGCATGGAAAGGGTTAAGTGTGTCAGTGTGGCGTGAAGGGTATTGGACATACGGCAGGGGTCCTAAGACTGTTTTGGTTAAGAAGCTGCTGCATAATTAAAGGAGGGGTGGGCTGGGGACGGGAGTTGAAATTTGTTGCCCCAGTTGGGCTGTTGGGGATGCTGTACACGTCCTGGCACGAGTAGAGGGTGGACAGATTCGACTGTGATGATTACCGAATATTGTCCGCGGGTGGGGGGTGGGGTAGGTTTGATTTAAGTTTTGGGATGGGCATAAGTTGTGTTACGCTAAGAGGTCGGTTGGAACACTGGAGTGATAGATGCAATGATACAGTCAGTCAGAAAATTCGAGTAAAAAATTATGGCGAGAGAGGTAAAGTTCCTTAGTTGGAATGTTCGAGGGTTGGGTACCTGTACTAAGAGACATAGAGTACTTTCGTTTTAAAGGGTAATACTGTAAAGATTGCATGCCTGCAGGAAACACATTTGGATGATGTGGGTGCCGCGACATTGGCTAAGAAATGGAGGGGTCAAGTGTTTCATTCTTCATACTCCACCTATGCTAGAGGAACGCTGATCTGGGTGGCCCCTGGTACACCTTTTAAGCTCCAGTACATGGAAGCGGATGTTGGGGGTCGGTATGTGTTGCTACGGGAGAAACTTGACGGAATAGATATAACCATACTGAACACGTATGCCCGGAATATCGATGATCCTTCCTTTTTCTTAACGATACAGGACTTGATCACTGAGGACCTGGATGCCACACTTATTTGGTTGGGAGATTTTAATTGTGTGCTCGATCCTGACTTGGCTAGGCATCCCCTTAGACGGGCCACCAAGCCGCGTATGACTAAGCAACTGCGAAAAGTGATGCATGAACTGGGTCTGAGGGATATCTGGAGGATACGGCACCTGACACAGAAGGTGCACACATGTTATACACCGACACATAACACATAAAGTAGACTGGACAGGGTCTTGGTAACAGAAGCACCTGCATTACTAGCAGCAGACATAACCCACCTTGCACGATTTTTATCGGATCATGCACCGGTGTGCTGTGTGGTGCAATGGAATACCAGGGAACAAGGCCTGCGAGGCTGGAGACTCCCAACGGATCTCCTGGACAATCAGGTAGGCACGGAGGCGCTATCGGAGGCACTAACAAACTATATATCTCTTAATTGGAATACTACTAATAACAGGGCTACTGAGTGGGATGTCTTGAAGGCGGTGGTTCGAGGTGCAGGAATGGGATTAACATATGGGGTGAGGAGGCAATTGATTGTTGAGCTACGCGATAAGGAAGATTCATTGGTGGAAGTACAGACGGATGTGCAGGGACAGGAGGATGCCCGGGAGCATACACTGCATGAACAAATCACAGAGATATGGGATAGGCTGGACAAATATACACTTACTAAATATAGGCAATTGCTGCACGCACAGAGAGGTAAGTCTAGTCGGCTGTTAGCATGGATACTGCGTAGGGAGCAGGCACCTCCTTTGATCACCTGTATAAGCACACAATCGGGTGAACTGGTACATTCTAGACTAGATAACCTGGAACAATTTCCACAGCATATGCAAAAGGTATATACGGCTGACCCACTGGTCAGACCTGAACGCTATGTCCCGTTTCTGGAGGGCCTCCAACTGATGAAGCTCACGGCGGAGGACAGTCAGGAACTGGAAGTGCAACTGAGACCTGATGAAATAGCGGAGGCTATTGCGGACATGCCCAGGGCTAAGGCCCCGGGAGGAGATGGATTCCCGAGTGAATTGTGGAAGAGGTGTGGCGCAGCGGCCAGGGTGCCTGACTCCGGACCACGGGGTTCACGGTTCAATTCCCAGTGCCGGCGGCAGGTTAGCCCAGCACCATGTGACTCTGGGCAATAGCTCGCTTAATCTTCCCGACGGCCCCCAGCGCCGGGACACCTCTCCGGAGGTAGCTGTGCGCTTTGCAAATGCTGGTATTTCATTTTCATTTCATTCTATCAGGCGTACTGGGCTAAATTGGTGCAACCCTTACTACAAACATTTAATGAGGCCTTTGAAAAGGGGGTATTACTGACAATGATGCGAGAGGGAGAAATATGTATGTTCCCCAAGCCGGGTGGAAATAGTCAGGACCCCGCGGAATACAGACCGCTAACAATGATCAATACTGATACGAAAATATTGTGTAAAGTGCTGGCTAAGAGGTTGGGACCGCACATGGCCCACTTGGTCCATGAGGACCAGTGTGGCTTTATTCCGGGTCGGAACACGGGCATGAACATTCGGCACTTGGTCCACATAATACATGAGACTGAGGAAATGGCACTAATATCAATTGATCTTGAAAAAGCTTTTGATACGGTGGATTGGGGGTACCTACAAGAGGTATTGAGAGTGGCAGGATTCGGGCCCCGTTTCCGTAAGTGGGTTCAGATATTGTACACTAAGCCAAGTGTCAGGATTCGGCTGGGTCAGAATAGACCCACACAATGGTGCTTAGAATGAGGTACCCAGCAGGGGTACCCCCTGTCCCCATTACTCTTTGCATTGGCCATAGAGCCTATGGCAGTGTGGGCCAGACGGGATCTGGCTGGATGGGGAATCCGACTGGGGAGTGTCCTTCATCTGGTATCGCTATATGCTGATGATGCATTGTTCTGTGTAAAATCCTCCCAGACAGCGATTCCAGAGCTATTGCAGTGTTGGACCAATTTGCAGAATATTCAGGCTTGCACCTTAACAGGGCTAAGTCCTTGGTGTTCCCGATGGCTGGACTGAAGGGATATGGAGTTGAGGAGCTGCCAACCGTAGGGCTGCGGTGGGAAATAGGTCACTTCTGTTACCTGGGAATACAAGTCGCGCATGAAGATGCGCAGATCCTTCGCTTGAACATATATAAGGTATTGGACTCTTTGAAGGGCTTGGTCGCATTCTGGAATATTCTACCACTGTCCTTGATGGGCAGAATCACAGTGGCAAAGATGGTGCTTTTGCCCTGATGCCTTTATGCATTACAGAACTCTATGTGTAATATTCCCATGTCGGTATTTTGGCAATTGAGGTCGTTGTTGGTGTCCTTGTATTGGGCGGGAAAACGCAGCAGGGTGGCATTGCAGGTCCTTTCCAGAGATTATGAGGAGGGGGGATTAGAGGCACCCAGATTAGACTTATATTATTATGCAGCACACCTTCAGCACGCGGCACGGTGGATGGACGAGGGAGACAACTGGGAGAAGCATTTGCTGGATGGACCGATCCAACCGGAGAGTCTTCCTGTCGCGTTGATGGAGGGGGCGGGTGTGGGCGTGGACCCCCCATATGTCGTTGAGCAAACAGCATTTCTATGGCAAAAGTTTGTGGAGTGTGTGCTATGGCACGCACCATTTCATCGGGAGTTAAGCATGTGGCACCTGGCCCCTGTACGTCAAATGGTTGAGAGTATGTCCTTCAGGGCGTGGAGGGAGGGCGGATGTCAGGTACTCGCAGATATATATATAAATTATACTTTCCTTACGTTTGAGCAGGCGTGTGAGAGTTTTGAATTAGGACGTGGACAGTATTTGCAGTACGCAGGGCTGATGGAGCTAGTCAGGGTCACATGGCCCACGCACCCGAACATGCCCCCAACAACTGAGACATTGGCTGTGCTGCTTACTTGTGATAGTGGACATAGATTGGTCTCACTGTTATATAGGGCCATGAGGAAGGATTCGGTGTCCCGGGTTCACAGGGCAAGGGAAGCATGGAATGAGGACCTGCAGGTCCCGTTGACAGAAACTAATTGGGAGAACGCATGTGCATTGACACGTAAAGTATCCTGTAATGCGCAGTTAAAATTGATACATTATAATTTCCTGCAAAGAGTGTATATGATCCCGGTGAGGCTTCACCGCATAGATTCAATCCGACCACATGAATGCCCTAGATGTCACGGGGGCGAGCGTGGTTCTTGCATTTGGCGTGGGAATGCCCGGAGGTGCTACAATTTTGGCATGGTGTGGTGGCAAGGGTGTCGGGGTGGGTATCCGAGCGGAGGCTAGCCCTGCGCAGTGTCTTTTGGGACAGATACCAAAGCGTAGGAAAAGTAAGATGGCCTATAAACTGCTGCAATTGGTATTGGTGTTTGCCAGACGGCGGGTAGCGATACACTGGATAAGCCCACGAGTACCGACACTAGAAGGGTGGATGAGAGATGTGGGTGAGTGGTCACTTGCTGAAGAGCTGCATATGAAGACTTGTAGAAAGTATGATAAACTGGAGGAGGACCTTGAACAGTGGAGAGAATTATGAAGGACATTGCTTCATATACCGGGACATGGAAGTGAGCAGGCAGACACGTCAGAAAATGATGGTGCAGAGTAATGTTATATCTTATTATTGTGTCAACACGTGACATGCTGGTGGAGGTGTCCGCCTTCGTTAACATGATTTGTATATCATCTATTTCCTCTCGCTATGTTTAAATGTACTTGAATGATGTATCGCTGAAGATCTGCATGTTTCAAGAAAAAGATTATGGATGATTGTATAGCAAACGTGTGTACAACCGACCAGTTGGAAAATACAACCTAATAAATAAAGTTGTTAAAAAAAAAACTTTATCAGTCTGACATTTCCTAATACAACATTTTAACTTTGTTCAAATTGTCACATCGACATTGTTTTACTCCAACAATTGTAATGCCGTATTTTTATGTTAAATCATATCTGGAGATTATAATGAAACACTCATTTGCTTGACATGTCTTACACCACATGTTATTTTTGGTTAATACCTTAATTAGTTTTTCATGAGTGTATTACAACTAAATCTAAAATATATATATATATATATACATATATATATATATATTCTCACAAGTACTCTACCCACACAAAGTCCGTGGCGCACACACGAGTTGGTTGAAATCAGTCGTCATTTATTCTTACACCGTGGCTGACAAACACGTATCGGCCATGTCGGCCTTTGTCAATGTCATTGACAAAGGCCGTCATGGCCAAAACGCGTTTGTCAGCCACGGTGTAAGAATAAACTACGACTGATTTCAACTGGCGTGTGCGCCACGGACTTTGTGTGAGCAGAGTACTTGTGAGAATTTATGCGGTACACCGCTGCATAGTGGCAGCACCCATCTAGCAAGTGAGCGGCGGTTTTGGTGTGAACTTTTTTGAATACATATATATATATATTACCTACTGGCGGTCGCTAGTAGGTAGTTATAGTTAGGATATATATATAAATATATATGAAAACGCTCATGGCCACAACTGGTAGATTTAGTGATACACAATAAAATGTATTTTGGCAAAGCAAACTTTATTTACTCTTTCAATACAAAACAAAGTTAAACTACACAAAATTCAGAAATTCTAAATTTATACTTATAAATTAAATTTATAATTTATGCACCACCTTCAAATTATTATAAATTGTGCACCTCCATACACAGTCTATTGAGCTCGGTAGCCACAATACATTACCTACAACTCGTGCCTTCTCAATGCATTGCTTATACCGTTTCATGTTATGTCATTTATACCAGGCCCGGGTGGAAAATTCTGCTCCGCTCGAGGAGTTTTCAGAATTTGGGCACTCTGCGCTCCGCAGCAGAGCGTGAAGTTCCTGGATTCCACCTTCCGATGCGAAGAGGAGTTTTTGTTTCCGTTTGCGTGCTCTAGGTTTGGTTTAGCACTCGCGGACGAGTGCCACAATATTCTCGGACTGTTAGCGATTGTGCTTGAGACTTCACGTCTGCTCCCATAGCTTTCGGCCGCAAGGGCCCCAATGTAGTGTCCCTCGCAAATGCACCACTCGAGTAGAATTGTGCTCAAGAAGCAGCTAAATCTACAAAAAGAGGTTTTTTAGTGTATATTCTCTTCTTCAACTTACTGTGTTGAGTTGTTTTTAGTGCGAGAAGCCTTTTTTTAAACTTTTTTTTTCAACAGGAAGGAAGTGCTCCTGAGACTTCAGTTTCCTGATCCTGTCCAGCAGGCTCCTCCTAGTGCTTTTTCCATCTCCTCATCACCTTTCATTTGGATTTGGAGCTGAGAGGATCACTCTCTTTGTCTGCTGCCTATATGCCAGTGGATTAAAGGACTTTGTATTTGAGATTTCCCAAGTAAGTAAAAAAACTCTCGTATAAGGGTATTGTTTGTTTTATAGAGGGCATGCACAAGTACTTACTTGTACTTTTATTCAAATTTTCTAATTTATGGGTGGCCTGCAGTTTCAGTAGGGGCCTAGGTATATTTTTGCATTTATTTTTTCTTCTTTTGTAAAGGAACACTGTTGCACAGTTCAGTACATTTTCTCCATGTTTGTTAAATTTGCAATATTTATTTATTTTACTGTGTGGCCTAGTCTGCTAACTGGCCATCCAGTCAGTACGCCCAGGCCAGTACTAGTTATGGGTGCATTAAACAACTGTTTCTGTGGTATGTGTTGTTTTAAAACATCATTTAGGGCTAGGATGGTATTGCATTAAATTAAAAATGTGCTCTCTTTTTTGTATTTCATGGTTTTTTGCATACAAAAAGTATATATGTGGGGTAATATTTGATGCCTTGGGAGAATGTGTGTGGTTATAAACTTTTTATAGCTCGGTTAATTTTCGTGTTTGGCATTGCTGAATTAATGGTAGTGTTTTCTTCAGTGTTACCATGCCTCCTTTGTCTGTCCAGTGAGTGTGCTTGCCATAGCCCATCAGTTGCGTTTGATCTACATGCCATGTGGCCGAGGGCCATTTTGTGGAGTCTGTTTCCATAGGCCTGAATGTATTGTCTTGGTCCCCATGCCTCCTTGCTCGCTGTTGTTGTTTGACCATGTGGCTGGCAGCCATTTTGTGCATCCAGCCAGTGTGTTTTTGCCATAAGCATGCATATGTTCTTTGTTCCCCATGCCTCCTTTCTCCCTGTTGTTGTTTGATCATGTGGCTGGCAGCCATTTTGTGCATCCAGCCAATATGCCTTTGCCATAGGCTTGCATGTGTTCTTCGATCCCCATGCCTCCCTGCTCGCTGTTGTTGTTTGACCAAGTGGCTGGCAGCCATTTTGTGCATCCAGCCAGTGTGCCTTTTCCAAAGGCTTCCATGTGTTCTTTGTTCCTCATGCCTCCCTACTCACTGTTGTTATTTGACAATGTGGCTGGCAGTCATTTTGTGCATCCAGCCAGTGTGCCTTTGCCATAGGCTTGAATGTGTTCTTTGTTCCCCATGCCTCCTTGCTCGCTATAATTGTTTGACCATGTGGTTGGCAGCCAATTTGTGCATCCAGCCAGTGTGCCTTTGCCATAGGCTTGTATATGTTCTTTCTTCCCCATGCCTCCTTGCTCGCTGTTTTTGTTTGACCATGTGGCTGGCAGCCATTTTGTGCATCCAGCCAGTGTGCCTTTGCCATAGGCTTGCATGTGTTCTTTGTTTCCCATGCCTCCTTGCTCACTGTTGTTGTTTGACCATGTGGCTGGCAGCCATTTTGTGCATCCAGCCAGTGTGCCTTTGCCATAGGCTTGCATGTGTTCTTTGTTACCCATGCCTCCTTGCTCGCTGTTCTTGTTTGACCATGTGGCTGGCAGCCATTTTGTGCATCCAGCCAGTGTGCCTTTGGCATTGGCTTGCATGGATGGATGTGATATCAGTTTAATAATATACTTGAGGATCATTGTAGTATATGTATATTAAGAATATAATTTTGATAATCAGTGTTTACATATTACCTGCATTTTTTTATTTTGCACCTCCTTTACTCACAATAGGTTTCTTCTCATCCTCCCATGCATGCATCAGCAATTATTGATCGTTTGTCTTTATTTTAATTTTTAATTTAGATTTTTTATTTACATTTTATTATTTTAGTTTTTTTAATTGTTTTTAAAAAATCATGTTGTTTTTTAAAATGTTTTCATATATTCATCCATAGGTGCACAGCCGCTGAAATAGCATTCAGTTTTTTTTAGGTTTCATTCTATTTCCTCCTGGACACCCTGGCTGCGTTGCACTGCAGACACATTATCATCATTCATGTTTTTTAATGATTATTCAATTTCTCCCTGCATCACATGTTCTGCCATAAGTGCACACTAGCCTTGATTTTTTTAAAATATTATTATTCCATTTACCCATGCAGTTCCCTGAGTGCCACAGGTGTCTCCTTTAGAATATATGGACAAAAAGCAAAGAGCTATATCTGCATGTTGTGTTATCCTGATTGGAAATTAAATGTTATGGTGGCGTGATTTGACTTTAAAGTGGTTGATTTATTATTACCTAAGTAACCAACCACTCTAATATTGCCTTTGTCTGTACTAATTCAAACTGCAGCAATGCCACATTTCACTATGTTTTTCTTGCTTGTTTTCTTTTAGGTGCACTGGGGAGGAGACATCACCCTTAGTACTTCCAAACAGAAGGCCTGTACAGTGAGGTCAGTCCTCCAATCTATTTTGCTTGTGCAGTTTAGTGCCATTGCCAACTGAGAGCTTTAGGATTGCCCAAAAGAAAGTTGGTTCCAAGAAAGTGGTCAGTGAAAAGAAGCAGCTTTCCACCAGTGGTGCGCCGACCACAACCTTTTATGGGAGACATGTGCCTGCCAGACTGGCCTCCGGTAAGGAACCTGGGAGCAGCACTCCCGCATCAACAGTACCACTCCAACCTAAGCCCAAGACCATGTCTGTCAGTGAGCCAGGAACTGCAATCATGGCAACGCTGATGAGCATTGACTCTGAATTGGATGTGTCTCTTTTGAAAAGTAGTACCCAATTGTTTCAGGAAATAGAACAAAGTGAACAGCAGCTGCAGCCAGCAATAATAGTACATCTTCCTAGAGTTAGAGCAGAACAGGAGGTCAAGCTTTCTGCCGAGCAAGAACCTTCTCTTTTAGAATCATTGGTTCCCAGATCTCCAACAAGGAAAAGGAAGGGTACTACTCCACCATCTTCTCCAAGCACCAATTCTGATGAAGATGAGAGGGACATGGAGTGGACCCCGGCAGTGTCCGGGAGACGCCAGGAGAGGCAAGGGAAAAGAAAAGTTTCTGAAAGCCTTAGAAATATGGAAGGGGATGATGAGAGGAGGACGATGATGAGATAGTCATTGTGGAAGGTGGCACGGAGGAGTCCGGCATTGCTATTTAACCTGCTCCGAGGGATGTGGCACAGATAGCACCACCAGCTCTCATATTTGCAAAGCCCCAGCTTAGACCTGCACCAACCCCTACCTCAGTAGAAATAAGCACTGCAGAGAGGCAATCAACGACATGCCCTCCTACCTCCAGTTTTTCTTCAGGCATTAGCAGTGGTCTAGTAAAAAAGTACTTCTTCCCAATTTGGGACTTTTTTACAGTTAGCATACAGGGGGAGCATATTGCTATATTTACCATTTGTCACACAAATGTTTGTCGATCCTGATTCACATTATGGTAATGGAGGCCAAATTACCCTTATGAAAAAACATCACACAATCCGATGGGACGAGCACTTTAAAACAATTGCTGAACGTGGTCATGGTGGTGAAGGTGAGGAGAGCCGGGGAACATTAGCTACAAGTCTAATCACAGTAGGAGGTGATCATGAGGAAGAAGACAGTGACATCCTTACGCAAAGCAGCCCTGTCCCCAACAGTGCGCCAGCAGAATCACCTGCGACTTCACAATGGCACAAGAAAACTCAGAGATAGATGGAGATACCATGGTATACAGTGACTGCCCCATCACGATGCACACTGAGTCTAACACCACCTAATTCTCAAAAGTCGCTTGTGTCAGTGGCCCCAGAAAAGAGGAAAATATATGCTACTATTACAGGCATGTTTAGGCAAGAGGGACCCTACGACCGCCCGCAACCACACAGTGGCATGTTTGTACAATGGGAAGCTGGCAAAAATGTTAGTGGTGGACCTCCTCCCTTTTTCTTTTGTGGAGGGAGTGGGATTCTTAGAATTTGTGGCAGCCATCTGCCAAAATGAAAGGTTCCAACTTGGGCCTATTTTGCCAGAGTTGCTGTTCCAGCACTGCATCAGAATGTGCTGCAATTGGTTGGACAAGCTTTGCAGCAAAGTGATGTTCACACTATCCACTTAACGACAGACATGTGGATCAGTTGTTAGGTGACTGATTACATGTGCATCAGTGCACACTGGATCTCTTTTACGGGGGTAAAGCAAAATCTATCTACAGGTCTTGCTCCTGAAGAAAGTTTTAAGAGCGTTCGGCGGCATGCAACAGTAGCCATGTTTGCCTTGGAGAAATCACATACAGCTGAAAACATCTTGGACGAATTTAACAGCAAGGTGTCTGAATGGCTGTGACCCAGAGGTCTCAGAATTGGACAATGGCAGCAATATAGTAAGGTCATGGCAGATAGTAGCTATTTCAAGGTCCTGTGTTTGGCGCATTGCATCAACCTGGTTGTGCAAAACGTTCTCAAAAAAGAAGACATAGTCAGCAACATACTGGCCCCCTGCAGAAGAATTTGCACTCATTTCAGCCATTCTTTTAAAGCCCGGAAGGAGTGGAGGATTATTCAGCGTGCTAATAGAGTACCAGTTGAAGCCCTTATACAGGAGGTGCCAACACGTTGGAACTCGACCTATTATATATTGTAAAATCTGTTTAAGCAGTACAAACAGATCAATGACTATGCCATTCAAAGAGGAGGGGATTCAATTGGGAAAGCTATGAACATGGATGTGGACAAATGGGGCCTAGTCAAATGCCTGACACAGATGCTACTCCCTTTTGAGGTTTTCACAGTACGATGGGCCAAGCAATCCCGTTGTTGCATCTGCTACAGGACCAGCTAAAGAAGATGTCTAAAAGGTTCGCACTCACAGATGTGAACGAAAACACAGAAGCGCATGCCTTGGAGAGCTTAATCTTTTGCTTGGTTTGTAATGCAAAGCTGCAAAATGACATCATCGCTTCCAAGGATTACATCTGTGCCACACTACTAGAGCCATGGTCCACAAAATTCTGCCCACTTCCATTCCTTTTTCTGAAGGGAATGTTTCAAAATACAGGCAATGGATTGCTGAGCAAGCCGGAGACCTGGAAGAAGGGCTGGAACTTCGAGTCCCACTTCACAGTCCTGGGGTGCCACCTTCAACTTCCAGAGAGGGCAGTCCTGTTGTCTGACAGCAGCCAACACCAGCAACAAGAACACCAGCAGCAACAACAACAGGAACACAAGAATCGTCCACAACCTCTGTATTGACTTGGTATCAAATGGTAAGGCTTAAGTCCAATGCAGAGGTGATGGCAAAAGAGGTCGAGCAAGTGACAGCATCAATGACCATTCAGGGGATGTTCCAGGAGTATCTGGATGATCCAAAAGAGGTCTATGTGGCTTAAAACCCATTGATGAATTGGTATGGGAAGATCCACCAATGGCTAGAGCACAGCAGGCTGACAGTAAAGTATCTGGCTTGTCCTGTTACCAGTGTGTCTGCTGAGCATGTGTTCAGGGTGGCTGGTGCAGTTGTTACAGTGAGAAGGACCGGTATTTTGCCTTAAAACATGGAGAGATAGACCATGATCAAAATGAACGAGCATTTCATACAACATAATTACACAGTTTCTGAAACAGCACAGGAGGAGGAGGATGATTGGTCAGAATCAAGTGTGTTAGCTGACCAACTTCTGGGTGAACCACCTGAGTTTGAGGATGAACTCTACTTCCCAGACTGAGCATGCCAGTGCCACCACAGAACTTTTTTATTATTTCTCGTTGAACTTTTCTTTAAAAAAAATAGCTTGTGGAACATTATGTTTGTGTCATATTTATGGTGCCCCACCATTTTTTAGTCACATATATGGCCAGATTGGAGTTTGAACAATGTGGAGTGAGGAAGCTTCCACAATTCCTTCATGAAATTCGAGACAATGTCTGCCTCTCTTGCATGCCTATACTTTTTTGCATCTCTTAGTAGGGATGCCCCAGAAGATCATTGATTTACAAGAGTGTCAATACCAAATTCCAATGTGTTGCCTACTTCAAAGATACAATAGTGTACCTACTACCTCACCTACCCGTACTTGGATTGAAATAGGTAACTACAACTATTGCAACAATGAGTGAGTGAATGATGATTGATGATTTATGTGGGGACATACAGTGGGAGAGGGTGTTCAATTATTAGTAAACGTGATTTTGATGAATTGCAATGATTTGGTGCCTGATGGGTGATCATTTTTACTGAAGGTGAATGGCCTTTACAAACTTACTCAGCAAAAATGTACCTGTACGGTCCTCTCCTTTTTTCGGGTTCTTCAGAGACTAGACTCAATTAATCAATCAATCAGGGAATTGTGAAGTGTGCTACTCACCCGTGAGGGTCTCAAGGCGCTGGGGGCGGGGGGGTGCAGCTCCGAGTTAGCCGAAAAGCCAGGTCTTGAGGTTCTTCCTGAAGATGTGCAGAGTAGGGGAGCGTCTGATGTTGACCAGGAGCTCGTTCCAGGCCTTGGCTGTGACGTAGGAGAAGGCTCTTCCACCCACTCTGGTTCTGCGGATACACGGGGTTTCCGCTAGGGCGAGGTCAGCGGAGCAGAGGTTTCTTTTGGGTACGTGGAAGGAGACTCTTTCGTTGAGGTATTTGGGTCCAGTGTTGTGGAGAGATTTGTAGGCGTGGGTGAGTAGCTTGAAGGCTACTCTCCTCTCGACGGGGAGCCAGTGGAGGTCTCGCAGGTGTTGGGTGATGTGCTCATGTCGTGGGATGCCGAGGACGAGTCTGGCCGCGCTGTTCTGGATGGTCTGGAGTTTGCGTAGCAGGGATTTGTTGATTCCAGCGTAGAGGGCGTTCCCGTAGTCCAGTCTGCTAGTTATGAGTGCGTGGGTGATGGTTTTTCTGGCTTTGGGGGGATCCACTTGAAAGTCTTGCGAAGGATGCGATGGGTGGGGAAGCAGGTGGATGCGACAGCGTTGATCTGGCGGGACATGGTGAGGAAGGAGTCAAGTATGATGCTGAGGTTCCGGGCATAGTCCCTTTAGTTAAAAAACACAAGCCAATGCAAAATACTGCAGGACTAAGCAAGTAATGGTGGCTAGGGAACCGTTTGTTGCACTACCACGTGTGTTTTGATTGTTTGGGTACAAAGTTGATTGTTGCCCACCTCAAATGGCTAGCCACCAATTTAAGCTATTAATACTACAGATTTCTTAAACAGAATAGAGAGGCAACTTCAGACAAAGACATGAGTAACAGCAGTGTGCTATAAAATCACAGATAGATGAATCGAGAGGTGAGTTTCTTAATTATTGCAATTCTTTATTAAAAATCTTCTGACTGAATAAAACAACTCCGCAACTTGAGGATTTCATAACTTTGGTTTCAAATTCCATGCTCACCATTGCTCAGAATAGTTTATTATTGCTAGTTTTTGTTATGATATGTGGTATTCTTTGATGTGTTTTGTTTCAATGTAGTTGCCTGTGATCCTTTTGATTAATCCTGCAGTTGGAGATCACCTAGGTGGGAGTGGGACCACGCTGTGATGCCTTCCCTGTTAGTGTACTATCACTACCATAAAGAACATACCTTGGGAAACCCTCCAGTAATGTGTTGGAAGATTGACAGAGGGAACAGCCATCACTTCATCTTTTCAGGTAAGAGAACTATGGGGTGAAGTCAACTACTTTACTTAGCACATAGCTAACTTGTACTGCAGAGGAGATAACTATAAGTAATTGTTTATCTATGTTTCTGTAGGCAATAGAGGGAATGGCAGCATATGCTCCTAACTGGCATACACTTTGAGAAAAATGTTTTTAAAAAACTGGCTGCGCAGAAAGGCAGCAGTGCAAAGTAAAAGTAAAACACAAAAAATCTTCAGACATAAAGTATGATATAGAAAATATTTTTTCCCTATATTTGAACAGTAAGAAAAAAAACACCCTCTCCACCCACAACAGGCCCACCCCTCTCCCCAAACAAATCAACCCATCCCCAAAAAATGTCCAAAGTGGAAAAACTCCAAACCACCTGGTCCCAACTCCCTTACCACCCTCTCCACCCACAACAACAGTCCCTCCTACCAAAAAATGTTTTTTAAAAAGGGATTAGAGAGGGCATTGTCAATTCTGGTCCACAGGTGGTGTAGACTCTGCTCGATCCTCCCCAAACGGCTCTCTAACCGGCTCTCCAAATGGTCAATCCACTGCAGGAAGATGCATTGGAAGGAGTAGGAGGGGTGGCCACTGGCAGCAGTGGCAGTTAGGTACCCTGGCTGGTGACCGCAATGGCAATGTAATGGGCAGCAGTCTGGAGGCTGTGGCTGCCTTGCTGAACTTCGCCAGGTCAGTGGCAGCTACTTCCACCTCTTCCTCCTCCGTGGCCACCAGCTGCTGGTACTCTAACTGGATGGTCTCCAACCTCTGCTGCTGCAGCTGGGCCTCTATTTTCTGCCTAGTCAATGGTGGACCAGCAGGAGCAGCTATATCAGGAGAAAAAACAAAAAGAATAAAGACAAATTGTAAACAATACTCTGTTTAAAATTATATAGTGGGTGGCACAGTAGCAGTACATACATTGCGTGAAAGCATAAATTACCTCACCTAATGAGTAAGGCATTATGTGCTATGAAGTACAAGTTGTTGTGCTAAATTAATGGAGGGCTGCTAGCCAGCGCATTGTGTACTTTGCTAATCTCTGCAGTCTGCAGCTGGGGCAGCTGTAGTGGACAATTATCTTACTTTAATGCCAATGACCCTGCTCTTCTCCAAATGCCTTTCACGTCATACCCTGACTCCAAAGAGGCAGAAGAATAATAAATGACATACTACGCCACACACGTCACGTATAAAACATGGATATCCTGTTTGCCGTAGGTAGACGGTGGGGAAAACAATGCACTGCACTACAGGGAAAATAACGGGATGGATAGATTGTGGTCCTCATTTATGAAAACTATTGCATCGCTGTGTGAAAACATCAATGCAACAGTTTTCACTGTACCCTCCTTGCAACATGATGGATGCATCATATTTAATGTACGACTCTCCATGTCGCAAGGAGTTACAGATACGTCAGTATTTCTGACGTATCTGTAGGCGCAAAAGTGGCGCATTGCAGACGCAACTCCAGCAATGTGTCCTTTCACATGGGGCAAGCCCCATTTGAAAGGGACTGTCTCAGTATCACGCCTGCTGTGAGGCAGGTGTAAGATATTGGCGCAATGGCGTCCTAGAAATGGTGCACCGAAATCTTATAGATTTCAGCGTGCCACTTCTACAAGGCTTTTTGCGGGGGAACACCAACCCTGCATACGATATACCTGGTGCAGGTGTAATATGGCGCAGGGGTTTACAAAGTGACGCATCTGCCTAGATGTGTCACTTTGTAAATAGTGCACAACATAGCGCATTTTTTATGCTGCCAGTGCGTCATAAAAAGTGATGCACCGGCAGCGCAAAAGTGTTGCAAGGCCTCATAAATAAAGCCCTGTATTTGGCACGTTCGTCACAGAGTATCCATACTCCAAACTTAAAATCAGGCACTTAGTCCCACTTTACTCACTGGCCTCGCCCTCCACCGCAAATTATTTTCAACAAATTCATTCCCTGTGTAGTGAGGAAAGGAAACTTGATTTACACTACTGCAGGGTAAGGTAGAGGGATTGGGGAGGAAGGTAGAGCTTTTGCTGCAAAATAGTGGAGTGTCACTGATCATCGTCATGTGACTAAGCTTTAGCTTATTCAGTCACTGTAGTTGATGAAAGTCGAAAAAGAAACTTTTGAACGGGGGTAAATCTGTTATGGAAGACCATGAAATATATTTATGAACCACTTCACATGGCCAAATAAATGTGGCACATGCCAAGAATGGATTTTTCAATTTTTTGGTAGGGTGAGACAGAAGAACTTAGGAAAGAATAAAGGAGTGACGTATTAAGAGGTGGATGAGTGGGCGAAGGGAAACATACCTTGTGTGTTCAGTTTGCAATGCATTGAAAACCTTGTAAATGCTGCATTAAATGAAGCAGACACACATTGCCCAGCCAACAGTGCAGTCATGAATTGAGCCATACTGCACTTATGCCATGGGTGTCGAAATACCATGGGCAGGGATTGGAGGGGGGTGATGAATGATGATGGGTGGGATACATATCTGCCTCGCTTAACAAATACAGTGAGTCAAGGGAGTAGGCCAAAAATTAAAATACCCCTCCACTTTGAACCATAGCTTTGATAATCATAAAACCAAGTAAGCGAAGTAGGTCCCTCTCCAGAACAGCTCCCTTGTGTATTAATCTAAGCAACTATTCATTCATCCTTTCATTCTTCTATATTCATCCATACTACCATGATTTAAGCTTTATTTTCTCTCATCCAGTCTTTCACTAAAATTTCCAATCCACCATATCCATCCATTCAGTATCCACCCTTTCCTTCAACCATCCTTTTTGGTTGACAATGTTAGAAAAGCCAGGTAGTCAAGCCAACCAAAAACTATTCATAATGGAGGGGTGGAGCTATAGCCTATGATGACGACTCTGAGCAACTGAAGCGCAATAAAGGGGAGAAATAATGATCAATGAAAGGCATATGAAGTTGGTTGGCAAATACAATGGGACCTCATACTTTCCGGCCATGCTACACTGTCATGAAAACTGCTGGTATACTGTATAATTTAATTACACAGCACAACATTGGGGGAGTGAGATATGAATGTGCAGTGTCTATAAAAAAGCAAAAAGTTAAAAAAACGTATTTTTAAAAGCAATCCTAACGAGACCTAGGCACACAATAAGATAATAAACAGTATGTAAAGTTCGTTACAAAAAGTCCAATTCAATCAAAGAATTCCATAATCATGCTGCAATCTTGTTGTCGTATCTTTAATTCATTTTTCATTGAGCCACAACAGAAACCAGCCGACACGTGTTTCGTCGCATGTGGAATGTAATTCCGCGACTTCCTTAGGGCTGGGAAAGATACAAATGGTGCGTACGTAAAACATTTTTTATAAAACTTATGTGAAATGTATAAAAAATGTTAGGACAAATGTCCCTGCATTGTGATATTCAACTATTAGTGGAGACCCTAAACACCTTAGATACTGTGAAACATCACACAATTTCATTGATAACACACATTACTTTATCATTGTGTTTGATAGATAGTATACATAAAACCATAGTAGTGACATTGAGGATGTGCCTATGTCAAAGTCACGTAATTAACAGTTATTATAAAAGGGCGTAGAATAAAGGTGAATCTGCAAGCTCAGAAAAGTGAGTAAATACCCATTTTTACAAACCAAGCATCACTGAAGAATATATAACTGTCTACCTGAATAACGCAGTTTATACTCCTTGTACTCTAAAAAGAGTAAGAGGGAGAGAGAAAAAAAAAAGGCGGAGGGGATTTTTTTTTTTTTTTTTTATAGGCACGATGAATTTTTAGGAGATTTTTAATTAAATCAAAACTACAGAGAAACAAAAATGTAATAGCGCTTACCGCGCTGCCGGTGATAATTCCAACCCGGCTGGGCTAGGCAGTAACGGTGGTCAATTCTTATAAAAGAACGCCTAGGAATAAGTGTGTGATGAAATGAGCGTTAAAAGAGAATCAAAGAGTCAAGCTCAACATATTCCTCATAGAGTGAGCACAATAAATCGTTAGTTTCCTAGCTATGAGTGTTTAACAATTATCGATGTCTGGCATGAAAGGGGTAGAAAACCTCGACCCGAACGTATAAAATGGTGCTTACCACGTTGCCGGTGAAGTAGTCACTGGCTAACTAGAAAGATCCTAATGTGCTGGACTCAAGGTATCAGTGGTAAACTGTTGAAAGAAAAAACGGGAGAAAATTACTTCCCGTACTTATGGTGTTCTATAAGAGACAGAAGTCCCCTCATATGGGCATATAGAAAGTTGAAAACTAGTGGTTGCAAATGGCATAATTACTGTAGTAATGCTAAGTATTAAAATCGAGGTGCCGTGAGGGGGATCATAAGTAAAACGGCAAACCCATGTCTTGGGAAATCTGAAAAAGTAATAAATGTTAAAGAACATGGCGGAAAAACAAAAGGTAGTCAAAGGGACTGCGAGGTCTCAGTCTTACTAGAAGCGTGTGTGCTCTCATCTCCTCACGGCAATCGTCTGTGTTCCGGGTTGTGGACACGTGACTGGTGTTGCCGGTGGGAGTTTTTAAAGCCGCAGCGAGAAATGTAAATCGAAACTAGAACAGTAACCTACGTAGAACTCCATCCTACCGGAAGTGATTGAATAACCTCAAAAGGAACTAAATGTCCAAAACGGTATTAGATGAGGAGTACGTCAAAAGAACAAAAGTACCCATACGAGTGGCAAGGAGTGGCACACTACCACTTAAAGAGTCTCGTAATAGGCGTTCCGATTCCGCTAAAAAAATCCTGAATAAATGAGTATTATAGAGAGAAAGACAGTGACAGGAATGGATTAGAGAGGGAACGGGAGGAATGAAAAAGAATAAGAAAGAGATATGAAGGTCAGAAAAAAGCATCACATAAATGCGCATATGTGCGGTTATTGTAAATCTAGAATGACAAAACAATATTTTAAGAAAACGTAAGCACAAATGTATTAACGATCAGCGTCTGTCTGTGCTTAAAAAATTGAAAAGTATATTAAAACTGATTATACTACTGTATTTCCGGTCATTGTTAGAACAATCATTTTACTGTGTATAAAGGGCCCTATATATATACACTCTAGTGTTCAAAGATATACATGCTTGATACTAAAAAATAACATGTAGTCAAAAATAGCTAAGCACAGGCAATAGAAAAAGATATCTAGCCATAGTGCTAGGAATCCTATACAGTTGTGATAAACAATCACACATTCTCTTAAGGGCAATAAGAACCTCCATTTAGAAGAAAAAACACTAGTCACCCAGAAAATATTGCATTTCATGGTCGCAGTTGAGACCATGCTCCACGCTATGAAGACGCATAATCCAGATTGCTTCAGTGCGTCTGAGCCTCAATTCCCTGTTTCCTCCTCGTAAGCTGGGCTGTACCACATCTATACCAAAGAAGGTGACTTGTTTATGAATCCCTTGTGAGGGACATGCCGCTGCGTGCAGAGCTACAGGGTACCGCGCGTCTCGCTGGTGGATTGCCCTGATATGTTCAGTGATTCTGTCTTTCAAAGGTCTTATTGTGCTACCTACGTAGAGTTTTTTACACATGCATTCAATTGCATAAACAACAAACTTGGTGTTACAATTTATGTTGTATCTTATGTCATATCTCTTTTGGTCAAAATTGGTGAACTGTTTGGTACCATTTTTCGCCCATCTGCACATTCCACAACATCCACATTTATAAAAACCTATGGTGTGTGTTTTCAACCAATTGTAATCGCTGGTATTCCTAGGTACAGTGGGGCTGAGTCTATTCCGGAGTGTCTTTCCCTTCCTGAAAGTTATTTGCGGATAGTTTGTAATAGAGGCTGAGAGTGATTTATCTGCTTGTAAAATGCCCCAATGTTTGGGCACATTTTCTTAAGTTCACAGTTCATATAGGCTTTTGTGGTGTATATATGGCAAATGCATATTGTTGAACGTTGGTTGACGCACTTGTTGAGTTCATTCCTCATTAGAGAACAAGTCAACATCATCGGGAGCACATGCAACATATGTGCGATCTGTGAGGAATCTATCCAGAGTGTGTTTATAGTTAACAGTTTGTGTATTTAATGGACCAGTAATTGGTTGCTTGTCTGGCCCATGGCCACTCTCTCGTTAACTGTTAGAGCATGAGCAAGAAAAAGAAAGCCTTCTCAACAAACATGCGTGGTGAATATTATTTATAATACTAGCTTATTTGGGCCTGCAATCTTCACAGAAGACAGTAGAGTACCAAAAATCTGTTCTTAGTCTTACAGTACCACAAGATATATTGGGATGAGGGAAAGTTTACTAACAAAGAAGAAGACAACTACAGACTGGTACAGACAGGAGAAAGTGAGATACAAAAAAAACCATGACATATGGAAAAATAGGATAATGCAGGGATAACAAGAATTAAACAAAAATTGGATAGGGGAGTTGGGATAAAAAGGAGACAATATAAAAAAAAGAAGGCAAAATTAAAAGTAGTATAAAATAGTGGGCAAAGGTAAAAGTTAGGGAAATAATAATAAATAATAGGACTTACTGGGGTAGCAGAACCCTCGGCAGCGGCGCTGGTGGTCAGCGCCTCCACTCCAGCTCCTCTCGGACCTGCCTTCGTGCAGCCCCTCTTCTTGCAATTAGGTGCTGATGTAAAAAATAAAGAAGATACAAAAATTGATTGGTGGTACAGTTAACCTCCAACAAAATTATTATCACAGGCAAACACAGTAACATTGTACTTTTCTCAATCAGATCACCTATAATACTAGTATCAATACTATCGACTAATCATCGAGTTGGCCATGCTAATCGTTCCTATTCCAAATTTCCTTAACAAAAACTACATTTGGAATTAAAGCATTATAATGAGTGATCTTTGATTTTATTCTCATTTCTAAATCCCCTTATGGACCAACTCAGTCTTCCTTTTTTTGCAATTCATTGATGCATATTACACATCACTGTGAAATTGCTTGAGACTGTATGAGCTACATAAAGAAAAGTCACAGAGAATGGTAACTCACTGATATCACTGATTCACTATGGTGGCAGGAGGACAGAGGAGTCTGCAATGGCTTCTTAAATAATATCAGCTAAATTGAGCGCCAACGATTAGGTAGTGCCAAGCACCTGCCTAGCTCAAATTGGATCACATAATATTCTTAATATAAACTAAATGTAACTTACCTCTGTCAGCAGCATGCTATTGGAAAACAAATGTTAGCATTGTAGAACACAAACACAACAAATAATTACTCACAAGCACCGCAATCTCGATGCCTAGCAGGTCGAGAGGTCCTGCTCCCGGTCCAGAATATCCACCCATTAGTGTGTCAGCTGCTGCTTGGTGCCCTAGACCTGGGTGGAGCAGCTCACACACTTGCAACTGGTGCTCCCACAGGGGGTACCCATGCCCAGGCCTGCTGCCAGCATGGCGGGGAGGTGATGCTGCATGAAAAAAATGAGTGGTGGCAGCACTCTTGCAAAAGATCGAGCGGGGCTACACCCTTTGGTGGCGGGGGCTCCCCTGGTCGCCCTCCTCTGCCATGGCACTGGGTGGGTTGAAAAAAAGAAAAGAAACTGGAAAAGAAAGGAAGCAAGGAAGGAATATTGAAGTAAAGGGAAAAATATACAAAAAGTTAAAACCACACAAAAATGAAAAGGTAGAGTGTTGTACAGTGGAGTGTAAGAGTAGTGTAGAGGGTTGTACAGGTAGTATGGGAGTTTAGAGTGAACTTCAGTGTTGTATAGTGACAGAGAGTATATTAGAGTCTTGTAGAGAAGAGTTGTGTTGTGTAAGATACAACTTTGGTGCAGCTCTACAAGGTGTGCTTTCCCACCCATGGGTGACTTGGGTGAACTTAGTTGAATACACCAGTGACGAATGTGAAAGACAGGTTATTGTAGCCCCCAGAATACAATTTAATGTGTAATTGACATAGAAGTATTGATGTTGAGCTACTAATAATTCCATCAGGGGCACCATGGTAACAGTAACAAACCTTATTTCGTTATTCACAGTGTCACACACACTGTACTAAGAAGAATGAACACTTTTACATTTAAAATAATGTATTACTACTGGAATAAGAATCTGTTTCTCAGTACATCTAAAACAACTACAAAGAATATTCTAAAAACAGCGAGAAGACACGTTATAAATAACAAGAATAAAATGAACATTTCTAACATGGTTAAAATGTCAAACCTGAACCTAACACCATAATATCTACTTTTATGCCCTATACTAAAAGAGCATGGAAGGCAGAGCAAGTCTAAAATGTCTTAAGGAGAAGAGATGCATTGCATACCTTGTTGACTGCAAAGGCTGTCTTTATTAGTGGAGACATGAAGACAGTGCTCCCAGCGAAAGGTAAACACACGCTGAGGTAGCAGTCTTGTCTTCCTCCGGGAGTCAGGTGATTAACTGCAACACTGTTCGGTGCCCTGATGACCCTTTGGTTGGGATCGGGTTAGAGAGGTCACAGTAGGGATCCCCAGGCCAGCTGCCACCGGGATGCCATCTAGAAGGGCTTGCCCATTAGCCCCAGGTGGCATACACCTCTGCTGGTTTGGGATGGTACATTCCCCTTGTAAGAGGTTTCTGACTGGAACTAGCCCTGCTGTCCCCTCCACATTAGAAGCCATGATAGGGTTATACATAGCCGGAAGGCTTACGCTTGCACATCCCCGAGCCGCTGTGTAACAGACGTTATTGTTGCAGATAGGAGCTGATGGACAAAAACACAACATCGCAGAAGCCAATTTTGGGGTCTATTACGATGGCGGTCGAATGTCCACTGCCAGGTCGGCGGAGGCGCCCGCCGGACCGGCGGTGGACATCCGCCCGCGATCGCAACCAAGAAAACCGCCGGTCAAATTAGGATGGCGGTGGTGACCGCGGTGAGAAATTCTGACCGCCGCTTTTCCGCCGGTTGCCATCCGCACTCCTGCCTGACGGACGGAGCAAAACTGGGATAATGGTGGTGGTGCAGAGCAGGCTCCGCCGGCAGGATTATGATGCTGGCGATAGCCAGCCTTTCCTCAGCGGTCAAACCGCCATGGAAAGGCATGCGGAGATTGTCTTCTGGGGGCCCGTTGCGGGCCCCCAATGTTTTGGGGGGGTGTGGGTGCACTGGGGGGGTACCCATGGTCCCCCCCTACATTTCCCTGTACCAGGTGGCAGGCACTGTGCAGTGCCTGCCACGCAGTGCAGGGAAATGCAGGACATGCTCCTTTGGACATCGCGGCAGTGCTGCGGGCAGCAGCAACCGCCGCAATGTTAAGGCCCGCGATCCGACTGCCGCGGTCGGATTTCGACCGCGGGTCATCGTAATTCGACCGGCGGTGATGTCGGGGCCCATGCGGGCGGTCTTTTCCCGCTACCATGGCGGTCGGGGAGGTTTTCCAACCGCATCGTAATAGGCCCCTTAGTTTCCAGAGTGTCCAAACGTAACAACAGAGGAGAGAGCTCAGATATAAACCAGGTCTTAAATTGATCAAAAAGGCCGTCCAGGAGCGGTGATAGACTATCAGTTGCAGAGAAATATCCCCTCTTAAAGGAGATGTAGAAGTAGGGGGAGGAGAAAAAGGGCAAGTCCTCCAGCCATCAGTCTAACAGGAGATTGATCAGGATTCCATCGGGTCTGGAATGGTGTTGTTGCTACACTGCTTACAAGTCCCCCGTTTAAATTTTCTAGGTGGAGCTGTGGACTTTGATGAGGACAGTAAGGGGATTGGCGACTTCAAGGTGTAAAGACTTAATGAAGACATACAGGGCGGGGTACCTAACACTCCTGTATCAATGGCAGAAGAACAGTCCACCAGGGAGGTGTTCGGCAGACCAGGGTCGGCACTAGTGGCCTGAGCATTGCCAGCACTTAAAGATAATCTTCTCTCTACAAGCGCAATCTCCCCGCTGACGACGTGCAATGCCCGCTCCAGCATGCGATCTGTTGGGGTGGGTTTATAAAGTGTGACAACAGTGCCAGATCCTGCATCCTTCTTTTTCCCCATAATGAGCAGATTTAACTGTCAGAAGGAGTAAACAGGTTAAGGTAAAGACGACCCCCCCGATAACAAGGTGGTGGTTACACATGGGTAGGCTTCACACCAATCACACTTAAAGGAACAGGATAGGGGTCTCAGTAAGATCTCTGTAAGGGCTGTATCTTCCAAAGTTGTTGTTGGTTTAGTTTTAGTTTCCCTCGCCTTCCTCCTTGTACAGCAGGCACTGGGGAGAATGATCCCACCAATGTACAAAGTGGGAACAAGGTAAAATATGCCAGTTGTACACCTCGATCCGCAGATATAAGGAGGTAGGCCCTGCCACGTCCAGCCGTCAATGGGCGCAGACGGGCCTGCCCTTGGCCCAAGTGTTGGACTTGGCCCTTTTTGCAGGGTCATCCCTGAACTTTTTGCCTTCCTCCTGTATATTTTCTGACCTGTTGTTGGTGGTTTTATGACTCTGGGCACTTTTTCACTGCTGATCAGTGCTAAAGTGCATATGCTCCCTATTGTAAATTGTTGTATGGATTAGTGACTCCATGATTGGCTTATTTGATTTACTTGTCAGACCCTAATACAGTGCACCATGTGTGCCCAGGGCTTGTACATCAAATGCTGCTGGTGGGCTTGCAGCACTGATTGTGCCACCCCCAGAAGCAGCTTGTAAACTATGGCTCAGGCCTGCCATTGCAGAGCCTGTGTGCAGTCTGGGACTGCCATGTCGACTTGGCAAGTGCACCCACTTGCCAGTCCCTAAACCTTCCCTTTTCTACATATTAGTCACCCCTAAGGTAGGCCCAAGGTACCCCTAAGGGCAGGCTGCATTGTATGTATAAGGTAGGACATGCCCTGGTGTGTGTGGCATGTCCTGATAGTGAATTACAGCCAATTTCGTTTTTCACTATTGCAAGGCTATCTGTTCCCATAGGCCAGAATGGGCAGTTAGTTTATAACATCTTATAAACCTAACTGACCCTAGGAACAAGATAGGAAAATAAAGTTTTATATGCCTGAACTCAGAATGTTAAAATACATCTTTTAGTGTGGGTGATTTTTACATTCTGTGTTTGAAAATACCACTTTTAGAAAGTAGGTATTTTCTTGCCTAACCATCCAGCATGCCTCTGCTAGGTTTGTGTATTCCATGTCTGGTTTGTGAGTGACAGGGGGCTGGAGAGGGCCTTGGCTCCAGCAGTCTGATGAGTCAGGGCTGGGCTGAATAGGACCTGGGTTGAATAGAGAGTAGGGGGAGGAGATTTCCTTTCAGTTGCCTGAGCCTACATAGAATAGAGAGTAGGGGCGGAGATTTCCTTTTACTTGCCTGAGCCCACATAGAATAGAGAGTAGGGGAGGAGATTTCCTTTCAGCTACCTGGGCCAGGTCTGCTTTCAACAATGCTGTCTCCACCTCCTGCCAGGAAGCTGCACCAGGGAGGACAGAACTGGTTTTGACTAGGTACAGACACTCTCTGCCTTCAGAGAACAAAGACTTTGTGTGTATAAAAGGGGGACCCAGACCCCAGAACTTTAGATCACTTCTGGGAAATCAAGAAACCTTTGCCAAGGAGAAGAACCGGAGAAGCTGAAGGAGGAGTACTGCCCCTGTGCTGTTTGCTGTTTGGGGTTGGCCTGCAGTGGTTACTTTCTGCCAAGGAAAGGAGAAAAAGGACTTTGCTGTTTGCTTTGTCATCTTGAAGAAAAGATCTCCAAGGGCTTGAAACTGAGCTTGACTCCTGTTCTGAAGTCTCAGGGACACAAAGACTTCACCCCTTCTGTCTGCCTGCATCTAGAACTGCTGTTTTAGCTGCTACAGAAGGAAATTGCAACATCGACGCCGGAGAGCGACGCCGTAACCTGCACCGAAGCCGTGAGCACTGCTCTGACTTGAGACGTAGGCCCAACGCCAGCTGCCATGCCACATCGACGCCAGCGAGCGAAGCCGTAACCTGCCCGAAGTCATGAGCGCTGCTCCGACTTGCGACGTGGGCCCGACGCCTGCTGCTGTGCCGCATCAACTCCGAAGCCGACTTCATCATCGCGGAGCCGATCCTCGAGGTGGGTGACCCTGAATCCATCAACATTGCGACATCGTAAGGAACAGTGGTTTCGGCGCCATCGTGACGTCACCTCCCCGACGCAGTAAGGAACCGTCGTCTCACCTCCCCTGCGCTGCAGTAAGGAACAGAGACACACCTCCCCTGGGGTTGTAAGGAACCGACGCCGCGCAGCGCCAACGAAACCGCATCTCCCCGACGCCGTGAGCCGTCTTTATTTTCATCGCTTTTCCAAGGTACTGTTCTTTGTGGGTCTGTTTGACTCCGGGCCCGACGCCGCGCACCTCGCGGTCGGCGCCGTACTTTGGCATTTCTTCCGTCACGACGTCGTAATAACTCCAGGTGGAGTTATTTGTTGCTAGAGACTGCATTTAAGTGAATAACCTATTTTTAAGGATATTTTTAATACTGTATCGTAGATTTTTGCCATTTGGTCTTGTTTAGATAAAAGATACTTATTTTTCTAAACTGGTATGGTGTCCATTTGTAGTGTATTCACTGTGTTACTGTATGTGTTCACAAATGCTTTACACACTGCCTCTGAGATAAGCCTGTCTGCTCGTGCCAAGCTACCAAGGGGGTGAGCAGGGGTTATTTTAGGAGTGTATCCCCCTTACCCTGACTAGAAGTAAGGGTCCCTATTTGGACAAAGGTACCTACCTCTGCCAACTAGAGACTCCCAGTTCTAACACCGGGCATCGCCCAGGCACGGGTACGCCTGCACTCTTCCTGCACTGTGGGACTTTCCTGCTGCCTTTACGATGGCCCACCTCCTTCAGCAGAGAAAACGCTAGGAGACCGAGTCCCACCCCAGCGAAGCTGCAACCCGCTCCAGACAGCAAGCTAGAGTTCAGGAAGCTGCTGAAGGGCTCGGACAGCCGGGTAAGGAGGTCTAAAGTAAAATATACACTTAATTATTAAAATATAATAGAAAGCTTTCAATATCAAAGCTATAGACCAAACATAAAACAAAGGCAATCACTACATTATATATATAAATGGTAAAAAATTATTCATACAATAAGTATAGCGAAGCAGGAATACTTTCAACCCTTGTGTTGTTTCACGTAATCAATATATATATTTATATAGTAGTCTATATAAAATGTTTTATGCTTGTTGGTGATTAAACATACCAGTGATGATATGGAATAGGTCAGATTAAAAATATGAAGTGTCTAAAAAAAGCGAAAAGTTAAAAAAAAGTCTTTTTAAAAGCATATTTTCTTAAGTTCACAGTTCATATAGGCTTTTGTGTTGTATATATGGCAAGTCTAACGCGCCAGACACGCGCAGGATTTATTTCCTCACCTCAGTAGCCTTCGTGGGGGCTACATATGTCGCAAATCACTCCTCATAATGAGACTTGTAATCCCTAACTTTAACAACAAGGCAGGAATTTGACATTTACCAGGGCGTTATATTACGCGCACCATAGTTGCCCTCTCCACTCCCAGTCTAATCCTATTTGACACCCTTCACAATGAGGCTCGAACCTGTCTACTCTTCACAACAAGGCAGGAACTCTATATTTACCAGGACTTACCATCATGCGCACCACAACTGTCATGATAATGTTAAACCTTATGTTCAGACTAAGTGGGGGACACTGATTGACGCTCAGCCTTCTTGAAGAACAGGCACCCCTCAGTCGGATTGTGTATAGGCAACAACTCTTTTACAATACCATATGCAAAGGTTTGAGTCAGTTCAACTACATAACTCCTAATGCAGGGATGTTGACCCCGTGACACCCCTGGCATCAATCTAGTACCAAACGGGCTTAGAGATTTGCCATTTTTTCAGTTGTTTATTGTGTAAACTTTCAGTTGTTTATTGTGTAAATGTACTATTTTCAATCGCTTTTCTTTGTACATAGCTTGAGAATTGTGATGGCACACATTACCTGAGGGTATTTTGAATACGAAACAAGATACCTATCCTTTTCTGTTTGTTGTTTCTCTTTCTTCTATTTTCACAGGTACTCATTGACCTTCGTGTATATTAGGTGAACTGAATCCGTACTCACCTAGACTGCGACAATTCGCAGCCCTCACTTTACATGGTCCTGAAGAAGGCCCCCCGACCCGTCAGGGCAATTATATGGGGCTGAAACATGTCGACCTTTCACATGGACACTCTAGTGCGTTAGACCGGTAACTCGTCTTCCCACGCACAACACTGTTTTTATCTGCCACCACTCCGAACTGAATAAAGGTACAGTTCAGGCAATGTGTGGCCAATTTTAACTCACTTCACCCAAAACTCACTTCACTTGAGCACTCTTTTCATCTCTGATCACTACTGCAATAACCAGTGGTTTCTCTTCCTGGCGGAGGATAGCATACGAGAAAAAGAAACCCAATGATGATGCTGTCACGTTTTTAACAAGGCGGAAAATCAAGATATACCGCCTCACGGCCTGGATACGTGAATGAGGGTTTTTATTGAAAGACGGCAAGAACATTGAACCCTGGTTACTCAGGTACAAGTGATCCATTCCCCATTGATATATTGTATTACAACAGGAAGCTGAATGGATCACAGCTCCTTCTTCCTTCCCCTTTTTGATTAGATACGTATATATGGCAAATGCATATTGTTGAACGTTGGTTGACGCACTTGTTGAGTTCATTCCTCATTAGAGAACATGTCAACATCATCGGGAGCACATGCAGCATATGTGCTATCTGTGAGGAATCCATCCAGAGTGTGTTTATAGTTAACAGGTTGTGTATTTAATGGACCAGTAATTGATTGCTTGTCTGAGGCACTTGATGGTAATTGCAGCTCCTCTCCAGGGGGCTTGAGGGATAACAATAAGTCGAGCCACTCATCAAGAGCAGCATCGAAAAGTGCCACTGATGATATTGCTCTGTCATAAGTAGCATCTTGTAGAATTGACAGATGCATTGCTCAGCATTGTCTCTGGTGCTGATGTAAAGGGTGAATGATCGTTTCCACAGCAAGATAAGCCACTGGGAGCTGTTCCAACTGTAAGTCCAGGATAATTTCATTCAGTCTGACAATTTAGGCACCTGAAAACAGGTTTCATCTCTGTAGAATTCATTTTGTGAAGTGTGAGCATCCGGTGCTCACTGAGTACCGATAGCCAAGCATGTCCCATGTAGCGTGCTAGAGTCTCTCTGAAGGTTTAATCAGCTGGATATGTGTACTCCATGTTGTTGATTTCCCTGTCTGAACAGGAGAAAGATAATGATACCACAATCGATTAGCAGTATGATAATAATTGGAAATCCTCCAAAAAGGCTGGAGAACAGAGAATGAAAAAAGTATGGAATCAGTCCAAATACTGCTTCAAATCCAGTCACCAGACCAGATCCAATGTTCTTAAGAAGAGGCACAACGCCAGTTGTCACAGTCAAATTAAATATAAATTAAATATCATTTGTACGATATCTACAAAATGTGTTGGGTATTGTGTGTGTAATAGCCTTTGAATTTCGGAAGCAGTTCTGGCTGTCTGCAGATTATAAACTGCAACCGCTGAAGTGAAAGGGACTTCTGTTTGTAACAGAACAGACAATAATTTGTTTAAATCATCAAAATGCATAGATTTCAGGCTTATGCTATACCAAGGGATGTTCCTAATGATATTTCGAGGTGGAGGATACAGGGTCCTTCCACAACACTGTGTTGTTTCTGAAACTGTTATCAGGTATGGCTAGCAGGGTTCCCACCCACAGCAGGTAACATTTGTTAGAAATAAATGAGAACCATTATTCAGAGGTTCCTGATGTGTGGGAAACGATGCAATGGGGGTGACAGATAAAAAACAACTTAACACTGGCATCAAAATGCTACACAATGATATGGTGTCACACAGAAGGGAGCATCCTAGGGGATATTTACAATTTGCTATAGTGATACACACAGGGGCGTCTTCATTTTCATTTAAACAGATATGGGGCAAAGAAAATTTCCATTAATGGAACAATTGTGAATTTTGCATGGTTTCATACCAGCCAATGGACTTATATTTTTGACTATCATGAAAATGAAGGGTTGTAATGGACAATGAAATATATAATACAGTGTATTAATCAGGTGATAAATGGAGTGTCACTGTCTGTAAATGGTGCATCTTCAACTTGTTCTATACTTAATAGAGTGTATGTAGATTCTTGTTTGGCCATTGCTTTTTTGCGTGACCTGCAAATTATATGGTTCAAACTGCTGTTTCACTGAGAAGTTGCCAACACACAAAAGCAGATCTTAATGTTTGTAGTGCCCAATTTAGTTGTATAATTGCTCTTAACTGAGCCTGCCCTTGTTGTAATAAATTCTGGTCTCCTTTCAGGAGGTCTAAGGCTGAGGACAAAATGTGATTTAATGAGTATACTCTTTTAGAAAGAGTGGCTTTCCATTGTCTATAACTTTAAATCTGTTTGCATGCTTTATTGATCTATTTGTCTTATTCTTTCTGCAGCTTCTTTCTCTGAATATTTGTTTATTCATTGTAGATTGGGTATATTCTTCTGCCAAGGAATCTTTTATTTCTTTTAGGACGCAGTACCAGAAGAAAGTCAGAAAAATCTACTTTTACATTAATTAAGGAAAAGTGTTCTTTTACAACTGAAATACTAGAATGTTCTAGACATCGTTAGCAGAGCTTACCTACACTATATGTGGTAACTACTACAGGTGTTTGCATATTTTAGGTCCAAGAGTGTTTGAAAGAAAATGCTTCATGCAGCTATCAGAATTATAAGGCCTCTAGGCTAAACCTTCTACTCATAATTGGGTTGAATTATAGGTTCCATTTTGTTTGATATAATTTATGTCAGATTCAGACATATTCATTTGGGATTGCCAATTATTGAACATGGTCACATTGGCTTTTGGTATAGAAGGATTCTTTAAGTACTTCATCATTCTGAATCCCAGACAAGTAGTGTGCTGGATAGTTTTGTTTAGAAAATCATTTATTTTGGTATTATGCAGGCTCCAAATAAGGCTTCTTTTCCTTGGATCAGCAAAAATGTGGTTTCCCAAACACTTTTCTCATCAGCATTTGCTTTCGAATACTCGTATCATTGAATAGACAGGTTTTTACTAAACTGAGTAGAGTAAATTAGCCTGTTGGTAGTGATTAGATTTTTTGCAAGCTGCTGAGGCTTCTGTATGAAATAGAAAGCTTAAGGGAGTGATCTGTCAGCACAGGTCTACAAAAAATTAGAATGACTCTCTGGAGACACCTTGCAATGTTCATACTGTGCATAATTGTGATTTCTTTCCAGGATAGCTAGTCCTCTGTATGAAATAATGTGCATAGTGGTGATAACAATACAATTCTTTGTTATTTGCTGAATTCAAATAAGAATCTTCAATATTCAAAGTAGCATATGCCTGTAAATCATACATATGTCCTAATGATCTGAAATAGAGCTGGTTATTATAACATCATTCATTGAAACTTTTATCACATTAGGCAATTACAATGTCTCAGTGAGTCTCATAATCTGATATGGAACCTTTTCCCAGGCTTTGCCCTCGGGCACAGGATAACCTGTAATTTTTGCAGCGTAGAGCCTTCTTTGGGCTCTGTGAGATGGAGAGTGTGGTTGTAGTTCATCGACTGCAGGTGAGGCAATTGTCTTGGTGGGGACGAAATGTCCATTCAGTAGCAGTAGAACGACGAGTATCATTCACAAACACATGATGAAAAAAAAGTTCCCAAAATAATCCAGGCGTAAAACCACGGAGGAGTCAAATACTTGTCATGAAACCCCTGACAAGCATGAAGCAGTCTCTAGTGATGAGAAACTGTAGAAGGGGTTGAAAAGTCTCTTGTAAAATATCTAGAGTAATTTTTAATGTAATTGGTCTCTCAATTCTCTTGAAAGGGCACAAGTCCAAATGACATAGTGGCAGGTGGAATTTCATAGTAAACCATGGAATTGCATTAGACAGTAGCCACTGTCTTATCGGCAGCATCAGCTGGTTTTGTTGCACTCAATGTTTTGCATAGTGTGTTGTGCTAAAATATCCCTGGCTTGAACTCAAGCTAGAAATGTTGCTGCTTTGTTCATGGGGGTAAGGTATTCAGAGTAGGTAGAGGGTGGGAAGCACTACTCCGAATCCTCTTTGGTGTCTGCAGTGGTTGGCTGCAGAGGACTGTCCACATAGTGCTTTTTAAAGTGGTCGATACACACCTGTCTGTTTCACCTTGACCCAGGCAGAGGAGGCAGAATAACAGTTCTGTTGCCTTTTATCCCAAGAACAGTAACGGGTGGTCTGCAGGATGGTTCAAAAGCTTGCTTTTGATGGATTTTCTCCTGCTCTAGGTCCACAACTTTGGGAACCCACCTGTCAGCGGCAGTGATAAACTTCTCTTCATGGGTGGCGGTGTCAGAGTGGTTTGTGTTATAGACAGCTTGTCTCTGACTTTTTGGATACTCAGCAAAACATTCAAACATTTCTCTAAATCATATTTATCTTTATCCACCATCTTCCCAGAATTATCTATGCCAGACACATACATAGGAACTCTGAAGAGAACCTTGTATGGAGTGCGTCCTCCCAGTACTTGTCTAGGCAAGTTATTTAAATATTCTCTGAACTCCATACAGAATATAGTACCAACTAAGAGATGATCTTAGCACCCTAGCAGTCAAATCTTATTTAATCATGCCATTGGCATTCTCTACGACACTGTTCGATTCAGCTTTGAACGGTTTACTGAATTGCAGCCAAATTCCCAGAGCAGAAATTGAACCGCTGTAAACCTTAGAGGTTAACGCAGGACTGTTATCTGAATTAAAAGAATGAATTGCCCCAATTGCCAGTAGCCACCGCAAATCTTTTACTACTGCTGGCGTGCTTGCATTTCTCTGTGGCCAAACCCATAGGAATCGAGAACATGAATCAATAGCCGCCAAAATGTACTCTTATCGGTTAGCTGAGTGAAGGAAACCAATGTGATTCAAATAAATCACCCAGAAGGGGGTGTCTGAAATCATGCAAGGAGTTGGTGAGGGTCTTTTGGCAGTAGAGGGTTTAATCTGCTGACAAATGTCATACTGCCTAACATAGTCTCTAGTCTGTTTATGTAAACTAGGGCAACAGTAACAATGCTGTTGCATATCTATGGTTGGGCTATTCCTGCATGAGCAGATGTCAACCCCTCATGGATTTCTTTGATTAAATCTAATCTAGACAGTTTAGTTATTATTCTGTTTCCCACTCTTCGCATCCTATCTATAGGAATGTTACCTGAATTAAGGGTGTAGGAGTATTTGGGAGGAAAACCTGCAGGAGGTTTCCCAGCTTACTTGGTTGCATTTATGGCTGTTAAAATATCTGTAGCAATCTTTGTTTGAGAGGACTGCTAATCTAACAGCCAGAATTGCAGCCTTTGCCACTAGGCCGGCTCCATATATCCCATTAGCATGAGTACCACCATGTGACAGCCCAAAGTGTGTCTCACATGGACCAATGGAAGCTTATCTTGTAAATTAGCTACCTTTGCCCAAAGCTGTTTATTCATTATAGGTCTTCATTTTGAATCCTTGAATCCATTCAATTACCAGTGTTGTAAATTGTAACCTCTCACACAAAAGGATGAGTTAGACACAATAAGTGTGGAAACTGACGAGTCAGTCTTCTGTAATGCAAGTAACAGGGCATGTAATTCTGCATGTTGTGCAGTACGGTCACCTATGATTTTAGTGTGGGTGCGCTGTGGGATCAATTCACCATCTTTCCCTACACCTTGTACAGGCTGCGGAGTATTTGTATTTTGTTCGTACCACAGATTGGGCAGAGCCATCCATATAGAATATACTCTGGTAAGACTCAATAGGTAAAGTGGCTGGAGTCTGAGCAACAACTTGTTCATGTTGGAGAAAAGCTTGTGCACGAAGAGAATGAATGAAGTTATTTGTAGAGTGCAACAGCTACTCAAATAGAGTGTCCCGGCACTGCAACATGAGTGACATAGGGAGGAAGAGAAAGGGCATTACTGACTAAAAAGATGCATCTTTAGGGATGTGTGATAAGCAGATTCATGTTCTATGCTTCTAAGCTGTATTGGGAGGCTATTCCATATTTTGTTTGTGCGTACTAGAAAAGAGGCACCACCAAGTCTGAAGTTTTGTTCAATTAAATGGGTCCAGAGTTATGCAGAGCCCGGTGGGCTAAAGTAAGTGCTTTGAAGGTGATCCTTTTACAGAAGGGGAGCCAGTGAAGTTGGGGAGGAAAGGTGAAGTAAGGGTACCTTTTTGAAGGTTTAAGAGCAGATGAACTGCAGTGTTTTGAACTACCTGTAGACAGTGAATTAGATATGAAAGGAAACCCAAATACAAGGCGTTCACATAGTCCAACCTGGAGAGTATAGTGGGTCAAAGTTCCGTTTTGCGAGCCTCCCAAGGAAGGAGAGGTAGGATTTTGTTAAGTGCTCTTAGGATCCATATACAGTTTTTTGGCAACTGAATGGATCTGGGTTTTGAAAGAGAAGTTGTTGTCAAAGATTACTCCTAGATTTCTTGCTGCCTGTTTTGGTGGAGGGGGAGTAGGTCATTCCTTGGTCAAGAGCCGGACTAGCCCAAATCGGGGTTAGACCCTAACAGAACGTTGCATGAACATGAAACATCTTGAAAAAACAAGAGATGAGGCATTTGGCAAAACAGGAACAGTTTGTTTAATTAAACAATGCAGCTGGGAGCACAATAACAAGCTTAGGGTCTGAGACTATCTTAATTTACAATCGGTCTAACATAGACTCTTATACAGTTCATTTAATGCAATAAAATGGTTCTGGTGATCCTTATTTAGGAAGGAATGTGTACCTTGGTCTTTGGAGCCATAAATTAAGGTATATTTAGGGTCAGATTTACAAGAAACTGATGCATCTGTAGAGATGCATCGGTTTTCCTGCGCCAGCCTGCGAAACCCTTGCGCCACCATGGATGCGCCGTATTTACAATATAGCACACCATGGCGCAAGGACTGACAGATGCGTCCGAAATTCTGACGCATCTGTTGGCTCAAAAGCTGGAGTTGTGTCACAAGCACAACGCAACTCCAGCAATGCATGTTGAGGCCTATTCTCACTCCACTACGTCACTCCTTACGCCTGCTTCAAGCAGGCGTAAGGTTTTGGCGCAGTGGCGTCCTAGAAGTGGCGCAGTGAAATCTTGTCGATTTCACTGCATCACTTTCACGAGGCTTTCCTGCGTGGGAACTCCCACCGTGCATACATTATACCTGACGCAGGCTTTACAACGTGATACATCTCCCTAGATGCGTAATGTTGTACATTGGCCGCATTTTTTACGCCGCTGCTGCGTCACAAAAGTGACGCAACAGCGGCGTAAAAGTGTATCAAGGGACTTATAAATCGGCCCCTTAGTCTCTAGAATGTCTGATTGTAAAGCCCAGAAGACATCAGTATGTGCATTCAGCCATTGTTTTGATGAAAACATGTGAGAAATTAAGACATACAAGGGCTTCACTTTCTCAGCATAGTGAGGCAAATAAGTTCCTCCAATTCCAACAGAGATTTCAACTTTTTCAGTGTGTCCGGAGGGTGCAAGGTAGTACACTCCTGAAGGAAGTCTGGAGCTAAACCCTTGCCCACACTGGCTAACTCGTAAACTAGGGAGGTCACCGCCAGGTAGGCAATCTTTGATTTTTTTAAATTCATTTTGTAACCATGTGATGTTAATATGGTCACTACTCTGTCTACCCTGGTTAGGTGTAGAACAAAATCATCATCTGTGAGATAGATATTATCAATGTATGACAATACTTTGGGATCTGGTTGTACGATCTTCATGATTTTCACTGAAAAATACTGTTCTTATAGCCCATGGGCAAGCATCCGAATGCAAACTGCACTTTGTCAAAACTGAGAGTGGTTAGATACTGACTCTCAGGCGCAATGTTTTGATTAAAGAACTCATTGGAAATATCCAGGGTCGTTTTGCATTTATTCTGCACCAGGTTGGTAATTAAACCTGTGATCTGTGTGTTTTGTCCTGCAAAGGTTTGCGTGTTAAATATACATTTCTATAGTCTAAAACTTTTCTATAGGAGCCATCTGGTTTGAAGACGGAAAAGGGGGCTTGTTCATTGGTGAAAGACAAGGTGCTATTATGCCCTGGTACTGCAACTGATCTCATATTGCTTTTATACCACATTTGCTTCTGGCTTTAAAGTGTATTGAGATTGTGGTTCACTACATAAGGGAATGAAATGTGAACTAGGGTGTTCGTCACAGCCCACTTGATTTCTATATAAATCTGGTGTCTGTCTCACATGAATTTCCCTGGCATCCTCAGGTTCTATGGGAGAGAAGGCTACCCATATGATTTCCTACCCCTGGGGTGCTTTCATAATAAAGGCTGGAGGCTAGTCTTCTTCCACTAGGATGATATCATAATCATCAGATAGTTGTGACCAAAATACTGCTTTAAGAAGATGTATGTTGCCTTCAATTTGTATGTTTAGATTGTAAACCCTATCAGGAGGATTTAAATGTTTATCTGGAGTCTCAGGGCCTGATTCACAGAACTAACTTACGTCAAAAACGTAAAGTTAGTACTTTTGGTATTCACAGAATGAACTTACTCATTTCGGTATTCACAGAAGTTAGTAGTCCTAACTTTAGGACTCCTAAATGCCTTCTGTGAATACCGAAAGTCTTAAAGTTAGGATTTTTCTCAGTTTAGGAGTAGTAAAGTTAGGACTCCTAACTTCAGGACTCCTAAATGCCTTCTGTGAATACCAAAAGTCTTGAAGTTAGGATTTTCTCAGTTTAGGAGTCGTAAAGTTAGGACTCCTAACTTTAGGACTCCTAAATGCCTTCTGTGAATACCGAAAGTCTTGAAGTTAGGATTTTTCTCAGTTTAGGAGTAGTAAAGTTAGGACTCCTAACTTCAGGACTCCTAAATGCCTTCTGTGAATACCAAAAGTCTTGAAGTTAGGATTTTTCTCAGTTTAGGAGTCGTAAAGTTAGGACTCCTAACTTTAGGACTCCTAAATGCCTTCTGTGAATACCGAAAGTCTTGAAGTTAGGATTTTTCTCAGTTTAGGAGTAGTAAAGTTAGGACTCCTAACTTCAGGACTCCTAAATGCCTTCTGTGAATACCAAAAGTCTTGAAGTTAGGATTTTTCTCAGTTTAGGAGTCGTAAAGTTAGGACTCCTAACTTTAGGACTCCTAAATGCCTTCTGTGAATACCGAAAGTCTTGAAGTTAGGATTTTTCTCAGTTTAGGAGTAGTAAAGTTAGGACTCCTAACTTCAGGACTCCTAAATGCCTTCTGTGAATACCAAAAGTCTTGAAGTTAGGATTTTTCTCAGTTTAGGAGTCGTAAAGTTAGGACTCCTAACTTTAGGACTCCTAAATGCCTTCTGTGACTACCGAAAGTCTTGAAGTTAGGATTTTTCTCAGTTTAGGAGTAGTAAAGTTAGGACTCCTAACTTTACTACTCCTAAACTGAGAAAAATCCTAACTTTAAGACTTTCGGTATTCACAGAAGGCATTTAGGAGTCCTAAAGTTAGGACTACTAACTTCTGTGAATACCGAAATGAGTAAGTTCATTCTGTGAATACCAAAATGAGTAAGTGTATTCTGTGAATACCAAAAAGTACTAACTTTACGTTTTTGACGTAAGTTAGTTCTGTGAATCAGGCCCTCAGTCTGTATAAAGCAATCAGTTGGATCAGCATCCAGAATCCTCTGAAGCATCTGATGTACTATTGTGACTTCTGCTACACTGTCTAGGAGCGCTCTAGCCCAAGTCCTGTTTTGCAAGAGGAGAATTGGCTGCATCAGCATATGTCTTAGAATGTCCTGCTACTTTCTTCTTCACTGTGATTTTTGAGTCCAATTCTTTCTCTTCCCTCTTTACACTGACATCAGTCTTGCGTCCTGCTTCACTTTTCCTACTGTACTCCTCTTTTCTTCTGTGCTCGGATCTGCTCTCCCTCTCTTTTCTTTTACCATCAGTGCCCTGAAAAGAACGTGAAGAGCAGCTATCTGAATACTGATACCGATCAGGTTTTTTATTTTCTCGTGACCTCTTAAGTTATAACCACCCATGCTGGATTCCCTTTATTTTTCAGTTTTTTCTTTTCTACCATTGCAGATTTCGCTTTAACAGAACCCTCTGTGTCATTTCTGAATATTAAAAGAGGCTTAAAGGGTCGAGTAACTGAGGTATCTCTACCTACAGAGGTGTAAACTTTTGTGATTATTTTTGGTAGTTCTCATTTACGATCTTGAACTGGAATTACTTCCAGTCTCAGACTTACAGCTAGAACTGAAGAAGCTCCCTTAATATTGCTTAGGATGATAGAGGACAAGGCAGAGACGTTTCCCATTAACCTCGTTCCTAAGACCAAAACTGGTGCAGCTCCGTGCTCGTTTTGTACCTGTCTAAGTACATCGAGAAGGCCTACCAATGAAGGTGTACCATGCGTGCTGGTGTAAATGCTTGCAAAGATGCTTCCCCAGGTGTTACACTCCTCTACGGAAGGCACCATTCCAAAAGGGAGACATATAGTCCGTATTCTATGTTTATGTTGTGACGTTGTGTACAGATACACTGCTTCTAATTGATTGGTCCTACGAGCAATCCAGAAAGCCATTTCATGATGCTTAGTGGGCACTTTTCCCATGATAGCAGTAATAGGCTGTATTAATCTGTAATAGTTTGTATTTGTGCAGGAGTTTCAGGTCCTGCGGCTACAGCAGGCCTGGAACTCAAAGTATGTTGTACAAACTGTACAAGCCTCCTGTAATAGATGGCAGTGCAATTTAATACCCCTACCACCTATTCAAGGGTTAAATTGTCGGGGTGAGGAATGGGACTGTTGCCAGCCAAGACTGGCCACATAGCCCCTTCATTGCTCAGAGGCCCCAAACGGACATTTCTGTGCATGTGTGGCAACTGACCACCAAACCAATTATGTTGTTCCTGGGAAGTTAAAGGCATTTCCAAATCTTGATAGGCCATATAGTATGCTGGCAGATCTACTGCTGTATATCCTTGGAACTGCCCTGAGGCAGCATCAATAGGCTCGAACTATACCCATAAGTAAATTATCTTAAAGGCATACATACACTGGATGTGCAGCTATTACAAAAGTGACTGCCCCCATCGAGGACACCTCCAGATTTGAGATGCTGAGTAACTTCTTTCCTGCAATTGACCCCTATCACAATAGGTTCCACCATAATAAATGGATTAAATTTAAAATTTGCAATCAAAGAATTAGAAAACCCACAGAATGGGGAATAACATTTTATGAGTCAAACTTGACAAACCTATGGAAATAGGTGCTCTCTTATCCCCAGTAGGAGGTAACCATGATTACTACGGATGTCTCAGTAAGGATATAATAATGGTTTACGTGTGTGTATGAATAGTGAAAAAACAACTCAAGGTGTAACCGTAAGATATAAGCCCTACTTTGGGCACCAACTGTTGCATAAGCTATAGCTTTGGCATAGCTCTACAAGGTATGCTTTTCTACCCACGGGTGACTCCTGTGAACTTAGTTCAATTCACCAGCAATGAATGTAAAAGATAGGTTATTGTAGCCCCACAAAAGACTATTCTGTGTGTAGTTGACATAGAAGTATTGATTTTTGATTATTGATAAAGGGATTGGGGGAACTTAGTAACAGTAATAACCCTTATTTAGTTATTCACAGTATCAGACATAATATACTAAGAAGAATAAAACATTATGTTAAAAAGTACTTACTACTACTGGAATAATCTGTTTCTCAATACATCTAAAACAACTAAACAGAATATTATAAAAACAGTGAGTAGACACATTATAAATACAAAAGACTAAAAAGAACATTTCTAACATGGTTAAAATGTCATCTAGAACCTAACACCCCATTTCTACTTGTATGTGCTATACTAAGAGTGCATGGAAGGCAGAGCAACTTGCAGTCTAGAGTTTCTTAGGGAGAAGAGAGGCACTGCATACCTTGTGGACAGCAAAAGCTGTCTTTATCAGTTCAGACATGGAGACGGTGTTCCCCGGAAAGGGCAAACACACGCTGAGGTAGAGGTCTTGTCTTCCTGCAGGACTTAGCTTTATTGGGTCCAGGTGAGATGCAGAAGTGAGAAGTGTGCTAGCAGTAGGTGAGACAGCCTCTGGCAGAATCTCGGGCAATAATCTGTGCGAACAACCTCTTTGGCAAGTAGTCAAGTGGTAGTCCTTATATACTAAATTGTATCAGAAATTGGAATTTCTGACATAAGTTTAAGAATGTCTGGCATAGATTATGTGTATCAAGGTGTGCGTCCCAGACGTTTCCTTACTAACATATAAGGTAAAAGGATGTCAATTCAGACTACACTATTTTGGTTATATGTCTGTATGTGTTCCTATTTAACCTTCACATGGAGAAAAGTAGACATTTGATTAGGTGTTGTATCTATGTCATTAATCGAATGACTTTACGCTTTCACAGTTCTCAGAAAGATAAGGTCAGATGACGTCTGCATCGAATGGCAGACATGACAAAGATTCTGCAGAAATCATGAAAAATGGCGATTGTTTAAGAGTGAGAATATGGTGACCTCCATTATCCAAGATGGAGTCAAGGCCTATGTGAAATGGATTCGGATCTTAGGGGCTTTACGTCGGTTGCATAGAGTGGAGTAGAGTGTGGTAGAGTGGAGTGGTGTAGAGTGGAGTGTTGTACAGTGGCATAGCTTGGGGTAAAGTGTTGTGCAGTGGAGTAGAGTGGAGTCGAGTCCAGTGGAGTGGCATACCATTGAGTGGCATGGAATGTTGTCAAGTAGAGTGGTGTGGAGTGGAGTGAAGTAGAGTGGAGTAGCGTAGCATACAGAGGAGTAAAATGTTGTGGGGTGGTGTATCATCAAGAGGAGTGGACCAGTGTTTTGTAGTGTCAGAATGTATTGCAGAGTGCCACAGAATGTATTACAGTGTTGTACACTGTAGTGGTATGGAGTAGAGTGCTGCACAGTATGGTACAGTGAAGTGACATAGACTGTCGCAGAGTTGAATGGCATAGAGTAGCATACAGTAGAGTGTTGTAGAGTGCAGTAGTGGAGTATAGTGGAGTAGAGTTGAGTAGTGTCTCATAGAGTAGAGTTAAGTGGGGTGGAGTGGTATAGAGGGAGATGTGTAGATTGTCATAGAGTGGAGTCGTGTCAAACAGTGGTATAGAGTATAGTGCTGTAGCCTCACATTGGTAGGAGTACCGTGGAATGCTATGGAGTGGAGTATAGTGTGGTAGAGTGGAGGTGCGTAGACTGTTGATGAGTGGAGTACAGTGTTATTGAGCAGAGTCCAGTGGAGTAGAGTTGGATAGACACTGGAATGCTGTAGAGTGCATAGAGTAGACTAGCACAGGGTGGTGTTGCATAGAGTGGAGTGATGTACAGTGGAATAGTGTAATGTGGAGTGACATGGCATACAGTGGAGTAGTGCCAAGAGGAATAGAGTGAAAAGGGGCAGAGTGGAATTACGTATAGTGAAATAGCATAGAGTAGAGTGGAGTGGCGTACAGTGGTGTGGCATTGACAAGTGTCGTAGAGTAGTGTACAGTGGAAGCATAGAGTAGAGGGGTGTAGAGTGGAGTGGCGTAGGGTGGAGTGGGGTGGAGTGGCAAACAGAGGAACAGCATACAGTGGAGTGGTGCACAGAGGAGTGGCACACAGTGGAGTGGCATACAGTGGAATAGCGCACAGTAGACTAGCGTACACTGAAATAGCTTAAAGTGGAGTAGCATAGGATGGATGGCGTACAGTGGAATGGTGTAGACTGGAATGGCTTTGAGTGGAGTAGCATAGACTGGAGTGGGGTAGAGTGGAGTGACGTAGAGTGGAGTGGCGTACAGTGGAGTGGCGCACAGTGGAATAGCTTACAGTGGAATAGCCTAAATTTGAGTTGCATACAGTGGAGTGCAGTAGAGTGGAGTGGCGTAGAGTTGAGTAGCATAGAGTTGAGCAGCGTAGAGTGTAGTTGCATACAGTGGAATAGCGTATAATGGAGTAACATATAGTAGAGCAGCAAACACTGCAGTGGTGTAGAGTGGAGTGGTGTACAGTGAAGTGGCATACAGAGCAGTAGTGTACAGTGGAGTGATGTAGAGTGGAATAGCCTACAGTAGAGTGTTGTAGACTGGAGTTGCGTAGAGAGGAATAGCATCCTGTAGAGTAGCGTAGAGTGGAGTGGTGTAGAGTGGAGTGGCGCCGAGTGGCATGAGGTCCAGTGTAGTGGCACACAATGGAATAGCATAGAGTGGAGTAGCTTACAATAGAATAGCTTACAGTAGATTGGTGTACAGTGGAGTCGGGTAGAGTGGAGTGCCGTAGAGTCAAATAATGTAGAGCTGAGTGGTATAGAGTGTAGTTGCGTACAGTGGAGCAGCATGTAGTGGAGTGGTGTAGAGTGGGATGGTGTACAATGGAGTGGTGTAGAGTGATGTGACATAGAGTGGAATGGCGTAGAGTGGAATGGCGTATAGTTGAGTGGCATAGAGTGGAGTGGTGTAGAGTGGAATGCCACCGAGTGGAGAGAGGTACAGTGTAGTGGCATACAGTAGAATAGCTTAGAGTGGAGTGGGGTAGAGTATAATGTCATTAAGTGGAGTGGTGTAAAGTAGAATAGCGTGGAGTCGAGTGGCATAGAATGGAGTGGCGTACAGTGGAGTGAGGTACAGTGTACTGACGTGCAGTGGAATAGCGTAGACTGGAGTAGCATAGCGTGAAGTGACATACAGTGGAGTGGTGGAGGGTGGAATAGAAACAGTAGAGTGGAGTGGCATGGAGTAGAGTGGCCTAGAGTGAAACAGCGTACAGTAGAGTGGCATAGAGTGGAATGGTGTAGAGTGGAATTCTATAGAGTAGGTCGAGGTACAGTATAGTGGTGAACAGTGGAATAGAGGAAAGTGGTCTAGAGTTGAGTGGTGTACAGTGGAGTGGTGCACAGTGGAATAGCATACGCTGGAGTTGGGTACAGTGGAGTGGCATAGACGGGAGTGGTGTAGAGTGGACTGGCATAGAATGGGGCAGCATAAATTGGACTGTCATAGAGTGAAGTGGCGTAGAGCGGAGTGAAGTACAGTGTAGAAGAGTACAGTGGAATAGCATAGACTTGGGTGGCGTAGAGTTGAGTGGTGAAGAGTGGAGTGGTTAACAGTGGAATAGCCTACACTGAAGTGGCGTACAGTGGAGTGGGGTAGAGTAGGGTGGCGTAGAGTCAAATAGTGTAGAGTTGAGTGCATAGACTGTAGTTACTTACAGTGAAGTAGTGTACAGTGGAGTGGTAGACAGTTGAGTGGAATACAATGGAACAGCATAAAATGGAGTGGCATAGAGTGGAATAGTGTATAGTAGAGAGGCATAGAGCGGAGTGGTGTAGAGAGGAATGCTGTAGAATAGAGTGAGGTACAGTGTAGTGGCATTCATTGGATTAGCGTAGTGTAGCTTGGCGTGATGTAGAGTGGAACTGGGTAGAGTGGGGTGGTGTATTCTGGAATAGAGTAATCTGGGCTGGAGTAGAGTGGAATGGCATAGAGTGGAGTGGTGTAGAGTGGAACAGCATACAGTGGAGTGGCTTACAGTAGAGTGACACACAGTGGAGTGGCAAAGAGTGGAATAGCATACATTGAAGTGGAGTACAGTGGAGTGGCGAAGAGTGGAGTCATGGAGTGTTGTAGAATAGAGCGGTGTAGAAAGTAGTGGAGTAGATTGTAGTGGTGTACAGTGTCAGGGCGTACACTGGAGCGACATACAGTGGAGCGGCGTAGAGTGGAATAGCATAGAGTGAAGTGCCATAGAGTGGAATGCCATAGAGTGGAGTAACATACAGTGTAGTAGCGTACAGTGGAGTGTTTTAGAGTGGACTGGCGTACATTGGAGTAGCATTGAGTAGAGTGGCGTAGTGTTGAGTGGTGTAGCGTGGAGTGGTGTACAGTGTAATAGCGTACAGTGGAGTGTTGTAGAGAGGAATGGCATATAGTGGAGTGGCATACTGTGGAGTAGCATAGAGTGAAGTGACATACTGGCGGCTTGGTGGATTAATGCGTCCACTAAAGGGACCTGTGTTCGACCTCATGATCACAGGTTTAAATCCCGGCGGGTCCACTCAGCCTTTCGTCCTTCTGAGGTCGATAAAATGAGAACCATTAGGTTGGGTAAAAATAAAACATCTGTTATTCAGTGAAAAGATACCGTTGGCAGAACGTGTGCTTTACAAATGCACGTTATGTTAAGTTATGTAACAGTAGGAGTGACGTACACTGGAGTGGCATAGAGTTGAGTGGCATAAAGTAGAATAGCACAGACCGCAGTGTCATAGGGTAGAGTTGTGTACAGTGGAATAGCATAGAGTGGAGTGGTGTAGAGGAGAGGAGAGGGGCATACAGTGGAGTAGTGTAGACTGGAGTGGTGTAGAGTGTAATAGCGTACAGTGGAGTGGTGTAGAGAGAAGTGGCATAGAGTGGAGTGGAGTGGTGTACAGTGGATTAGCGTAGAGTGGAGTGGCGTATAGTGGAGTGACAAAGAGTGGAGTGGCATAGAGTGTAATAGCATACAGTGGAGTGGAATAGAGTGGAGTGGTGTACAGTGGATTGTGGTACTTTAAACAGACGTACTGGGAAAGTGGGTGAACGGATGTAGATGTAATGTGGCAACAATATAGATTATGGGATATAAATGGTCATTTTTGGTAGTAGGTGTAAATTGTTTAAGTAGTGGCAAAGTCTTAAAATATGTAGGTATTTATTATGCCACAGTATACTGCGGTAACTTTGCAGTATACCACGGTACATTCCAAGGACAAGACAGTATCTGATCGGCTAATGGATGTCTTTACAAACTGTAATAGGCAGCCATGTCGTTTCAGCACATTTTCGCTGCATTGGATTAAGGCCTTAGATTTATTAGAGTGGTAACAGGTAGAGAAATTTATTTATATTTTTCTTTATTTATCTATATATGTTCACAGCTTTTTACGGAGAACTGCACTTTAAAAAAGAATTTAAATAGCGTGGTAATTTGTAGGTATTAATGTGGTACTCCGTAAACTTTTTTTAAAGAATTAAAAGTGTAAAACAAATACACTATAGTACACTGTATTTGTAAAATATAGTGTGATATAGTGCATTTTTTATTTTTTACATATTTATTTTACATTTTTCAAAGTACAGTGGTACTTCCTTGGAAGTATTGTTGTAATCCGTACAGTTTTTGCAAACTATATAGAAGTTTATCAATAATTTCCCTACCTATTACCACTTTAAAAAGTGGTAATAGGTACGGGAAAAATATAGAACCTAGGGGCTTCTTCACAAGCCCCTTGCGCTGCCAGTGCATCACTTTTTGTGACGCACCGGCGGTGCAATTTGCTGACCCATATTTACAAGGACACAAAAAGCCAACCTGCGTTACACGCAGCACTTTGCATGAAAGGAGCGTTCCATGGGTGTTGCTGTGGGTGTTCCCACACAACACCATGGAACCTGACACATTTCCAGATTTACGAGAAATCGCAAACCTGGAAATGCATCTGAATGCTATACCTCCCCAGGGGAGGCGTAGGGAGGCGCAAGGAGGAGAAATGTATTTATTTCTCCTCGTTTTTTTCCTCTTTCGACACATAGAACGAGGAAATCACCTCTTGTGATTGTTTATGTGCAGGAAGGTATCCCTTCCTGCACATAAACAATCAGTGAAAAAAAATCAGTTTTTCAACTTCTGTGTGCTGTATTAAGCAGCACACATAGAAGTTTAGAAACGCCATTTCCGATTGTTTATGAGCAGGAAGGGACACCTTCCTTCACATAAACAATCATCCCCGTGACACAGGCAAGGGTGCCTGCGTCGGCGCATGGCAGCTAATTGTGTGCCAGCCCAGGGGAGAGCAAAGGGATCCGTCATATCGTTGTAGATATGACGCATCCCTGTGCTTCGGAAGTAACGCAGCACGGGGTAGCCAAATGGCTTGCTGCACTGCACTGCATTAATTCTTTGTAAATAAGGCCCCTAACATTTACCTATATCTAAGGCCATAACCCAGAGCACAGCCAAAGTCTACTTAAAAAAACATGGCTGCCTTTAACGTTTGTAAAGACAGTCATTGGCCAATCACATAATGCCTTGTCCTCGCTACGTACTGTGGTACTTTTGGGGAATGCTACAAAATTTGACCAAATTACAGCAGCCACAGATATAACTAACTTAACATACCTTATACCTTTCAAAATACTTATCCTACTTACCAAAAGGATCATCTTTACCCCATAATCTATATTCCTGCCAAATTTCATTCAAATCGGCTGAGAGGCTACTTATAATAATTTGAAGGTGGTGGATAAATTGTAAATGAAAGATATAATTATAACTTTAGATTTTTTAACGTTTGTGTAGTGTAAACTTGGTTTGTATAGGGAAAATATGGTTTCCTAAGTACAACTAAGATTTAACCTTTGTTTTTTTCCATTGGATTTCAACTTTTTTGCACCCTTTTTAACAAAAATGTGTTTCAAATTGTAGAGTTCGGTGTCGCAAGTGGAGAGTTGTTATGTGGAGTGTCGTACAGTACAGTGGAGGAGAGTGTTGTAAAGTCTATTGTCATAGAGTGAAGCATTGTAGATTGTAATAGAGTGGATTATAGTAGAGTGTAGTAGCGTATCATACGGAGTAGTAAAGTGTTATATAGTGTAGTGGCATGGTGTCTCATATAGTGGAGTCAAGCATTGTAGACTGGGGCAGCAAGCTGTATAGTGGAATTGAGCATCAAACAGTAGAGTAGGGTGTTGTAAACTGTCATAGAGTTGAGTAGAGTGCTTTAGAGGGAAGTAGGGTGAAGTAGAGAGTCACACAGTGGAGTATTGTCAAGTGGAGTGTCATAGAGTACAGTGAAGGAGAGTGTTGTAGAGTAGAGAGCGTGCCATATAGTGGAGTGACGTATCACAGAGAGAAGTTGAGTGGTGTGTCGTTGAGTGTCATACAGTGGCCTAGAGTGGTTGGGCATAGAGTGGAGTAGAGTGGCATAGAATGCAGTACAGTGTTGTAGAGTGGAGTTGCATACAGTGGAGTACAGTGTCAGACAGTAGAGTGGCATAGAGTGGAGTACAGTACAGTGGCGTAGAGTGGGATAAAGTATAATATAGTGGAGTAGAGTGGAGTACACTGGAGTGGGGTAGTGTAGAGTGGAGTAAAGTGTCATAGAGTTGAGTGGCATGTCGTAGACTATAGTGGCATGGAGTGCAGCAGAGTGGAGTGGTATAGCATACAGTTGAGTAAAGTGTCATAAATTAGAGCACCATGTTGTGCAGTAGAGTGTAGTAGCATGGTGTACAGTAATGGGAAGTGATGTAAACTACAGTAGAGTATAATGGCATACAGTCTAGCTGATCTTAGTAGCGTGGAGTGGTGTACATTACAGTACAGTGGTGTAGAATGAGGTAGAGTGGATTGGCATACCGTGTTTAGATTACAATGGCACAGAGTGGCGTAGAGTGGAGTGGCGTACAGTGGATTAGTGGAGTAGAGTGGAGTACTGTGTCAGAGTAGAGTGGATTAAATTAGTGTACAGTGCCTTACAAAGAGTTGCGTACAGTGTGGCTTGGTGGACTAGAGTATCGTAGAGTAGAGTGGAGTAGAGTGTTGTACAATGGCATACAGTATAGTACAGTGTTGTACAGTGGAGTGAAGGGATATATACAGGAGTAAAGTGTTAGAGAGTTGTATACAGTGTAGTAGGGTGTTGTAGAGTGGAGCTGCATAGAGTAAAGAAGTGTGTGAAACAGTGGAGTTGCGTATAGTGGATTGTTAAATAGAATCACAGAGTGAGGTAAAGTCTCTCACAGTGGAGTAGAGTTGAGTGGAGTGATATAATGTAGTGTGGAGTAAAGTACAATAGAGTGTATTGGTGTGTCATAGAGTAGAGTGGCATGGAGTGGAGTGTACTGGTGCAGCATAGGTAGTAAACTGTTATAAAACGGAGTGCGATCTCGTACAGTAGAGTTGAGTGCTGTGTTGTACGGAAAAGAGTTGTATACTGGGATAGAATGTTTTACATTGGAGTGTACGGGCACAGAGTGGAGTATAGAGTTGGACAGTGGAGTGTACGGTGATTACATGGAGTAGAATGTCATAGAGTGCCATGAAGTGTGGTAGACTTTTATACAGTAGAGTTCTATAGAGTGGAGGAGAGTGTCACACAATGAAGTGGCGTACAGTGGAGTGGCATGCACTTTAGTGGCGTAGAGTCGATTACTGTAAAGTGGAGTAGCATACAGTGGAATAGCGTACAGTGGAATACTGCACAGTGGTGTGTAGAAGAGTGGAGTGGCTTAGAGTGGAATAGCGTAGAGAGGTGTGGTGTACAGTGGAGTGGCATAGCATGGAGTAGGTTACAGTGGATTAGCGTAGGGGGGGTGACCTACATTGAAGTGGCGTAGCATAGAGTTGAGGAAACTTATAAATTGGTGTTGCGTCTCATTCAGTAGAGTGGAATGCTGTGTCGTACCATGTTGGAAACTGTCACAGAGTGGAGTAGAGTGTTGTACAATAGAGTGTACGGGCATAGAGTCAAACGCAAATTTGAACAGTGGAGCGTACAGGGATAGAGTGAAGTAGAGTGGCACAGAGTGTACTAGAGTTTTTTAGAGTGGAGTTATATACAGTGGAGGAGAGTATGCTGGAGTGGTGTAGAATGGGGTAGCATACAGTGCAGTGGCATAAAGTGGAATAGCGTAGAGTGGAGTAGTGTAGACTGGAGTAAAGTACAGTTGAGTGATGTAGAGTGTAAAAGCATATAGTGTAGTAGTGTACAGTGGAGCGGCATAAAGTGGAGCGGTGTATTGTGGGGTGAGGTAGAGTTTAATAGCATACAGTGGAGGGGTGTTGAGTGGAGTGGGGTAGAATGGAATACCATACACTAGAGGAGAAGAGATTGAAGTTGCATACAGGTTAACAGCGTAGAGTGGAGTGGTTTAGTGTGGAATAGCATAGAGTGAAGTACAGTGGAGTGGCGTAGAGTAGAATAGCATAGAGTGGAGTGGCATAAAGTATAATAGCGTGCAGTGGAGTGGCGTACCTTGGAGTGCTGTAGACTGGAGTGGTGTACAGTTGAGTGGGGTAGTTGTGAAATAGTGTAATGGAGCATAGTGGAGTGGCGTAGAGTGGAGTGGCATCCAATGGACTAGCATAGACTTGAGTGGCATAGACTGGAGTGGTCTAGGCTGGATTGATGTAGAGTGAAGTGGCGTAGAGTTTAATAGTATATAGTGTAGTAGCATACAGTGGAATGGCGTAAAGTGTAATAGCCTATAGTGTAGTAGAATACAGAGGAGCGGCGTAGACTGGAGTGGTGTATTCTGGGGTGGGGTAGAGTGTAATAGCATACAGTGTAGTGACTTACAGTGGAGTGGGGTAGAGCGGAATACTGTATAGTAGAGGGGCAAAGACTGAAGTTATTATTATTATTATTCAGCTTATAGAGCGCCTGGTTACTCCAACGGAGTGTCCCCGCGCTAGAACACAAACAATGCCTTGACAGCTGGCCTAAGCCACCCACCCTCCCTACAGCCTAAGTCCCCCGAAGAACAGCTACAGAGGCCTACTTCCGGCCACCAGGGAGGTGCTGGAAGAGCCCCGTTTTAAGTTTTTTTTCTGAACAAGTTCTCAGACGGGCACGTCCTTAAGTCAACCGGTAGGTCATTCCAGGCCTTAGCCGCAAGGAAGCCAAAAGAGCTCCCACCAGCCCGTACCTTCCGCACCTTAGGCACAATCATATAGTGTAATAGCATAGAGTGGAGGACGTGCAGTGTAATAGCATAGAGTGGAGTACAGTGGAGTGGCATAGGGTAGAATATTTTTTTTTTTTTTTTTTTTATTAACTTTATTTGTTCAATAAATCACAGACCCATGAAAGAAGAAAGAAAAAGCAATATCTCGACATTTCATTATTCCAGTACAATAAATAGTAATGTGCAGTGTAGTTCTTGGATGCTTAGAGGGGGCATCTCTCCCTGAATACAAATGCATAAAATACAATAAACAGACCGTAATGACATATACGATATGTTAAAAGTACTTATAGCTACCGCTAGTTATCCTCGTCTATTTCTTCACCTATTTCTTAGCTACAGTACTTACAGATTCTTCTCCCCATATTTGTACAAATTTCTGGATAGCCCCTATCCTAAGGGAGTAGAGTTCTTCTCTTTCTTTCGTGCTTCTCATTTTTGCTACCCATTGTGCGAATTTTGGTGGATCCGGTGGTTTACAATTTTGTAAAATCAGGGACCTAGCTATTAAAGAAGCATTAAAAAACAAATTGTTTTTGTCGCAATGTTAAAGTAGGATTAGAGATCCCAAATAAAATAACCATAGAATTGGGATCTATGCTATGTTTAAGTTGCCTACTAACCGACTGAAAGACCCTAGTCCAGTAGTCGGCCAGTTTAGGGCAAGACAAGCAAATATGAAACCAGTCCCCTCTTAAGTGATTACATCTAAGACAACCGGATGATATTTCTGGGAACATTTTGTGCAATTTATCAGGGGTGTAGAATAGTTGCCATTTGGAAAAGAGTGCCATTCGTTTGAAATTTGCCCGCGAATGACCGTAGTGGACCATTTATTATAGTCCTTCCATGGTCTGCCTCTTTATGACACCCCGTGGTCTCCTGTATTTTTAGAAGAGCTCTCGGGACTATTTGATCATAAATTTGTTGCTGCAGGATATGATACCACTTCCCAATTCCCGACATTTGTTTAACATATAATGCATGCTTACGGCTTACGGAAGTGAACCCTCGGGAAGCCATAGCTTTTTGACTAGACTCTAGATTTGAAGATAGGAAAATACTAAGGCTGAGACTTCTTCTGTTGTATCTTATTTAATTTGTTCCCAAGACTTCATATCTCCTTGTATTACTAAATCTTTTATTTGATGAATTCCTAGTCTTTCCCAACATTTTAAAGTCTGTGGATCCATTGAAACTCCTAGTTCCCTGCAGTGTCTTAGTTTAGTTTCTGGGTGTAAGGGTGTAAATTGATACTCTTCCTTTAATTGATTAAATCTATCATGAATTGTGTGGGGAGTCTTATATCTGTAGCGTTTGGGTAGCCTGGGGATTTTAATACAAAGATTTTAAATCTGTATTTTTTTCCAATAACATTTGATGAAGATAAAAATTGATCCCATAGTCATGTGTTGATATTGTGTGTCCACACCAGTCCAAGAAGGTGGCTTGAAAATATTTTTGAATATGGGGAATCCCTACACCACCTTCTTTCGGGCTCAGTTGCAGTGTTGTTAATTTGGTCCGTGGTTTCTTCCCTGCCCAGATGAATTTCCGTACTAATTGATCTGTTTCTAAAAAATAATTATGTGGAATCTTGATGAGAACATTTGAGAAAATAAAAATAAATAATGGAAGTACCATCATTTTTATCAATGCGGCTCTTCCAATTATAGACAGAGCTAGATTATGCCAGCTGTTTAAAATCTTGGTAACTTTATTGAACGTTGTGATATAATTAAGTGCAAAGAGCTGTGTATAATCGTGTGAGACCCAGATACCTAAGTATCGAACAGGATTATTTTTTGCTACCTGGGTCCGAAGGGCCCGGAATAGAATGTGGTCATGGCAATTGAATAATAAGATCTCCGATTTACTGTCATTGATTTTATACCCCCCCAAATTAGCGAATGTTTCAATCATGTCGAATGTTTGCTTACTATTTGCAGTACCTGCTTCAAAATAGAGGATTAGATCATCCGCAAATAGCTTCAATTTGGGTGCCCCTATTATTTGGGGCTTGATTAAGGGGTTTTGGCGTATCAGATTCGCTAGTGGCTCGATGTATAGGGCAAATAAAACCAGAGACATCGGGAAGCCCTGCAGGGTACCCCTCTGGATCTCAACTGTACCAGCAGTTTGTAAATTGATCACTATTTTTGCCTGGGCTTTACCATATAGTTTCCTAAGTATGTCCACTATGTCTAAAGAGAAATTGAATTTCTTTAGTACAATAAAAAGAATATTCCAGTTTACTAGATCAAAGGCTTTTTCTGTGTCAATCATAATGATTGCCGCTTTCTTATTACTATTCAAAAAAATATCAATCGCCTGAGTTAAAAAAAAAAATGTTGTTGGTAAGAAATCTTTCTGGTAAATAGCCACATTGATCCTCATGAACCAGACTTTGAGCGACTAAAGTTATTCTCGTTGTCAATATTTTCATTACAAATGTATAATCATTATTTAGTAGGCTTTAGGGGACGATAAGATCCGGGTATATCCGGGTATATCCGGTGACTTCCCCTTTTTTTTAAAACTAACTACGACTGCTTCGGCAAATGTCTTTGGAATATGGCAACCTTCCCAAATTGCATTATATTAACAGAGCAATAAATTGTTTAACTGTGGCAAGAGATTTTATAGAATTCGATGGGTATTCCATCGATGCCACAAGCTTTGGCTGCTAGGTGTATTTTTTTTGTATGAATCTCCATCTCTGAAATTGGTGCTACAAGCTGGGCTTTCTGCGAGGAAGTTAAATATGGTAGCGTGATTGTATTAAAAAATGTGTCAATTTCTTCTAGTGGTGTAGGTGTCAGAGCTGTTTATAGTTTGTTATAATGCGATAAAAAGACCTTATTGATCTTGTCAGCCTGATGGACATTTTGGCCTTTCTCGCCATCAAATATAGACTTAATCATGGCATTATTATGATTTTTTTACAGCCCATGCCAGCAATTTGCCTGCATGTTCACTTTCCTCGTACCCTTTTTAAAAGCACGCTTTTTGATTTATTATTTCCTGGTGTTCATATAAATATCTGATATTTTGTCTGGCCTTCTTTAAATTGAGTGCTGTTGTTTCCAAATGGGATGAAAGATTAATTCGGCTTGCCTGGTCGAAATCTTCCTGTAGATGCCTAGCTAGTTCTTTTTCTCTTTGATAATTCTGGCTTTACGTGAAATTACCTCCCTCTGATGAAAGCCTTACAGAAATCCCATACTGCAAAGGGTGTAGCTGACCCCATGTTCCTAAGGGCAAACTCAGTAAGTAGCGTCTGCATTTTTTTTATCTAGCACTCTTCAGTTAGTAAAGTTTTGTCTAATGTCCACCTAGGTCGCTCCCTTAAACCGGCATTTGCTTTAATCTCTACTACTGGAACCGAATGGTCAGAAAAGGCATTAGAAATAATCCAAGACTTCCCTTTTTCACACTGGTGGGAAATTAGAAAGAAGTCTATTCTGGATGCTGTGTTATATCTTTTTGAAAAGCAAGTGAATTCCTTGCTGGCGGGGTGATGGGCCCTCCATGGATCCACTAGCGCACAGTCCTGAATCATGCTGTTCAGATATCTAGCAGTTAACGGTTTATTTTGGGATTTATTTTTTCGAGAGGAATCTAATCCTAAATTCTGAATAATATTAAAATCCCCTCCGATGATAATAACTCCTTGTAATGCAATTAATAGATCAGCCATTTTTCCCAGAGGTAAAGTATCATTGTGTATAGGGCCGTAATAGCTGATTAAATGGAAAATTTGGTCCCCCAATTTCAGATTTCCCATCACCCATCTGGCTAGGGGATCACTCATGACCTGAAGGGCTTCCCCTTGATGGTAACAGGTAATAAGAATTGCAACCCCCCTAACAGCGGCATCAGCTGAGGCCATAAAGACCTGCTTTATAAACTTTGGCCATTTGGATAAAGTCATATTTTTTTTAAATGCGTCTCTTGAAGTAAGATCACATGAGGTTGATTTACCATTAACCATTGAAGTATGGCTCTTAATTTTGTTGGGTTATTACCCCCGTTTAAATTACAAGAGACGATAAGTAGCACCTGTTGCTCAACCATTCAAACCAATTATTATTTTCTGACTTTTATCAGTTATGTATCTTATTCTATCCTTGTTATGGGTTCCATCGCATCCAACGCTACAGATCTGGAAATTGCCCTTGATTAGGTCTGTGATTATTTTTTTATTTTTTCTCCTCTCACCCTGAAGTGCCCCCCTCGCTTTGCCCTCCCTTAGAGTCGGGCCTTTGCCCACCATTGGGCCTTGCACCCCCTGTGCCCTCGATCCCTCCCCCCAATGTCCCTCCTTACCCCTGCAATTGGACCTTGACATGGTACTTAGAGCTTTCCCCCCACCCGGAGGAGATGACAACAAACACAACAAAGCAACAACAAAAACGGAAGTTAGCTTATCATCGCTAAGCTAGACCAGAATGAATGGACATACATGAGGTGTTATCACTGTTCCTTCAGCATGCAAAATGTATCCAACATCTTATCCTGCATCTCTTGTTGGCCTAGATTCTAGTTGCTATTTACCCTCTCCCTTTAATTGAGAGAAGGAGGTCTTTGGCCCACTCTACAGACTGAAATATATACGATCTCCCTTTAAACAGAACTTTGAACTTAGATTGCTGTATTATCGCAGCCAGTGCATTATAGCGTTTGAATTCGTCGATCTTTCCTACAAAATCTTTGCGCCTTCGCGCTGCTAGAATAGACATGTCTGAGTAGATTCTGAAAGTAAAATTCTCAGGAGAGGTGAACGATTTTTTGGGGAATGCTTGAGATAAAATTTGTTCTTTGATTCTGCAATCCCCGAAGATAACCAGAATTGTTCTTGGAAATTTGGGATTTGATGGACGAGTTGCTGGTACTCGATGGGCCCTGTTGATAGTCAAGTCTCTTATATCTTTTACGCTTTCCAGAACAACTACTTTACGTATCAGTTCATTTATGAATTGCACCGGCAATTTGCCTGCTTCCTGATCCTCGGGTATGCCGATGAACCTTAAGTTAGTGCGCCGAGCTCGATTTTCAATATCGTCCATTTTTAACTGCAGATCTTCGAGTTCTGTTTGCAATTTGATCAGATTACTTCCATGGTCGTTGTGTTTTATTTCCAATGAGGACACCTTCTGTTCAGCCTGTGTCAGGAGAGTTCAAAGCTGATGAATATTTTCATTGAGCTGGCCCAATTGTTCACTAGTCTTCTGGTGCGCCAATTCTTGAGAGAGCTTCATATCACGTAGCTCGCGTAGGATCTGATTTAACGTGATTTCTAAAGAAGCGGATGGTAAAGAGTGGGCGGAAGTCTCTGTCACTCCTCCCTCTAGCGTAGTTGATTCTACTGCAACCGCCAATTTACGGTTGTCGGGTGAACCTGATTCTATCGCCACAGCGTAGAAAGCATCTCCAGTGGCTATCAACTGTGTGATGCCTGGCATTAGGAGGTTAGGTTTGGGCACCCCTTTCAACCCTCCCACAGAAAAGAGAGGGTATGTTAATTTTCCTATCTCCGAAGGCATGTCCTGTGGCTTGTCCTGGTGACCAAGAGTCTGCTGATCTGTACACACTCTACTGGGATCAGCTCCTACTTTGAGTGTCACATCCACGGGAGGCAAGCTGTCCTTGTTGATATTCTTTATAAGATCCGTTTTGATCTTTCTAACCCACAAGGCTCTGTGCCTGGCTCTGTCAGGAGATGGAGAAGGAGTTGAGTGATTGATTCGGTGCCTTTGATATTTTGTTTTGATCGAGATTTCTTCCTCCTTGTAATACCTTTTTTTTTTTGCTGCTGTAGGATCTCTTGATATGCACTTCATTGAGTGCACGTCGCTGTGCTGCGCGTTGCTGCTGCTGCTTATCATGGCTACTTAGTGAGGGGGAGCACAGGAGTTAGCACAAGCTGGTCGCAAGCTGCATCCACAATAGACGGACCGCTTCCGCAGCCACCTTAGCTTCCTTCTCTCAAGACAGGAGCCTAGAGCTCACCCTCTGAGTTGCCTAGTCCCCCTATTCTGATTCTAATTATCTGCCCTCTCTACTCCTCTACACCTCCTTTCGTTTTAGTTGAGCCAGTTGGGATGACCATATATCACTCTCTGACCTGGCCTGAACTCCCTATGGAATCTTTCTCTCTCTGTGCTGCTAGGTACTAATGGTGGGGCACAGACACAGTGAGTAGGACACAGGGCATAAGCGTCTCAAGGGAGAAGAGAGAGCTAGTCAATTAAGCCCCCCCCCTTTGCCAGAGACTCACCGGTCCACTGTATAGGTGGGGGAGTGTGACCTGGTCTCTGGAGGCTGCTGCCAGAGAGATGCTAGCATTGAGTCCTTTTATGAGGGTTTCTGGACTGAAGGTCGTCGCATTGTGGCCATTTGAAATACGGTTGGATCCTTTCTTGGCCACAGATTCACTTACTTGCGGGGCTGAACTGCATCTACTCGCAAATCCCGGCGTCCACTCCTCAGCTCAGCAACAGAAAGACACATCCTGCTTTTCCTTGTTGTCCTTCTCACCAGTACCGATACCAGTGCAATTGCAGTACGAGCGCCAGCACGCGCGCCTAAAGTGCACCCCCCCATGGCAGCACTCAACTCCAGGAGCAATTACTCCCGGCACCCGACAGCCCTTTCAGCGGTTGCCGTGGTCTCGTGAAGTGAAACCATCCTTCTCCCCAGCACTCGCAGACGTTCACGTTGCTATCGACGAATCGGCCAAGAATCAGCTGCTTGCCCCTCCTCCGGAAGCGAGAGCTCAGCCACGGAGCATGGCAGGAGCTCTACGTGACCTGGTCTCCTCCCGCATAGAGTAGAATAGCATAGAGTGGAATAGCGTAGAGTAGAATAGCGTAGAGTGGAGTGGCATAAAGTGGAGTGGTTTTTCAGTGGAGTGTTGTACAGTAGAGTGGGGTAGAGTGAAATAGCATATAGTGAAGTGGTATAGAGTGGAGTGGCATAGAGTGGAGTGGCGTCCAATGGACTAGCATAGAATGGAGTGGCGTTGAGTGGAGTAGCGTATAGTGAGGTGGCATACAGTGCAATAGTGTAGAGTGGAGTGATGTACAGTAGAGTGGCGTAGACCTGGTATTGCGTATAGTGGAATAGTGTACAGTGAAGTAGTGTAGACTGCAGTGGCATACACTAGAATGGGGTAGAGTGTAACAGCATACGGTGGAGTGGTGTACAGGGGAGTGGTGTCCAATGGAATAGCGTAGAATAGAGTGGGATAGATTGAAGTGGCATACACTGGAGTGGCGTAGAGTGGAGTAGCACACAGTGGAATGGCATAGAGTGGAATAGCATATACTGGAGTAGCGTAGCGAAGTAACATACAGTGGAGTGGCGTACACTGAAGAGGCGTAGAGTGGAGTTGCATACAGTGTAATAGTGTAGAGTGCTCTGGACGTAGAGTGGAGTTGTGTACAGTGCAAAAGCGTAGAGTGCAGGGGTGTAGATCAGGGTGATGTACAGTGGAGTGGCATAGAATGTAATAGTGTATAAAGGAGTAGCATACAGTGGAGTGGCATACTGTATTGTAATTGTATTTATATAGCGCTTACTACCCCTGATGAGGCGTCAAAGCGCTTTTAGGCAAGTAGCACGCTACTCCGGAACCCAAAAAGAATTAGTGGTGAGTTAGCATTGTGAAATTTTTTGTTAATTTGAGCAGTAGAAATGTGAGTCTGTTAGTTGGATTGAATAGGATAATGGGGGATAGAAGAGGAAAGAGTCTAGAAAGTGTTTATTGGAAGATCCTAGTAGAAAGATGAGGTGTGGGATGAGTATAAGGAGAGACGGAGGAGGGAAGAATCTCTAGGAATGGATTAGGGAGATCATACTAGTACAATGAATTTTGGGATGAGTCAAAGGAAGGATATGTGAGGGAAGAATTTAGAAGGGTAGTTTGGGAGATCATAGTATTAAAATGAGGTTTGGGGTGATCCAAGGAGGGTTAGCGGAGGGAAGAGTCTAGAAAGGGGTATTTTGGAGATCATAGTAGTAGAATGAGGTTTGGGATGAGTCCGAGAGTGGAGGTAGAGAATATATTGAGAGAGGTATAGAGTGAACTATAGGGGAGTGCATTGGAGAGAGTCAAAGGTTTTTTTTAAAATATTTTACAATAGGAGTAAAATAATAAATATATAGCTATATAGATACATAAGTACATATTATTATACATATTTATATCAAGAAATACACATATCTATAAGCATACATATAATGCAGGTAAGGCCCAAATCTAAGCCACATAATATACTACTTTTCGCACACTTAAACAAATCACTTTTTTTCTAGCTAAAAACTAGTGCCACAAACACTTTCCACTCACAGTTTAAACCATAAAGCAGATGAAGTAGTCTTTTAAACACACTCTGCTTAGCCTTCGAGGGTGCACTTTTCCTTTTTAAGTTTAAAAATCAAAAGGGGGGGGGTATGGGCTGGGGCCTTGCCACTGCAGGCCAAAGCACAGTACAGGGGAAACTAGGACACAAATTCAAACAGTCTTGAGTGGAAAAAAAACCAGCAATTTTCACAACACAGTATCTGAATATACATATATCTATATGTGTATATAAACTGCAAATTCCAAAAAAGCACTTCCAGGTACTTGACATTGACCTAGGGAGGATGGCCACCACTGATTAGTCCATGTTAATGGAGAACCATCTATAATCAGAAATTCTTTCCTGTCTGAATTTAACTTAAGACAGTTTTTCTTCATCCATCTGGGCACAGATGACAAACACTTATTAAAATTATCTTCGGACAGAGAGATATTCCCATCCATCCTTAAGATACTTTGAGCATCCTCCGCTCAGTTCATCGTGTCCAAGTTGTAAGATCTAATAAGGCATACAAGAAGAGCCATATATACATTAAATAAAGTAGGACTTGATGATCCTTGCGGAACTCCGCATTCCAGTTTCAATCAGTTAAGGTGAAAAAGGCAAGAAAACTGCTTGAAAACGATTTTGGAGAAAATATTTTAATCATTCAAGGGCAAAAGCTTTCAACACGACTTCAGCAAGCCTGGTATGGAATAAGACACTGTTTCAAAAGCCGTGGCTAAGGCCATTCACATCAGTGCCTCTACTCCACCTTTACCTTGACCACCCACAAGTTGTTCATGATTGCTAAAAGAACCATCTCTGCCCCATGTTAGGCTCTAAAATCTGCTTGATAATCATCAGGTTATTATGTATGTTAATACATTGTGATAGCTGATTGGTTCCCACAACCTCAGACATAAAAGGTAATAAGCAGATTGGTCTGTAATTGCTGCATAAAGCTCGGTCAGCTGTTGGCTTCCTTAATAGGGCTTTGACAGTTGCATTTTCTAGTCTCTTAAGAGCATAGCAGTTTGAAATAAATAATTCATTATTTCTATCAGCTTAATTACTTTGGGCCAGATGTAGGTAAAATCAATTTTGCGAATCTTTAATAGCGAATTTTACCGATTTGCTATTAAGGACTCGCAAAATTGAATGTAGGTAGGAATCGCTAAAATATTTGCGATTCCTTAATATTCCTTAATAGCGAATCGCAAATTGAGATTCGCTAATAAGGACTACCTACCCATTCATTCCTATGGGCTAGGAGGCCCATAGGAATGAATGGGAAGACATTCTCAATTTGCGATTCGCTATTAGAGAATCGCAAATTGCGGGCACAATTTCAAGGGTTCCAAAAGGACACCCTGTTGTACCCCTGAAATGTACATGTGTGCACATGTGGCGCACATACATGCCCTAAGGGCATGAATGTGTGCCACATGGCACTTTTAAAAAAGCAAAAAAGTGCTTTTTATAGGAAATCGCTAATTACCACCAACTTGAAGTGGTGGTAATTAGCGATTCACTAAAGCTAAAGTGCACTTTCTTTTGTGCTACTTACATTGCATTTAAGGAATCGCAATTTGCGATTCCTTTAATGCAATCGTAAAATAGGGAATCGCAATTTTGCGATTCCTTATTTTGCGAGTAGGTTTAATCTTACCTACATTGCTCAAAGCCAAATTGCGATCGCAAAGGCCGAAATTCTGCGAATTTCGGCATTTGCGATCGCTAATTCACTACCTACATCTGGCCCTATGTTCCCTAAAGCTAAATGATGGATGCTAGCAGGACACAGATCTAAAGTTAAGCCAGATTTTACCTTGTGGGCAATACTACTAACTTCCTCCTCTCTTACTAGTGTAAAATGATGTGACTGAGCATGTAATGTCCTTTTCTAAATGTAAAGCATGTACGTTGATAACATCTAAATGCCCCCTTCATTTAACTGACAAAATTTGTAAATGTTTTTATTTTCTCAAAAAGTGTAATGTCAAGGCTTCACATAGAGATGAGCTGACGGGGTTATTTGAGTACAGCAGCATTTGGGATTGGATAATTCATCATTTAAAAACTGCTCTACAGCAATCCTTAGCAGAAACAATTGAAGTAGCGTAGAAAGCGGCTTTAGTTACTTTTACTAGTTTTTGTATACCTATTTATAACCGCTGTGTAATTTGCTTTACTCTGTGGATTGTAATCCTTATGTCCTCAGTATTTAGACTGTGTTATGTTCATTCTCTAAGTTTAGCATGAATTGATTGCACATTTAGATTCCTCTTTAGGTGTAGATCGGCCAAGGTCCAATGATGGTGAGTCCATGAGCATCACCTCGAGAATATACAAACAAAATGAGGTTTTTTTTCCATATGAATGTGAAAATCGTGCATCATTGGCCTGAGACTACATTTTACCAAAGAGGAGTCAGTACCCAGACGTTAAGTAGAGTTGGTATTTATGTGTTTTGAATTTTAATGCATGGCAAGGATGTTTTCACTAACATGCAGCATATCTTTCTTAGCAACATTAAGACTCGACCAGTTTGATAACACTCACTTCTGCACTACATGGAAAATTGTTTGAGCATTTCTGATGTCATTTAGGGCTGAGCCACCAGTCAGTTCCAGCTGACAATGAGCTGCATGTCATCTGCCTATGTGTGAGCATTCATACCTGCACCTATACAGAATAAACAATGAAGTAGAAATATGATCCCTATTTAGAAGTCCATTCAGGACCTAAGCGCGAAGCTAATCAAAACTTCTCAAAGACAACGTTGATGTGCGCTTACTAAATGAAGGAAACCACTTGTTAGTTCCCTCTTGACACCTCACCTCATTTCATGTTGAACACAATACAATCACCTGTCAAAATGTTACAAGGTTGGATCAAACTTTATTCACAAGGCATGATTTGTCCCAAAGCAATGCAATTTTGGGATGAATCAGTTAGGTGTCTGTTCACGTCTGGTGGCTAGGCCGGACAGCTAACCTTATCCTCTGACTTTTAGCACATTACAAAAGAGCTGTAATGAGTTTGTAAGTGAGACTCTATGGGAATATGGTACACAACTGTAATTAACAGACTTGAAACGCCTCTTTCTGATTCAGTCAAGATTGTGAGGCTTTGTGTATACTTCAAGCTTATTTGTACTGAGTGGTGTTTCTTGCATTTTGCTTTCAGGTGTATTACTTTGCCACTGGTTTCCCTGGCACCTCTCAACCTTCTCCATTAACTCACAAGGTGATGTGAGTAGCCCAGTGGTGGTCATGTGAATACCAAATCAATCCTAATCCCCACCCAACCTCCCTTTCACCTGTGTTTCGCCTGGGCTTCCATCCTCCTTTGCTCCTGAGTGAATGCCATAACGTTCACCTTGGTTCTTATCAATAAATATCTCCAGTGGGGCTGTTCCTTTGCCCACCTGGGTAGTCTTCAAACAATTAGTCCCAAGTTGCTTAACACTGCACCAGTACAGTTCGTCTACTGCTACACCTGAATGAACTGCATACAGTACGCCATTGATGGCTTAGCAGTGCACCAGTGTGGTGTGTCTTCCATTGTTCCAAGGTGGACTACATACAATCCGCCTGGTTGCTCAACAGTCCCCTCTAGTGGGCTTAGGCCTGGTTGTTCTTAGGTGGACTCCTTATAGTACTCCCAAGGTGGCCTAACATTGCCTGTACTGGGATTCGTCCTCTTTAGCTCTTGGAAGATCCTTACAGTACACAACTTGGAGGACATCATTTATGAACATCAATGGCCGTCTTAACTTATGATCCAGCCCACGACGGTCCAAGATGGTAAGAACCTCCATGTGAGACTGTGTCTATTTTCGCACTCTCTGTAACAAGCCATGCTTATGTGCTGGAACACCATGCTTATGCCATATATTCAAACCTCATGCATCTCACCCTAACACGGCCCATATAGGCCAAACTACAACCAACACTCATTCAATGATGCGCTATGAAGTACTGCAGGAACCTGATGAGAATCTCAGCGCTTCGCAATCTCGTCATGAGAATGACACACTACAGGAATAATACAAACAAAGCAGAAACGTACTCAACCATCCTGAAATTGTTTTGAGCATTGCAAGGGGTAGGAAAGTGCTAATAAAAATGCCAATACATTATAATGTTGCCCTGTAGAACATAGGAGACTTGTGTGCGCTTTAGATGGAAACTGTGGAAGGTTAAAAATAAAAGATGGTTTGATATGGATTGTCTAGGCCACTTGTGAATGAAGGGGGATATAATTTGGTATCAACCATTTGGCTGGGCTTTTGGCAATAGAGGCATTTCACGCTTTAATCCTCAATTTAAATTAGTGTTTTATTCCCTTTAAATTGCGTCACTTCTGATCACTACATGAGCATCCCTTCCACATCACTTCTTTTACAAATACAATACAAATTGATCATCTATTTGGAAGGAGGTGTTGTGCGAAAGGTTAGTTTACTCACATCACGTGGCGTTCTGTGGTGTAAAGTGACTTTAAGTAAGGTACTCAACTGAGATATGGGAGGATTTTTGTTTGGGTCACATAACGGTAAAGTGGTGTCCCAGATCCCTAACTGCACAGTCTTTTAAATATACACTATTAAGAATACAATACCTGCAGATGTTGTTACTTTCTTCAGCTTTGTTAAAACTCGAGCAGATTTTCAACACATAATCATGTGAAACCAGTATAATTTGCTACAGTCTTAATAGTTCTTTAGCCTTAATTTTCATTTGCTAACTCTAAAATGCCATGGTACATGCAGCAGCAACACAGATCTAGCAATCAGAGTTAACAAACGAGTTTAATCATAGCAGAGAGTTCTATGTGTTGCACTGTATGTGGACGCAGTCCTTGAAATGGAATAACAGAAGTGCAGGTATCCTGTACCAGAGGACCTGCTTGTTTCTGAGAAGTGCTGGTACTCTCCAATTAAAAGTATTACGTCACTCTTGAGAAGGGCAGGTACTCTCCCTCTCAAAATAAAAAAAGTGCCGGTACTCAGTACCAGACAGTATCGGCCCATTTAAAGCACTGTGTGTACGCAGAGTAGAGATTGAGGATGGACATCGTTCACCCACTATTTTTGAATGGGTCGAATCCCTTTGTATTGCTAATCCACACTTTAGTTTACTTGTTACTTATCGAAAGCACTAAATATTGAATATGGAAAGTGACCATAACAGTTTCAAACAACATTAAGAAATGACCATAAGTATAAAACCAAAATATTAAAAGTAAAAACATTTTTTATACATTAGGTATTATTTGAAATAATAAACTGTTAAACAAAACGGTATAATTAGGAAGGACATTGTCAAAGATTTCGTAGTCAGGCTTATGATATTCATGATGTAAGTCTTCGATGATAACTAAGTAATGTTATTTATAACACCAGCATAAATATGTATACATACAATGTAAGGATTGCAAGAAAACCGTTCACTGGTTTACACGCCAGATACCACATAATCCACTTTATAACGGTACCAGATATCCTGCTTTCATTTCCTTCAAAACACTTTCGTAGCAGACTTCTTCCATATCATGCAGTTGCTGTACCTTATTACTTATTTCTTATTACCACATCAAGTCAGGCTGCATCAGATGTCATGCAAAAAGTGTGGTGTAACATGCAAAAAGGGGTACTTTCCTACACAACCCCCCAAACGAAAGAGGATGAGACTAACCTTTCGCAAGAGAGTATTGTTTGTCTAAGTGGAAAAATCTGGAAAGGCCATCTGCATCGGCATGGGCACTCCCAGATCTATGTTCCAATGTAAAGCCCATTTCCTGTAGGGATATGGTCCACCCCAAAAGTTTTGGGTTTTCTCCTTTCATCTGCATTAGCTATCTGAGAGGTCTGTGGTCAGTTTGAACTAGGATTTGAGTACCAAACAGGAATGGTCTCAGCTTCTTCAGGGGCCAAACCACAGCAAATAACTCCCTCTCAATGGCACTCCAACGGTGCTCCCTGGGGAGTAGCCTTCTGCTTATGAAAGCAACAGGTTGGTCTTGACCATCATCATTTGTCTGGGATAGGACCGCTCCTATCCCTAGCTCAGATGCATCAGTCTGCACTATGAACTGCTTGGAGTAATCTGGAGCCTTGAGAATAGGTGCTGAGCACATTGCCTCTTTTAGGGTGTCAAATGCCTTTTGGCAGCCAACTGTCCACTTCACTTTCTTGGGCATCTTGTTGGAGGTGAGTTCTGTGAGGGGAGTCACAATGGACCCATATCCCTTCACAAACCTCCTTTTGTACTCAGTCAAGCCAAGGAATGCCCTGACTTGGCTCTGGGTTGTTGGAGCTTCCCAGTCCAGAATGGTCTGGATTGTGAGTTGAAGGGGTTGGACTTGGCCTTTACCTACAAGGTGGCCCAAGTACACAACAGTTCCCTGCCCTATCTGGCACTTGGATGACCTGATAGCTAGGCCTGCAGCTTGCAGGGCCTGTAAAACCTTCCCCAGGTGGGGCAGGAGATCCTGCCATGAAGAGCTAAATACACCAATGTTATCAAGATAAGCTGCACTAAAGCCTTCCAACTCAGCAAGGACGCAATTCACCAACCTTTGGAAGGTGGCAGGGGCATTCTTTAGACCAAAGGCATCACAGTAAAGTGGAAGTGCCCATCAGGTGTGGAGAATGCTGTCTTTTCGTTTGCTCAAGGGGCCGTGCCAATCCGCCAGTACACTGCAGTTAAGTCAAAGTTACTTAAGTATTTGATAGCCCCTAATTTATCTATCAATTCGGCAGCCCTGGGGATGGGGTGTGGTGACAACATTGAGGCCCCTGTAGTCCACACAAAACCTAATTTCTCTCTTTCCACCCTGTGGATGAGGTTTTGGGACTAGGACCACTGGGCTGGCCCAGGGACTCTCAAAAGGCACAATGACCCCCAACTTCAGCATCTTGCTGACTTCAGCGTTGATGGTTTCCTTGACTTGGTCAGACTGGCAATAGATTTTTGTTTTGACAGGCAAGCTGTCTCCAGTGTCCATATCATGGGTACACCAGCGTGTCTGACCAGGGGTAAAGGAAAAGAGCTGTGCATACTGTTGCAGAACCTGTCTGCAATCAGCCTGCTGTTGGGCAGAGAGGATGTCTGAGTAGACAACTCCATCTACTGACCCATCTTGGGGGCTGTAGGAGAGGAGGTTAGGGAGAGAGGTACACGCTCTGTCTCCCGAACCTCATCAGTAACCATCAGCATGGTTACATCAGCCCTGTCACAATAGAGTTTGAGGCGGTTCACATGTATACCCTTTTTGGGGGACCTGCTAGTGCCCGGGTCTACCAAGTGGGTGACCTCACTCTTTTTCTCTAAGATAGGGTAAAGGCCACTCCATTTGTCTTGGAGGGCCCTTGGTGCCACTGGCTCCAAAACCCACACCTGTTGCCCTGGTTGGAATTCTACCAGTACATCTTGTTGGTCATACCAGAGTTTCTGGAGCTCCTGGCAGGCTTCTAGGTGTTTGGATGCTTTCTGCATGTACTCTGCTATCCTGGAACGAAGGCCAAGTACATAGTCCACCACATCTGGCTTTGGTACATGATGGGATCTCTCCCATCCTTCCCTCACAAGTGAGAGTGTCCCCTTTACAGGGTGGATTAATAGAAATTCAAAGGATGAAAACCCTACTCCCTTCTGATGCACCTCTCTGTAGGCAAAATGCAGGCAGGACAACAGAACATCCCATCTCCTTTTGAGTTTTTCAGGGAGCCCCATTATCATGCCTTTTAATGCCTTGTTAAATCTTTCAACAAGGCCATTGGTTTGTGGGTGATAAGGATAAGGTAGATCATTCCACACTCATCCCACATGTGTTTTAAGTATGCAGACATGAAGCTGGAACTCTGTCTGACACTACCTCCTTAGGGAACCCTACCCTGGTGAAGACACTAATGAGGGCCTTGGCTACCACAGGGGCTGTAGTAGTCCTAAGGGGAATGGCTTCAGGATACCTAGTATAGCAAAGGCTCTAGGTAGGGCAGATATTTTCTTGAAATGTGACACAGTAAGGCCTCAGGACCTGAGAATATTCAAGGAACTTTTTTTTTAAACACGCCGCTGCTCACCGCGAAAATACTGAGCTTATGAAACCAGCAGTGAGAGGGCATGTATTGCTAAAATCAGTGCAGGGAATATAGAATTATCTTTTCAGCCTTAAAAACCCTTCTGGTATCTTTTTAGTAACTCGTTTTAGATTCAATCTGCTCCATTATTTGCTGGGGATCCCGTCTGGTTTTCTACCTGCAAACGTGAGAGGGCCCTGTAGCTGCGACGATAGGTCTCCACAGTACACTTTACATTTTGTCCTCTTATGTAAATATTTTAGCCATCCCAGGAGATTGTTTCTTAGGCCCCTTTTAAAATCTATGAAATTTAGACAAGCCTGGGTCGCACTTATGTACTTGCAGCTATTGCCCAACAACCATACCCTTTTTGTTGTCACAAATTTCCTGAGGGCTGCTTTTAGATCAATAGAGCAAATGAATAAAAGGTGACGGACCAATCGGTTAGCACATCGCTCTCTTATTGCTGCCTTATCCGGTTTGTTGTGCACAAAACTCCAGCACCTGTCACCCTTTGGTGCCACTGGTTACAGATTCTTACGATATTTTAAACAAATGGAGGTGCACTAAACACAATACAAAAGTCCAAATTATTTTCTTTCTTTTCGTCCTTTATTTCAAACTTGACAAAGGTGCACAAAGACAGCCAACGCGTTTCGTTCCTTAAAACCACAACAGTTTTGGAACTTCATCAGGGGCTTAGCCAATAACGAAACAGTGAGCTCAAATCTTACGTCAAGGTAATAACGCTGAGTGCTTCATAAAACACAAATATCTTCTGACACCGCTTGATAACTGGCCTAAACTAATGAATAATGCAAGCACATGAAAAAATGTATAGTGCTTATGAGAAAAGTTGTCCCAGACTTCGGTTTATAATAACACCTTCAGTAATGCAATGCCTGGTAACATAGCAATTACTCCATATTTTGTTCCAAATCCAACAGTCAGTGTTTAAGTCAGCATCAAGTAATGCAGACACCGTAATACGTGGTCATGTCTTCATTCTCGAACGCCATGAACACATGACCACGTATTATGGTGGCTGCATTACTTGATGCTGACTTAAACACTGACTGTTGGATTTGGAACAAAATATGGAGTAATTGCTATGTTACCAGGCATTGCATTACTGAAGGTGTTATTATAAACCGAAGTCTGGGACAACTTTTCTCATAAGCACTATACATTTTTTCATGTGCTTACATTATTCATTAGTTTAGGCCAGTTATCAAGCGGTGTCAGAAGATATTTGTGTTTTATGAAGCACTCAGCGTTATTACCTTGACGTAAGATTTGAGCTCACTGTTTCGTTATTGGCTAAGCCCTGATGAAGTTCCAAAAACTGTTCTGGTTTTAGATCAAGAAGCTCAAGATGTGACTGATGCCTGCCTGGACCTTGTGATTTTGCACAATATTTCTTTTACTGAATTATAACTGCAATGATATTCTTTTTATAGTATGTTTTTATCTTTTATGGTTGTGATGACTTCCGAATAAAGATTTATTTATATTTATATATTATACCTAGTAGCATGATCTACTACTACTAGTATAAATATGTTTCCTGAGGCTGTAGGAGGTTCAAGTGGACCCACTATATCCACTCCTACCCTCTCAAACGGTACCCCAAGTACTGGTAGTGGATTTAAGGGGGCCTTTGGGTGTCCTCATTGTCTTGCCACTGGCTTGACAGGTGACACAGGAGCTTGCAAACTTCTTCACTTTTTGTGGCATCTGGGGCCAATATAAGTGGGTTATCAATATTTCCCACGTTTTGGTCTGGCCCAGAAGCCCAGCTAGGGGGATGTCATGTGCTAAAGTGTGTAGGAGCGCCCTATACAACTGAGGCACTACCACTCTCCTAGTGGCTCCAGGTTTGGGGTCTCTGGTCTCAGTGTACAGGAGTCCTTCCTCCCAATAGACTTTGTGGGAGCCACTGACATCTCCCTGCTCATATGCAGCAGCTTGCTGCCTCAGGTCTTCAAGAGTGGGGCAGACCTACTGCCAAGGCACAGCTGTTCTTTAGAGGGTCCTCCTGGTCCCAAGAGCTCTACCTTGTAAGGTTGAAGCTCCATGGGCTCAGTTCCATCTGGGGCTGACAAGTCCTCTCCCAGAGGAGAGGGGTCCTGATCTTTTTGCTGTATTGAATCTGTTTCACCAGTCTTCCTACCTTTCCTCTTGGGAGGTTGGGCCATAATTTCAGGCTCCAATCCATCCTCCTTTTTCATCCTGTGCTAGACACTGTGCTCTTGTCTTTACACACACTATCTCAGGGATCTGCATCATGGCTGCATGTGTCTTTCTTTCTAACTCAGTCCATGCTGAGGTCTCCAGATCATTTCTAACTAGACAGGCAGATGCTTTGGAGGGACCGCTACCTGTTTCAGGCCAGCAACCCCACCCCAGTCTAGTATCACCATAGCCATGGCATCGTTAGTGGTGACACTGTTAGCATTGGTAACTGGATAGGTTTTCCAGTTAGGTATTGCTCTGGAGAAACCAGTATTTCTCTCACCATAGTGACACTGGCACCTGTATACCACAGGGCTTCTATCTTAGTCCCATTCACTAAGGGGTATTGCAGATATTGTATATAATGAAGGTGTGTAGACTGGAGTGGCGTACAGTGGTGTGGGGTAGAGTGTAATAGCATACAGTGGAGTAGTGTACCTTGGAGCAGCATCCAATCGAAAATCATAGATTGAAGTGGTGTAGAGTGGAGTGCTATACACTGGAGTGGTGTAGATTGGAATAGCGTACAATGGTGTGGCATACAGAGGAATAACATACAGTGGAATGTTGAATTGTGGAGTGTCATACAATGGAATAGACTAGAGTGGAGTGGCATACAGTAGAATGCCATAGAGTGGAATAGCGTATCATGGAGAAGCAGCCAGTTAAGTACAGTGGAGTGGTTTAGAGTAGAATAGTGTAGAGTGGAATAGCGTAGAGGAGAATAGTGTGGAGTGGAGTGGCGTACAGTCGTGTAGTACAGATTGGAGTGGTATACAGTGGAGTTGAGTAAAGTAAAATAGCATATAGTGGAGTAGTGTCCAATGGACTATCGTAGAATGGAGTGGCATAGAGTGGAGTGGTGTTCACTGAAATGGCATAGAGTGGAGTAGCGTATAGTGCAGTGTCATACAGTGGAATACCATTGAGTGGAGTGGTGTACAGTAGAGGGGTGTAGACTGGAATAGCATATAGTGGAGTAGCATACAGTGCAGTGGCATATTGTGAAGTGGTGTAGACTAAAGTGGCATACACTTGAATAGGGTAGAGTTCAATATCATACAGTGGAGTGGCGTACAGTGGAGTGGCGTCCAATGGAATAGTGTAGAGTGGGGTGGAGTGGAGTGGCATACACTGAAGTGGCGTAGAGTGGAGTGGAGTGGCATGCAGTGGAGTGGCATAATGTGGAATAGCATAGAGTGGAGTGACATACAGTGGAATGGCGTAGAGTGGCATAGAATATACTGGAGTAGCGTATAGCATAGTGGCATACAGTTGAGTGGAGTACACTGAGGAGTCATAGAGGGTAGTTGTGTACAGTGTAATAGCATAGAGTGGACTTGCGTAGAGTGGAGATGTGTAAAGTGTAATAGCGTAGAGTGGAGTGTTGTACAGTGGAGTGGTGTAGATTGTAATAGTGTAAGGTGGAGTAGCGTACAGTGGAGTGGTGTATAATGGAGTGGTGTAGACTGGAGTGGCATACAGTGGTGTGGGGTAGAGTGTAATAGCATACTGTGGAATGGCGTACATTGGAGTGGCGTCCAATCAAATAGCAGAGATGAAGTGGCATAGAGTGGAGTGCCATAATACAGTGAAGTGTTGTAAAGTAGAATGGCATACAATGGAACAGAGTAGAATAGTGTAGAGTGGGATAGCCTATAGTGGAGTAGCGCCAGTGGAGTGGCATACAGTGGAGTGACGTAGACTGTTGTGGCGTACAGTAGAGGTGCATACAGTGTAGGAGCGTAGAGCGTAGTGGTGTACAGTGGTATTGCGTACAGTGTAATAGCGTAGAGCGGAGTGGCATAGAGTGGAGTCTCGTACAGTAGAGAGGTGTTGAGTGGAGTGGCGTAGAGTGGAATAGTGTATAGTGGAGAGGCTACAGTGGCGTGGCATATGGATGTATGTGAAATTTAGCAGCAATGTAGATTATGGTGTGCAGAGTAACCCAAAACAGCAAATTGTGCTGCCTTGTGTTTCTCCAGATTTACCAATCAATGCATTGCGTGGATTTGTAATTTTGACTTAATTGTTGCATTGCTCATGCGACACCATGTGTGAGGCAAGGGTAAAGCAATCCAATAATACAGCTAGGCCTTAGTTATATTTTGGGCCATGGTATGCTATGATAACTTTGCAGTATACCATGGTACCTAGCAATGACAAGCCAGAATATAATTGAGTAATGGCTGTTTTTAAGGAATGAAAAGGCAGCCATATTGTTTTTACTACACTTTGGCTGTGTTCAGTGTTAGGGCCTTAGATATAGGTACGTAGTAGGTCCCAACCTATTACCACTTTTCTAATAAACTTAATAAATACCCTACTTAACAGTGCCCAAAAAGCATTATCTCTGCACCATACTGTATAATCTTGACAAATTTCATGTAAATCCATTCAGCCGTTTCCGCTGTACGTCAAATACAATAGTCTATGGAAAATGCACATTTTGGGACTCCCTTTTATCTTTGCAACCTCTTAACGATTCACCACAAAAATTTACATGATCTCAAAATGTAGAAAATGCTATAGGTCTGGAAAGTTTTGTGATGATTCATAAAATGGGTAGAAGTTATTGGGGATCTAATATCCAAGTCATTCCTACCTTTGGGAATACTAACTATAACTACAGAGTAGCAATTAGATTTAATGTGATTTCTTTCATTTTATCTATTGTATTTGTTATGTATTTGTTTATTGGTTATGAACCACAAAAGAACTCTCAGGTCTGTAGGAAAGAAGAAGTAAAAAAGCCAAAAAGAAACAGGAGAAAAGAAAGACCTAGCTCGGATGGAATATTCCTTTCAACTGGCGATTTCACTCACCCAGCGTAGGTGGCATGCTTCATCATCGGGAACCTCCTCACACCATGATGCCTAGTCACAGTGCAGGCTACAACCCCCTCACTGAAAGGGAGGAGCTCTGCGAATTGTTTAAAAGGAGGTAAATATCCTACATTGAGCACAGGGTGGTGAGGTCAGCAGAGCAATAACAGAGCTAAACGTGAAAATAAAACTGACCACAGGGTCCACAAGGAGCTGATTAGCGCGTCCCTGGGCCAGGATTAAAAAACAGGACACTGCAGGAAAAATTAGAACTGCTTGCTTGCGTCACTAGGAACAGTCAGCATGTTTCTGCCTACAACCCTCAGACGAGGTGTTGCGGCATACATCAGAACCTGTAGTGATAGTGCTGCTGAAAATCAGTGTTGTATATACAACACTGATTTTCAGCAGCACTATCACTACAGGTTCTGATGTATGCCACATACACACAAACACACACACACACACATATGTGTATATATATATTTATTACCTACTGGCCGTCGCCAGTAGGTAGTTATAGTTAGGATCTCGTTTCTATTCTAAAAGCATTTTTTCTTTTGCCAATATCTTTTGATGAATCTTCGCGAAATTTTCAAAACTAATAGTTCGCTCAGGTCAGCTCCTGTCATGAAAGTTTTGGGGTGGCTCATCAAGCGGGGGCCGAGAAAAAAGGGGGGTCCCAAAACGCATTTTCTCCATGTTAATTTCCATTGGAAACTTTGGACAAAGCTACAGCCTGAAATGCTGAACGGAATTACACCAAATTTGGCAAAAAGGTAGCTCTTGGTTCAGAAAGCGACCTTTTTTTTAAATGGTATTAATCCGTTCAGCAGTTCTTGAGAAATTTAAAAATATCGATATCTGGTGACCGCGGTGGATCCGCGAACCCTCCCGAGCACGAGCTTCATTCTCATTGGCTGCCAACACTCAAAACCAAAAAGTGTTGGCAGCCATTTTGTGACTCGGTTGAACCGAGTCACAAGAAAAAGGTAAAAAAAAGGTTAAAAATGAAGGAAAGGGGGCAGGGTAGAAACACCCTGACCCCCTAGGCCCCAGGGCCAAAAAAAGCATTTTTAAAAATAATTTCGGTGGGATTCGCGCTGGGTGCGCAACTCCCACTGAAAAAATGTAAAAAAAACGATGCGCGGTGTCTTGTGCTTCGTTTTAATGAGCCCCCGGGTGGGCCAGGTCCCGGGGGCAATCTTATTAATATATGCTGGGGCCGTGTGGGCCACCACAGCCCCGGGAACTGCCACCTCCCCGGGGCTTTTTAAATAATATGCGGGGGAGCACGCGGCCCCGTGCCCCGGGGACCGGCACCTCCCCAGGGCTTCTTTGTAAAATGCATGGGGGGCTGCTGCCCCCCCCACACTCCCCCAGGGATCACCACCTTCCCGGGGCATTACTGATTATGGGCGGGGGGCCTTGCGGGCCCCCCCAAGCCCCAAGACCTCCACCTACCCGGGGCTTAAATTTAACTAAAAAAGTGTGGGGGGCTCCTGCCCCTCCCCACACCTCCCCGGGGCAATTTTAAATTAAGGGTGGGGGTCCGTTGCAGACCACTGGCCCCGGGGACCACCGCCTCCCTAGGGCTTCACATCAGTTGGGAGGGGGGCCATGTGGTCCCCCTCCAGGATCCCTCCATGGCCCTGGGGACTGCCACCCCCCAGGGCCGGCTCCAGCAATGTCCCGGGGTGCCCACCCCTGGGACATTGCAGTTTGCAATGGCAGGGGGGGAGCATGGCTCCCGCCCTATCATTGCAAACTCTGCTTTGCCTCATGGAGGCGAGAGCAGGTAAACTGCTCTCGCTTCCATGAAGCAAAGCAAATTGCTTTTGGACAAAGGGAGCTGCATGTCAGCAGCTCCCCTTCTCCAAAAGCAATGACGGCTCCCGCAGGGGGCGGGGAGCCGGCTGGGACCGCAGGGGTATTGGGGCACACCCCTGGGTCCCCAACGTGAGAGCATGCCCCAGGGGATGGGATCCCCGGGGCAGATACCGAATAATGGAAGTGGGGCGTTTTTTTCTTTTCCAATTTTGAAGTCGCGACCCCATCGCGGCTCTCAGCGCGCCCCCCCCCCTGTAACGTTGCGGTGGATTCGCGGAGCCACCAGAAATAAATAATTTAGTTGTATATAATTTAGAAGGTAGTGTTGCATTTGTGAAGTTGCTTTATAGAGGTAGTGTCATTGAAGTTAATAATAATATTAAATTTGATAGAGTTAGTAAAAATATATAAAAGTAAAAATTAAAAGTTAAACCTGAAAAGTGTATTGTGTTGTAGTATATAGAATTCATGCTTTTGCAGATTCGCGAGGGTGCGCAAATCCACAAAAAATTAAAAAGAGTATGTATGTGTCAAAAAAAATTAGATTCACTATTGTGTTATAGGGTGGCTCTAAAAAGAGCCCTTGTTTTCATTATGAGTATGTTGTAGCTACATGTAAGTGCAGATGCACAGCTTTAGGTTGTTGAGAAAGACTCTATTCCCTTGATCTGTGAAGTGTACTCCATCACTTCTGTAGATGTCATCCATATCAAAACGTAGATTGTTGTTATAGATGGAGCGCATCCTATGGTCTCTGAGGTAAGCAGAAACAGCTTTATTGACAATTTTTCTAGCTTTCTCAATCTGTGGACAGAATTGATTTGACCACTTCCATTTCAGTCTTTGGCATATATTACAGTATACAAAGACAGTTCGGGGGAAAAGCAACATCAATTGTGCAAAGGTATCCTTCATGAGCATTTCCAGTCCTACTCCAGTCAATGTGCCTAAGTCATTGCCACCACAGTGCACAATCATGAGGTCAGGGGGTTGGAGATGCAAAAAGGTTTTAACTAAAGGCATCAATTGGTGCCACTTTAATCCTCTCTGTGCAATCCATTTAATATCTACATTTTGCAAAGTTAGGTCTTTGTCAATACCTCTGTGTTCAGCATACCTTTTGCACCAGAAAACATAGCTGTGCCCTACAATCCATACTGTAAGCATCTTGAAGGGATGTCTGGAAGTAATGAGAAGATGTCTATAGCTGAGGTAGTCAGTTGGTAGAATGAGAGATATCTAAAATGATAGAGAAGATGCTGCTTTTTAAAAAGCAGATAACTGATTGGCTGTTCATGAACACTGTACACTCAAAAATAGGATGCATGTTACTTTCTTTAAAAAGCATTATTCTTATTGGTTATTTAAAAGTGTTTGAAAGCTACAGTAGATAGGATTAGGTAATATTTTGCAAAAGTCAACCACACCTACTATTTGCATTTGTAAGCTTGTGTGCTGAACTTGGAAATATGGTGAACTTGTGACCTGCCAGTTCAGTTGAATGTTGCAGAAACTGTTACTATGGAAACTGGGATTAAGCAGAATGGGGAAAGGGTAGAAAGTTAACTGTGCTTTTAAAATATGAAATTGTAAGTTATATATAAGTGATATGTTATTAAAGTAAGATTTCCCAAATCAGTAGTATGTTTAGAAGTGGTGTGTTCATAAAAAATAATACTAGTATTATTAGTAATAGGTTTTTCTCTCCCGTATGGATTTGCGGCTCCATCGCGATGCTTTACTGATGCACCGTGGTGGAGTCGCGACTCCAGAAAATTACTGAACCAGTTTGGGCACTTTTAGAAGTCAGTTGGTAAGGGTTAATATGTCTAACCAATAGAAATGTGTTTCACAATTTGAAATAATGTAGGAAGGAATGAGATTTATTACTTACATTTATTTGTGTGGAGAAAGAGAGGGAAAGTTTGCCATTACTGGTTTTACCTTGTTGAGAGTGGTGCATTACATTGATTGTGTGCAAAAGAAAATCTTTTATGAGTTTCTGATATTTCATATATTCTACAATACTTTTTGAAAGGTGAGTTACAAATTTGTGAGGTGTATTATGTATTAGCTAAAATTTCTAACTTTAAAAATTATTGAAGAACTGTGATGTTTGAAATATGTTATTAAATGTAGACATGTGTATTGTAGTTTGTCAGTATTTAGAGAGGTCTGCATGGTCTTGTGTCTGAAGTATGTCTCTACTTACACATGTATTCTGATATATGTTATATATCTGAAGATGCTAGACATGTAAAACACAGGTATACATGTACTTGTATGCTTCTTTTATGTATGGTGTCACTGGTAAAAGATACACACACATGCATACATGCTTTTAGAAATATGGGGAGACTTACAACAGAGACATGTGAAGGGTTGCTGCTTTGTATTTGGCTATGCTCAATACCTGAGTAGTAGTAGTAGTAGTAGTAGTAGTAGTAGAATGGTGAAGCAGCAGCAGCAGAAAAGTGATGTTTAAGATATGTTGGCTGAGGAATTAGTGAATATGCTACTTTGTGTGAGTCTGTGGAAAAGTTTACTTGAAGTACGCCGCATAAATGTAGGTGTCTGTTTGAAATGTGAATTGCAGTCTGTGAAGTTTTAAGGTCTTCATGGTCTTGTGACTGAGGTATGTGTCTACTTGCACATGTATTGTGATATGTGTTATGCATCTGAAGATGCTAGACGTATCAAACAGAGGTGTACATCTATTTGTATGTTTCTTTGATATATGATGTTATTATCAAAAGGTACAGACATATGTATGCATGCTTTCAGGAATATGGTGAGACTTACAGCAGAAACATGTGAAGGGTTGCTGCTTTATATTTGGGTAGGGCCAACACCCTAAGTAGTCGTAGAATTGTGAAGGAGCAGCAGATAAGTTAGGTTTAAGACATGTTTGCAGAGGGATCAGTGATTAGGTTACTTTGTATGAGTCTGTGGAAAGGTACACTTCAAATATACTGCATAATTTTCAGTGTCAGGTTGAAATGTGAAGTGCAGTCTATCAATTTTTAAGATGTGGATGGTCTTGTGACTGAGGTATGACTCTACTTGCAGATGTATTCTGATATGTGTTATGCATCTGAAGATGCTAGACGTATAAAACACAGCTATTCATCTATTTGTATATTTCTTTTATATATGATGATGCTAGCAAAAGGTACAGACATATGCATGCATGCTTTTAGGAAATATGGTGAGACTTACAGTTGAGACGTGATGGGTTGCTGCTTTATATTTGGGTAGGCCTAACACTCTAAGTAGTCGCATAATGGTGAGGTGCAGCACAAAAGTGAGGTTTAAGTCATGTTTGCAGAGGGATTAGTGATTAGGCTACTTTGTATGAGTCTGTGGAAAGGTACACTTTAAATATACCGCATAATTAGCAGAGTGTGATTGAAATGTGAAGTGCAGTCTGTCACGTTTTAAAGCCTTCCTGGTCTTGTGACTAAGGTATGTCTCTAATTGCAGATGTATTCTGATATGTGTTATGCATCTGAAGATGCTAGTCGTTTAAAACACAGGTATACATCTATTTGTATATTTCTTTTATATACGATGCTGCTAGCAAAAGGTACAGACATATGCATGCATGCTTTCAGGAATATGGTGAGACTTGATAGGTTGCTGCTTTATATTTGGCTAGGTCCAACACTCTAAGTTGTTGCAGAATGGTGAGGTGCAGTACAAAAGTGAGGTTTAAGACATGTTAGGAGAGGGATTAGTGATTAGGCTACTTTGTATGAGTCTGTGGAAAAGTACACTTTAAATATGCCGTATAATTTCAGTGTCTGCTTGAAATGTGAAGTGCAGTCTGTCAAGTTTTAAGGCCTTTCTGGTATTGTGACTGAGGTATGTCTCTACTTGCACATGTATTCTGATATGTGTTGTGCATCTGAAGAAGCTAGACGTATGAAACACAGGTATACATCTATTTGTATATTTCTTTTATATACGATGCTGCTAGCAAAAGGTACAGACATATGCATGCATGCTTTTAGGAATATGGTGAGACTTACAGCTGAGACATGTGATGGGTTGCTGCTTTATATTTGGCTAGGCCTAACACTCTAAGTAGTCGCAGAATGGTGAGGTGCAGCACAAAAGTGAGGTTTAAGACATGTTAGGAGAGGGATTAGTCATTAGGCTACTTTGTACGAGTCTGTGGAAAGGTACACTTTAAATATACCGCATAATTTTCAGTGTGTGCTTGAAATGTGAAGTGCAGTCTGTCACGTTTTAAGGTGTTTATTGTCTTGTGACTAAGGTATGTCTCTACTTGCAGATGTATTCTGATATGTGTTATGCATCTGAAGATGCTAGACGTATAAAACACAGGTATACATCTATTTGTATATTTCTTTTTTATACGATGCTGCTAGCAAAAGGTACAGACATATGCATGCATGGTTTCAGGAATATGGTAAGACTTACAGCTGAGACATATGATGTGTTGCTGCTTTATATTTGGCTCGGCCCAACACTCTAAGTAGTTGGAGAATGGTGAGGTGCAGCACAAAAGTGAGGTTTAAGACATGTTAGGAGAGGGATTAGTGATTAGGCTACTTTGTATGAGTCTGTGAAAAGCTACACTTGAAATGTGACTTGCAGTCTGTCAAGTTTTAAGGTCTGCATGGTGTTGTGACTGAAGTATATCTCTGTTTACACATGTATGCTTCTTTTATATATGGTGTCACTGGCAAAAGGTACAGACACATGCATGCATGCTTTCGTGAATATGGTGATACTTACAGCAGAGATATGTAAAGGGTTGCAGCTTTATATTTGGCTAGGTGCAACATCCTGTGTAGTTGCAGAATAGTGAAGCTGCAGCACAAAAGTGAGTTTTAAGACATGTTGGCAAAGGAATTAGTGATTAAGCTACTTTGTATGAGTCTGGTAGAAATGTACACTTGAAGTGCACCGCATAAATGTAGGTGTCTGTTTCAAATGTAAAGTGCAGTCAGTCAAGTTTTTAGTTTAAGGTCTGCATGGTCTTGTGATTGATGTATGTCTCTACTTGCATATGTATTCTCATATGTGTTATGCATCTGAAGATGCTAGACGTATAAAACAGAGATATATCTCTATTTGTATGTTTCTTTTATGTATGGTAATACTAGTTTAGGGTACAGACACATGCATACATGCCTTCAGGAATATGGTGAGATTTATAACAGGCTTGTGTGAAGGTTTGGTGCTTTATATTTGGGTAGGCCCAACACTCTGAGTAGTCGCAGAATGGTGAAGCTGTAGCAGAAAAGTGTACACCATGTCGTAAACCTCACTTTTGTGCTGCAATTTCACTATTCTGCAACTATTCAGGATGTTGGGCCTAGCCAAATATAAAGCAGCAATCTCATGTTTCAGCTGTAAGTCTCACCATATTCCTGAAAGCATGTGTACATATGTCTGTTCCTTTTGCTAGCAGCATCGTAAATAAAAGAAATATATAAATAGATGTATACCTGTGTTTTAGACGTCTATCAACTTCACATGCATAATATGTATTAGAATACATGTGCAAGTAGAGACATATCTCAGTTACAAGACCATCCATATCTTAAAACTTGACAGACTGCACTTCACATTTCAAACAGACACCTAAATTTATGTGGCATACTTCAAGTGAACTTTTCCACAGACTCTTACAAAGTACCATAATCACAAATTTCTTACCTAACATATCTTAAACATCACTTTTCTGCTGCTCCTGCTTCACCATTGTACTACTACTCAGGCATTGAGCATAGCTAAGAACAAAGCAGCCACCCTTCACATGTCTCTGCTGTAAGTCTCCCCATATTTCTAAAAGCATGCATGCATGTGCCTGTACCTTTTGCTAGTGACACCATATATAAAAGAAGCATAGAAATGGATGTATACCTGTGTTTTACATGACTAGCATCTTCAGATGGATAACACACATCAGAATACATGTGTAAACAGAGATATACTTCAGTCAGAACACCATGGAGACCTTAAAACATGAGAGACTGCACTTCATATTTCAAACAGACACCTACATTTATGCGGCGTACTTTAAGTGTACCTTTCCATACACTCATACAAACTAGCCTAATCACTACTCCGTTTTCTAACATGTCTTAAACCTCACTTTTGTGCTGGAGGTTCACCATTCTGTGACTACTTATGGTGTTGGGCCTAGCCAAATATAAAGCAGCAATCTATCACATGTCTCAGCTGTAAGTCTCACCATATTCCTGAAAGCATGCATGCAAATGTCTGTAGCTTTTGCTAGCAGCCTCATATATAAAAGAAATATAAAAATAGATGTATACTTGTGTTTTATACGTCTAGCATCTTCAGATGCATAATATGTATCAGAATACATGTGCAAGTAGAGACATATCTCAGTCACGACACCATAAAGGCATTAAAACTTGACAGCACACACTGAAAATTATGCAGTATATTTGAAGTGTAGCTTTCCACAGACTCATACAAAGTAGAGTAATAACTAATCCATCTCCTAACATGCCTTAAACTTCACTTTTGTGCTGCAGTTTCACCATTCTACGACTACTTAGGGTGTTGAGCCTAGCGAAATATAAAGCAGCAATCCTTCACATGTCTCTGCTGTAAGTCGCGGTATTTTCCTGAAAGCATGCATGGATATGTCTGTACCTTTTGCTAGTAGCATCATATATCAAAGAAACATACAAATAAATGTATACCTGTGTTTTATATGTCTAGCATCTTCAGATACATAACAGATATCACAATACATGTGCAAGTAGACACATATCTCAAGACCATGAAGACCTTAAAACTTGACAGACTGCACTTCACATTTCAAACAGACACCTAGACTTATGCGGGGTACTTCAAATGAACCTTACCTCAAACTAATACAAAGTAGCCTAATCACTAATTCCTCACCTGACATATCTTAAACATCACTTTTCTGCTGCTGTTGCTTCACCATTCTACTACTACTCAGGTATTGAGCATAGCCAAACACAAAGCAGCAACCCTTCACATGTCTCTGTTATAAGTCTCCCCATATTTCTAAAAGCATGCATGCATGTGTCTGTACCTTTTGCTAGTGCCACAATATATAAAAGAAGAATACAAATAGATGTATACTTGTGTTTTACATATGTAGCATCTTCCGATGGCTAACACATATCAGAATTCATGAGTAAGTAGAGACATATGTACATAGAGACCTACATTTATGTGGTGTAGAAATGTATGCATGCATGCTTTCAGGAAGATGGTGAGACTTACAGCATAGACATGTGATGTGTTGCTGCTTTAAATTTGACTAGGCCCATCTCTCTATGTAGTTGCAGAATGGTGAAGCTGCAGCACAAAAGTGAGGTTTAAGACATGTTAGGAGATGGATTAGTGATTAGGCTACTTTGTTTGAGTCTGTGGAAAGGTACACTTGAAGTTCGCTACATAAATGTAGGTGTCTAAGTAGATATATTTCTACTTACTCATGTATTCTGATATGTGTTATCTATTTGAAGATGCTACATTTGTAAAACAGAAGTATACATGTATTTGTATGCTTCTTTTATATATGGTGGCACTAGTAATAGGTTCAGACAAATGCATGCATGGTTTTTAGAATATGGTGAGATTTACAGCAGAGACTTGTGATATGTTGCTGCTTTATATTTGACTAGGCCCAACATCCTGAGTAGTCGTAGAATAGTGAAGCAGCAGCACAAAAGTGAGGATTAAGAGATGTTGGCAGAGGGATTAGTGATTAGGCTACTTTCTATCAATCTGGGGAAATGTACACTTGAAGTACACCACATAAATGTAGGTGTCTCTTTTAAATGAAAGTGCAGTCTGTCAAGTTTTAAGTTTAAGGTCTGCATGGTCTTGTGATTGATGTATGTCTCTACTTGCACATGAATTCCATTATGTGCTATGCATCTGAAGATACTAGATGTATAAAACATAGGTATACCTGTATTTGTATGTTTCTTTTATATATGATAGTACTAGTAAAGGTACAGACATATGCATACATACTTTCAGGAATATGGTGAGATTTACAACAGACTCATGTGAAGGTTTGCTGCTTTATATTTGGGTAGGCCCAACACTTTGAGTAGTTGCAAAATGGTGAAGCTGCAGCACAAAAGTAAGGTTAGAGACATGTTGGCAGATGGTTTAGTGATTAGGGTACTTTGTATGAGTCTGTGAAAAAATACAGGTATAGAACTATTTGTATATTTGTTTTATATATGGTGTCACTAGCAAAAGGAAAATCCTAACTTTAGTACTCCTAAATGCCTTTTGTGAATACCAAAAGTCGTAAAGTTAGGATTTTTCTCAGTTTAGGAGTAGTAAAGTTAGGAATCTTAACTTTAGTACTCCTAAATGCCTTCTGTGAATACCGAAAGTTGTAAAGTTAGGATTTTTCTCAGTTTAGGAGTAGTAAAGTTAGGAAACCTAACTTTAGTACTCCTAAATGCCTTCTGTGAATACCGAAAGTCGCAAAGTTAGGATTTTGTCTCAGATTACTTTTGTGAATCGGGCCCAGGAGTCGTAAGTGATTTCTGTGAATACCAAAAATCGTAAGTGCCATCTGTGAATACCAGAAATAGTAAGTTTAAGATTTTGTCTCAGATTAGTTCTGTGAATCGGCCCCTCAGTTAATTAATTTGATGGGGTGTCAACGTGGTACTAATGAGTATTTGTATCGTCGTCACGGCGAACTTAAATGTATGTTAAGAAACTTAGGTGGTTTCTAACACTTAGCTGTGCTGAATATGCGTGGGATGATTTACTTGAATTTCTACGACAAGCAAATTCAAATGTAAAAAACATTGAATTGAACACAGCTGGAGAACTCTGTTCCTTGGATCCTGTGAATGTGTGCAGATATTTTAATCATAGGTTTCAAGCTATGATGTCTTTTATCTGCAATAAAAATAATCCACCTCTTGGAGAAGTTACTGATTTCTTTTGGAGAAAGGAGTACCAAGCCAGAGGTGCTCCTCATCTACAGATGCTATTATGGATCAAGAATGCACCAAACTTTTCCAAAAAAAGGAGAAGAAAACAGCTTGAGACAACAAGTTTTACGGTTTCAAAGTCATCGATGTGGAAAATATTGTCGACGAAAATACAAGTCAAAGGGAACATTTTATACAAAATGTCATTTTGGATTCCCACGTCCAGTAATTTCAAAAGGAAGAGTCAACAGTTTTATGTCAGCAGTAAGGCATACTATAACTCGAAAATCTCCGAAGAATACATACAACATAAAAAGAACTGAAGATTCAAAGTATATTAATGACTACAATCCAGTGATTTTGACAATGTGGAATGCAAACATGGATATTCAGTATGTTGCAGATAATTCAATTGCTGTTGCTCGCTATGTTACGTCATATATAACCAAATCTGAAAAGACAGAGTTGAAAGAAATGTGGGAAGAAATTTCACAAGAGAAGAGTCTTAGTAAGAAATTGTACAGTTTTAGCTTGAAAATGCTTTCCCATCGAGAGATTGGATCCTATGAATGTTCCGATCGGTTGAGCTCTGCCAGTTTATATTCGAAGTCAAGAGGAATCATTTGGGTAAGTCTGGGTCTTGCCGCCACACGAAATAGAGTATTGAAATCTCTACAAGAAATTGAATATTTAGCATTGAATGAGCCAGAAAGTACAGATATTGTTAAAACTAATATGTTGGATGCGTACTATCCCAAAAGGAGTCCACATCTGGAAAACCTATGTCTCTATGAAGTACTGCAACATTACAGCTTTAAGAGAAATGTTACAGAAAATATAAATGAAGAAAAATATGCAGTAATTGGATGTGAAGGATGTTTGGTAAAACATGCCAAAGGAAATCTTATTAACCACAGAAAACTCAGTTGCGAAACTCCAGATAAAAGGGAAATTTTCTATTTAGCTTTTCTGTAACTCTTCAAGCCTTGGCGTAGTGAAATGGAATTACTTGGAGATTTCGACTGCTATGAAGATTCTTTTAATGCATGTAAAGATAGCATTCAATGCACAATTTTCCCAACTTATCTACAAATGTTAAATGAAGAGATTGAACAAGAAACTACTATTGCAGCTGAAATAGCTAGAGACAGTTCTCAAGATAGTCAAAGTTCTGCTCCACTAAGACAAGATCCACTAGGACAACCAATTATTGAAAATGAAGCAGCACTAACCATGAATGAAGTTGAAACTGCAATGCAACAAGCACAACAGGATATTATTCAGTTGGGAAACTTGGAAGAAAAACTAAATATTGAACAAAAAGAAATATATCAGCAAGTGACAGGACAGATACAGCATGGTTTGCTGCATGAAAAAAAGAATGCCAATGCACATCATTTAAACCTATTCTAATGTACATCAGTGGTCAAGCTGGAACAGGAAAAGTTTCTTAATTAAAGTTTTGGCCAGTTATCTACACAAAACTACTGAATCACATTTATCTTGTGTTGTAACAGCTCCAATTGGATTAGCAGCACACAACATTAAAGGGATTACTTTACATCGATTACTCATGCTACCAGTTGAACATGAAAATAAATTGGAATGTCACAAGCTATCTGGAGAAGCTTGTTATGAAATTTCAAGAGTTAAAGAAGATTTTACAAGAACTATGAATCATTTTAAAAGAAAAGTTCAAAAATATACTTCCAATCATTTTTAAATAAAAGGAATTCTATAAAACACTTAGAAATACCGTAAAAAAGGTAAGATTACAATAATTTTATACTTAAGATTTAGCATTTAAAAAACCTTAGAAGTTCACTGAAAAAGCCATAGGTTTGAGGGACGTTATACTTAGGAATTAGCATTTAAAAAACATTACAAATTCACTGAAAAAACCATAGGTTTCAGGGACATTATAGTTAGGAATTAGCATTTAAAAAACCTTAGAAGTTCACTGAAAAAGCCATAGGTTTCAGGGATGTTATACTTAGGAATTAGCATTTAAAAAACATTACAAATTCACTGAAAAAACCACAGGTTTCAGGGACGTTATAGTTGGGTTGGCATTTCACTCATACAAAACCAGAGAAATTTGGCCGTTATAGTTAGCTGAGCTAACTATAACTCGCACCCCTGCAATGCACTGCTGATGACGTCACATATTACATCACTCATGACATAGTCAGTGACATCACTGATGACATCCCTGATGACATCTCAAATGACATCACGGATGACATCACTGATGACATCACTGATGACATCATCCACGTGATCATCTGATGCACCTCCTCATACCCTACTACAACCTTTGATACACCCACTGTAAAATACAGACTACCAATATCGAAACCATAGACAGACCAATACCAGTTAGTACATACCCGCTCAGTGATTCAGATGACTACACACATATCTACTCACTAACCCATATAGTCACTCATACACGCAGTCATTCATCAATATAGCCACTGATATATCCACTGATACACCCATATAGACACTCACACACTGCCACTCACCGAAAGAATTACTTAAACACCTAGTCAGTCACCCAAAGAATTAATTACACTGCCATTTACTCACCTATAAAGTTATACACACACCACCTCACTTATTCATACAGATAGTACCATATACGTACTCTCTTCAACAATTACTGACATAAGCACACACTTATCCATCCAGCCACTGTCACAATCACTCACTGTGAGATATACTCACTTATATACTCCAACACTCACATATACTGCCTTTCACATATGTAGTTATTTACACATATACCACTGAGACATCCATTCACTCACCAACACAGCTATACGCTCACTCACTCACCCATACAGTCCCTAATACACGCACTCATAAACCCATACAGCCAGTGAATCACCCACTCACACATCCATGCAGGGAGTCACCCCCCCACCCACCCACACAGACACTCAGCCACCCATACAGGTACTCAGACAACCAATCATTAACCCATATAGACACTGATGTAGCTACTCACCAACCCATGCAGCCACTTACACACCAACTGACAGACTGATACAGACATTCACACAGATTAATCATTCACCCATGCATTCACTAAGACACGTTTAATCACTCACTTATACAGTCAGTCACGCACCCACTAATAATAATAATAACTAAATCATCCATTCAGACACTCATACACCCACTCATTCTTCAATACACCTTGGCGTGTATATATATATATAACATTCTTAAAAATTTTCAAAACACTCAGTCACTGGATGATGTCATCAGTGATGTCATTTGAGATGTCATCAGTGATATCACTGACCATGTCATGAGGGATGTAATATGTGACATCATCAGCAGTGCGTTATGGGGCGGGGGTTATAGTTAGCTCAGCTAACTATAACGGCTGAATTTCTCTGGTTTTGTACGAGTGAAATGTCAACCTAACTATAATGACCCTGAAACCTGTGGTTTTTTCAGTGAATTTCTAAGGTTTTTTAAATGCTAATTCCTAAGTATAACGTCCCTGAAACCTATGTTTTTTTTTCAGTGAATATATATATATATATATATATATATATATATCAAAAAATAGGTGCCCTGTGCACAAGAGCGCACTCGAGTCAGCGCCGGTCTGTGGCAAACCTTTATTCAGGGAAAACAGTAAGCAAGCTGTAAGTAAATGGATCCATGTGCTGTGTAATTCACGACGCGTTTCGGGCGGAACGCCCTTCTTCTTGGTGTATCACAGTCACATAACAGCATCACGCAGCTGTCTCTATTTCTGCCCTCCAATGGGCCAATCAGGTGAGTTTTCAGTCCCAGATGCAATCTGGGACTTACAGTGCGTGTAAAATTTCCTGGCCACAATATCATCTGCTGCAATAGTTGGAATAAAACCCTGGATGGGCCCCACATGAATGCTCCTGTTCATAATCCTCCCAAACGCTGCTCCAAGGAACCCGGCTCTCCGCGGAGAGCAGCACCACCCCGAGGATTGGAAAGGGGGCCGTTTTTATATATATGAGAAAGGCCTTTTGGCCGAAACGCGTCGGTGTGACAGACTGGGTCTGTGAAATAAAACTTTCTTAATTCTGATTCCAGAGTGCGGCGTCCTTTGTTAAAATTGAAATTGAAATTGGCCACTGGTTCGGCTCCACGCCTGCACCTGCTGCTGCGCGCTCCGTCAGGAACCACATTGCTGCAAAAAAAAAAAAATATAATATATATATATATATATATATATATATATCCTCCTTACAGGTGCTGTAGCGCCATGGGCCCATTTACTATTGGTCTTCATACTTCATATTTCCTGGTACTATTCCTCAGAGGCATTCACTTGGTACTCCTTTAAGCATTTACAAAGCGCAGCTCTATTGATACTCACACCACTGCCTTAAACCGTCTTCGTCGCACTACTCCGTTGTTACAGGCACCTGGTCTCCTTCAACTGGACATGAGCTTTGAACTTGGGCTGGGGTGGGCAATCTTTGAACGGGGAGTTTCGATAGGGATCTCAGTAGGAATCCCTCTATATCCTAACTTCTACGGATGGATAAACCATACGACACGCTACCAGACAATACTACTGTAGCGCCACGGGCCCATTTACTATTGGTCTTGATATTTCCTGGTACTATTCCTCAGAGGCATTCCCTCGGTCTCCGATGAATCTTTCAATCGTGCTGTGAGGGGTCGGATATAGGGGGTCCAATCTAGTTATCTTATGAGGACCATGAATGGGTAACTGATCTACATACACACAAATTTCTGCAACAGATTTAAGACATCCAGGCAATACGGCGGTAACAGTATCAAGAGTTGCCAAAAAGCATGCTATAGATCTGTGTGCAGTACCATGCATCTATGCCGGAACTGACAATGCACGTCCCTCGTGCTCACTGCATAACAGAGTAAAGCTTTTGTTGTAGTCGGGCATTCCGAAAGCTGGAGCTCGGCATAGACTCTCTCACAGTTCAGTAAACAAGCACATGCAATCATCATCCCAGGGCACAGGATCTGATATGTCTTTGTTTGTCAGCCTCTGAAGAGGTTTGGCTGTCAATGAATATTTTGGAATCCATTGTTAACAATAGCCAACCATTCCCAGAAACATGCCGACTTCCTTTTGAGTACTTGGCGGACTTATATTCAAGATCGCAGTGATCCTATCTTGAGACACTTTTCTTGCTCCTTTCTCAATATGGTGTCCAAGGTACAGAACTGTCCTTTGGCAAAATTGCAATTTGGAAGGTGGCACCTTATGTCCATTGACAGCCAAATGATTCAGCAAAGCAATGGTATTGAGTGTGCAAGCCTCCTGTGTACTTGACGCTACCAGTAAGTCGTCAATGTACTGGATGAGGACAGAGTGATTTGGCATTTCCAGGGATTCCAGATTTTTTTTAAAAATCTGATTGAATATGAAGGGGCTTTCCGTATACCCTTGTGGGACTTTGCACCATGCCAAAATATGACGGCCGAACCGGAAAGCAAACAAATACTGGCTGTCCTCATGTAAAGGAATGGAAAAAAAAGTTTGGCACAAATCAATGACCGAAAACCTTCCAGCTTCACATCGAATTTGGAATAGAATCACTGCTGGATTTGGCACCAGAAGGCAACATGGGACAACAATCTGATAAATTTTGCGCGAATCCTGAACAATACGGTATTTACCATTTGGTTTCTGCAAACCAATGATAGGTGAGTTACATGGACTCTCCATTATTTCTTTCAGGATTCCTTGCCCGACCAGTGAATCAATGAAAGGAGTGATGCAATGGTTTCTGGACTTAAATTGTATTGCGGGATTCATGGAAATTCAGGTTTAGGCTTCACAGTAATTTTTACTGGAGCCACACCTTTAATCAGGCCAATGTCTTTGCCTGTAAAACCTCAAACCTCTGGAAATACGATGTCTCTTACTTCTAAAGGCAAGTTATCGCTTGTTAATAAGGGAAACAATTCTGCGCTTTCTGTTTTCTGTTTAGCCAATTTAAAGACAACATCCTTACAATTTGTGTGGAACTCAATTCCTTTCGGTTGCAATAGATTCAGCAATTTAATTTGCACATCAGGTCTCATTCTAATAAGTTTACTGGGCTTGAATCACACACAACAAATCTGTGTAAATCCTCAAAGGAACCAATTTTCATAGGTACGGGTTCTGTAACCGGGTTTGACATCAGTCGGTTTGCGACTCTTACAACTTGGATTCTTTCTCCAGAGAGAGGTAGGTTTGGAACTTCTGCTGTTCTAAGAGTGGAACGGGTAGCACCAGTGTCAACAAGAAATGAGATGGGATTCCCATTCACCTTGCCATCCACATAGGGACCACTCTGGTCTACCTCTAAAGATCCGCCAAGCACACCTTTCTCCTCCCCTCTCAAGCACCGTAATTGTGATTGGTCTGAGTCTGGAAACACAGGGAGATGATGGACGGAGCGCTGAAACTTTTCAGACACTCACCCCCAGTCACAGATCTGGGTTGAATCCATCATCGTTCTTTAGCTCACTTTGCCACCCCAGTTCAGACACAGCTATATGCAAATCAGTCTTGACCCTGTGCCTCATGGGAACAGTCCAGCCCGAACTGCCAAGCCATGTCTTCCCTGGACCGGAAACAAGCATCCTGGGACTGGTTTTGGGCTAACAGCCCTCATCAGCCAGGCTAGCTTGAATCCAGTGGCAAAGTGAGCAAGGGACCCATGCCTGGGCATATCCTGCCAACGTAGGGTGAACAAAGCAAACACAAGGAGATGATGGACGGAGTGCTGAAACTTTTCAGACACTCACCCCGAGTCACAAATGTGGGTTGAATCCATTATCGTTCTTTAGCTCACTTTGCCAACCCAGTTCAGACACAGCTATATGCAAATCAGTCTCGACCCTGTGCCTCATGGGAACAGTCCAGCCCGAATTGCCAAGCCATGTCTTCCCTGGACCGGAAACAAGCATCCTGGGACCGATTTCGGTCTAACAGCCCTCATCAGCCAGGCTAGCTTGAATACAGTGGCAAAGTGAGCAAGGGACCCACGTCTGGGCATACCCTGCCAACTTAGGGCGAACAAAGCAAACACAAGGAGATGATGGATGGAGCGCTGAAACTTTTCAGACACTCACCCCCAGTCACAGATCTGGGTTGAATCTATCATCGTTCTTTAGCTCACTTCGCCACCCCAGTTCAGACACAGTAATATGCAAATCAGACTTGACCCTGTGCCTCATGGGAACAGTCCAGTCTGAACTGCCAAGCCATGTCTTCCCTGGACCGGAAACAAGCATCCTAGGACCGGTTTCGGGCTAACAGCCCTCATCAGCCAGGCTAGCTTGAATCCAGTGGAAAAGTGAGCAAGGGACCCACGTCTGGGCATACCCTGCCAACTTAGTGCGAACAAAGCAAACACAAGGAGATGATGGACGGAGCACTGAAACTTTTCAGACACTCACCACCAGTCACAGATCTGGGTTGAATCCATCATTGTTCTTTAGCTCACCATGCCACCCCAGTTCAGACACAGCTATATGCAAATCAGTCTTGACTCTGTGCCTCATGGGAACAGTCCAGCCCGAACTGCCAAGCCATGTTTTCCCTGGACCGGAAACAAACATCCTGGGACCGGATTCGGGCTAACAGCCCTCATCAGCCAGGCTAGCTTGAAACCAGTGGCAATGTGAGCAAGGGACCCACGTCTGGGCATGCCCTGCCAACTTAAGGCGAACAAAGCAAACACAGGGAGATGATGGACGGAGCGCTGAAACTAATCAGACACTCGCCCCCAGTCACAGATCTGGGTTGAATCCATCATCGTTCTTTAGCTCACTTCGCCACACCATTTCAGACACAGTAATATGCAAAGTAGACTTGACCCTGTGCCTCATGGGAACAGTCCAACCCGAACTTCCAAGTCATGTCTTCCCTGGACCGGAAACAAGCATCCTGGGACCGGTTTCGGGCTAACAGCCCTCATCAGCCAGGCTAGCTTGAATCCAGTGGCAAAGTGAGCAAGGGACCCACGTCTGGGCATACCCTGCCAACTTAGGGCGAACAAAGCAAACACAAGGAGATGATGGACGGAGCGCTGAAACTTTTCAGACACTCACCCCCAGTCACAGATCTGGGTTGAATCCATCATCGTTCTTTAGCTCACTTCACCACACCAGTTCAGACACAGTAATATGCAAATCAGACTTGACCCTGTGCCTCATGGGAACAGTCCAGCCCAAACTGCCAAGCCATGTCTTCCCTGGACTGGAAACAAGCATCCTGGGACCGGTTTTGGGCTAACAGCCCTCATCAGCCAGGCTAGCTTGAATCCAGTAGAAAAGTGAGCAAGGGACCCACGTCTGGGCATACCCTGCCAACTTAGGGCGAACAAAGCAAACACAAGGAGATGATGGACGGAGTGCTGAAACTTTTCAAACACTCACCCCCAGTCACAGATTGGTGAAACCCCGAAACCGGTCCTAGGATGCTTGTTTCCAGTCCAGGGAGGACCTGGCCTAGCAGTTCGGGCTGGACTGTTCCCATTGGGCACAGGGTCAAGACTGATTTGTATATGGCTGGGTCCAAACTGGAATGGCATGATGAGCAAAAAATGATGGATTTAGGCCCAGATCTCTGTCCTGGGGTGAATGTATGACATTGTTCTGCATTCTGTCCATCAATTGTTCTTTTTGCATTTGTCACCCCGAGTGGGACAGGTATGCCCCGACGTGGGTCCCGTGCTCTCCATGCCACTGGAGTCAAGCTATCCTGACTGATGAGGGTTGAAACCCCGAAACCGGTCCTAGGATGCTTTTTTCCAGTCCAGGGAGTACCTGGCCTGGCAGTTCGGGCTGGACTGTTCCCATTGGGCACAGGGTCAAGACTGATTTGCATATGGCTGGGTCCAAACTGGAATGGTATGGGGAGCAAAAAACAACTATGGATTTAGGCCCAGATCTCTGTACTGGGGTGAATGTATGACATTGTTCTCCATTCTGTCCATCAATTGTTCTTTTTGCATTTGTCACCCCGAGTGGGACGGGTATGTCCAGACGTTCGTCCCATGCTCTTCATGCCACTGGAGTCAAGCTATCCTGGCTGATGAGGGGTGAAACCCGAAACCGGTCCTAGGATGCTTGTTTCCAGTCCAGGGAGGACCTGGCCTGGCTGTTCGGGCTGGACTGTTCCCATTGGGCACAGGGTCAAGACTGATTTGCATATGGCTGGGTCCCACCTGGAATGGCATGGTGAGCAAAAAACAATGGATTTAGGCCCAGATCTCTGTACTGGGGTGACTGTATGACATTGCTCTGCATTCTGTCCATCAATTGTTCTTTGCATTTGTCACCCCTAGTGGGACGGGTATGCCCAGACGTGGGTCCCGTGCTCTCCATGCCACTGGAGTCAAGCTATCCTGGCTGATGAGGGGTGAAACCCCCAAACTGGTCCTAGGATGCTTATTTCCAGTCCAGGGAGGACCTGGCCTGGCAGTTCGGGCTGGACTGTTCCTATTGGGCACAGGGTCAAGACTGATTTGCATATGGCTGGGTCCAAACTGGAATGGCATGGTGAGCACAAAAACGATGGATTTAGGCCCAGATCTCTGTACTGGGGTGAATGTATGACATTGTTCTGCATTCTGTCCATCAATTGTTCTTTTTGCATTTGTCACCCCGAGTGGGACGGGTATGCCCCGACGTGGGTCCCGTGCTCTCCATGCCACTGGAGTTAAGCTATCCTGACTGATGAGGGTTGAAACCCCGAAACCGGTCCTAGGATGCTTGTTTCCAGTCCAGGGAGTACCTGGCCTGGCAGTTCGGGCTGGACTGTTCCCATTGGGCACAGGGTCAAGACTGATTTGCATATGGCTGGGTCCAAACTGGAATGGTATGGGGAGCAAAAAACAACTATGGATTTAGGCCCAGATCTCTGTACTGGGGTGAATGTATGACATTGTTCTCCATTCTGTCCATCAATTGTTCTTTTTGCATTTGTCACCCCGAGTGGGACGGGTATGTCCAGACGTTCGTCCCATGCTCTTCATGCCACTGGAGTCAAGCTATCCTGGCTGATGAGGGGTGAAACCCCGAAACCGGTCCTAGGATGCTTGTTTCCAGTCCAGGGAGGACCTGGCCTGGCTGTTCGGGCTGGACTGTTCCCATTGGGCACAGGGTCAAGACTGATTTGCATATGGCTGGGTCCCACCTGGAATGGCATGGTGAGCAAAAAAACAATGGATTTAGGCCCAGATCTCTGTACTGGGGTGACTGTATGACATTGCTCTGCATTCTGTCCATCAATTGTTCTTTTTGCATTTGTCACCCCTAGTGGGACGGGTATGCCCAGACGTGGGTCCCGTGCTCTCCATGCCACTGGAGTCAAGCTATCCTGGCTGATGAGGGGTGAAACCCCAAACTGGTCCTAGGATGCTTATTTCCAGTCCAGGGAGGACCTGGCCTGGCAGTTCGGGCTGGACTGTTCCTATTGGGCACAGGGTCAAGACTGATTTGCATATGGCTGGGTCCAAACTGGAATGGCATGGTGAGCACAAAAACGATGGATTTAGGCCCAGATCTCTGTACTGGGGTGCATGTATGACATTGTTCTGCATTCTGTCCATCAATTGTTCTTTTTGCATTTGTCACCCCGAGTGGGACGGGTATGCCCAGGCGTGGGTCCCGTGCTCTCCATGCCACTGGAGTCAAGCTATCCTGGCTGATGAGGGGTGAAACCCCGAAACCGGTCCTAGGATGCTTGTTTCCAGTCCAGGGAGGACCTGGCCTGGCAGTTTGGGCTGGACTGTTCCCATTGGGCACAGGGTCAAGACTGATTTGCATATGGCTGGGTCCAAACTGGAATGGCATGGTGAGCACAAAAATGATGGATTTAGGCCCAGATCTCTGTACTGGGGTGATTGTATGACATTGTTCTGCATTCTGTCCATCAATTGTTCTTTTTGCATTTGTCACCCCGAGTGGGACGGGTATGCCCAGATGTGGGTCCCGTGCTCTCCATGCCACTGGAGTCAAGCTATCCTGGCTGATGAGGGGTGAAACCCCGAAACTGGTCCTAGGATGCTTGTTTCCAGTCCCGGGAGGACCTGGCCTGGCAGTTCGGGCTGGACTGTTACCATTAGGCACAGGGTCAAGACTTATTTGCATATGGCTGGGTCCAAACTAAAATGGCATGGTGAGCAAAAAAACAATGGATTTAGGCCCAGATCTCTGTACTGGGGTGAATTTATGACATTGTTCTGCATTCTGTCCATCAATTGTTCTTTTTGCATTTGTCACCCCGAGTGGGACGGGTATGCACAGACGTGGGTCCCGTGCTCTCCATGCCACTGGAGTCAAGCTATCCTGGCTGATGAGGGGTGAAACCCCGAAACTGGTCCTAGGATGCTTGTTTCCAGTCCAGGGAGGACCTGGCCTGGCAGTTCGGGCTGGACTGTTCCCATTGGGCACAGGGTCAAGACTGATTTGCATATGGCTGGGTCCAAACTGGAATGGCATGGTGAGCAAAAAAAATGATGGATTTAGGCCCAGATCTCTGTACTGGGGTGAATATATGACATTGTTCTGCATTCTGTCCATCAATTGTTCTTTTTGCATTTGTCACCCCGAGTGGAACGGGTATGCCCAGACGTGGGTCCCGTGCTCTCTATGCCACTGGAGTCAAGCTATCCTGGCTGATGAGGGGTGAAACCCAGAAACCGGTCCTAGGATGCTTGTTTCCAGTCCAGGGAGGACCTGGCCTGGCAGTTCGGGCTGGACTGTTCCCATTGGGCACTGGGTCAAGACTGATTTGCATATGGCTGGGTCCAAACTGGAATGCCATGGTGAGCAAAAAACAATGGATTTAGGCCCAGATCTCTGTACTGGGGTGAATGTATGACATTGTTCTGCATTCTGTCCATCAATTGTTCTTTTTGCATTGGTCTGAGTCTGTGTCATCTAGTTGAATCAAAGAGTATTGCTGGGAAACATTCTGATTTGCATTAGATCTAGCATCTGTACGAAATTCCTAATTTGAATTGTATTTCTGAACCTGACCATTCATTTGAGGCTTCTGGGCTTGGGGTACATTTTAAACTTGATTTCCTTGTCTGTGAACTTGTTGAGTCTGCTCCAGGTCATCTCCCTGTGATTGTGCACTACCAACATTCTGTATCTGTGCCCCATTTCCTTGATTAATCTGATTAATTCGACATTTGCGCTTCCAATGCCCCAACTTGCCACAAATATGAGACAGATTTGTCCGTTTCAGCGCCTCAATTGAAACACCTTGACTTTTACCTTGAGGCTGCATACCCTGCTGTTGTCCTCTGCTCACCCTCGCATCCGTGGGGTTTGCTGATAATCTCCCTGCAAAAAGAACATGGGATCACCACCTGTTCCACCTTAGCCTTTTTAACTGCTTCCATCTGAGCAATCATCGACTTCTCCTTGAGCTTCTTGTGTTTCGCATCAATGTCATCCCCACAATATTTTGCATAACAAAGTATTTCATCTGTGGGTTTGCTTTGCCAACAAATTAAATGTTGCTGAATCATGCTGCTAATCTCAGGTCTTAATCCAGACACACACCGATAGACAAAATGTCCCATATCTTTTTCGGACATGCTCTCCATCTCACTATACTGCTTGAATGCCTGCAAAAGCCTTTGCTTTCAACTCCTGGGTTGGCGGGCCTGTCAAAATTTACCCAATCATTCTCCTTATTGGAAATCTTTCCTTTCAAATAGGTGATGGCTTGGTTATATTTCTTCATAACCTCAGGAGATGGTGTACTTGTATGAGCATTTCTTGCTGGTTCTGTTTCTGGCCAATCAACAGCAATTTTACATTCTGCCCACAAATCACTCAGAACCACAATGTCAAATAGGGTTTCTAAATCCTTCAGCAACATCTTTGAATCTTTTACAAACCGCTCAACTTGTTTGTACCATTCAATGGGGTTTTCTCTCAATTTCAGGAAATCATTTGTAAAGGACAATAAGTCTGGTCTAGTCCAAGGGACATGTACATATCCTCCTCCAGGCACCTCTCTCATTGGAAGAATCCTCACTTCCTCAATCCCATTATCCTCGATAATTGGAAACATTTGCATAGTGACCCTCTTTGTTTCCTTCTTTTTGCCCTAACGACCTTCCCATTTTTCTAATTCTTCCCATTTCCTGAGAGTAGCCAGTAAATCTTTAATCCGTAATGTCATTCCTGAAGGTCTCATGTTTTTGGTTTCCTTGTCACTAAAGTCTAATCTGTAGGGTTTTTGCAAAGTTTTTGACCGTTGTACATCCACTCCATATTTTTGGGCCAATTAAGATAACGTTTCATGTGTATTTCGAGCTCATCTGGTAATATCTTTACAGATGAACAGCAATTTATCATCCTGATATGCATCTATCATAGCAGGGCTTATGGTTCCTATAATAATTTCCTCTAATTCTACCTTAAGTCTGGCAACGTCAAGGGACCTATCTTTTTTAATTCCCAAAACGCTTGTTCCTTTAGCTCCCGCAACGGTATCATTTGCAGGAGTAGCCATACCCTTTTGCCAATCATCAATTTCTTGAGAAGTAGGACCAGTTTGCCCTTCTTCTGCATTCCCTACCAAAATCCAATCCTGACCTTCTGTTTTTGCAATATGGGTGGAGTGGAGAAGGGACACGTCAGAATCTGGTGTTCTCAATGGGAGAGTATTTCCTCTAGCACTTTGCGTTACCCTCGGTGGAGTTGCCATACCGTTCTCAGGTACATAAAAAGTTTGGGTTTGTCCTGCCCTTCCACTGGGAGAATTTAATCGAGTGAAATGTAAACTCAAACCAGTGTTGGCTCCACGTGGAACGTCAGCTGGAGTAGAAATTAAAGGAACCTGTTTAGGCTGCCACAATCTCACATCTGCGGACGTAGGGGTTGAACCATTTATCCCAGTAGGGACAGCCAAGGTGTGTACATTTTTCCCTCTATTCCCTGACTGATACAAGAGAACAACAGGACCAATAATCACTGAAACAAACAAGGCATCTGGTGCATTTAAACCAGTTTGATTATTCACATCAGGTATCTCTGCGTTAACACCCACTGGTGTGAAAGGGGTGTGTGGAATTGGATCTATAGGCACAGCAGGTGCATCTGGAACGATCCCCAAATGAGAGTTCGTTAAGCTCTGGGTTTGTTCTTCAGTATAAGGTGGTGGACGATTCAGTAGTAATTCATTCAGAAATTCATCATGAAATACATGATCACTATCTCCAGCCAGATGTGGTTTTTCGTCTCTTCAAGATGCATTTTCTTTTCCTTACACTTCCCTCCATTTTCCTTTTCTGCCACTATCACAGGATAATTTCTAGTTCCCTCTGCTATATCTGTTCTTCAATCCCTCTATTGAGCATCCCATCTAGCTTCGACATATCGGTTCAAAGTATTCTTGTACCTTCCCCGACATTTCTGGCTGCCCTTTTGATGAGCTATATGCTCCCATTCACTAAGCACCTCAAACTGCATCTGGGTCTAGGAGACGGTTTAATCTCGTATAATTGTCTCCTCAAATTTTCAAGAATTCTGATATTAAATTATCTGTATTGTGGAAAAGCTAATGGGTCATCATTTTCAGTGTACTTCATCCAATTTTCAAGCTATATACACGTGTGATATCCTCTCTCTTGGGTCATATATAGTCCTGGTGTATCCTCAGATGGTATGGGTACCCCTCCACAAGTGGGTATAAGGGTATCCCCCTGCATTAAACTTTTCAAATTTCTCAAAATTTTCATTTTTCCCTCAATTTTAAATTGGTCCTTTACGAAGAATTCCCTTTGATCAAATTTCCCCACACTTCCTAGTATATTTCCTTTATGACCAATACCAGTGTGGCACACAGTGACGCAGTCACCGTATCACAGCGCAGCGTTTCACCAACCAACCAATACCAGCGCAGCACCCTATGACGTCAATCTCACTCCTCGCCCTGGCTATCCCTCCTTTACAATCCTTCGGCGCATTCTCTCTACGCAAGAATTCACACAATAAAAGCTTTTTATTTCAACAACTCTGTCTGCTCCTCTAAAGGAATATTAGATCCTTTCACTCAAGAAGTCTATCCAACTACAATGATTCAATCTAATTTCTCATACACTTCAAGTGAAACCTCGATCAGCGCCATCTCACCCAGGTTAATGCAATGTTTCCCATGCACTGAAAACAATTGTAACAACTGTAACCCTCACTCATACACAGAATTTCCCTTCTCTTAGTGGTGCTGCTGATAACGTCTCATGAACGCACCTTTGAAACACAGCAGACAACGTACTCAGCGTATGCTACACTGAGACCACCTGTAGGTGTGTATCCTGGGATCTTAGGTCACGACGGACCAGATAACAACTTCAACTCTTCTGCACAAAGTGCACTTTCAAACACAACTCTAACTACTTTGCATAACCTCATACAGCCAATTTTCAATACCGCAATCAAAGCTTTAAGCATTTACAACGCGCAACCATATTGATACTCACACCACTGCTTTAAACCGTCTTCATCGCACTCCTCCGTTGTTACTGGCACCTGGTCTCCTTCAACCGGACATGAACTTTGAACTTGGGCTGGGGTGGGCAATCTTTGAACGGGGAGTTTCGATAGGGATCTCAGTAGGGATCCCCCTATATCCTAACTGCTACGAATGGATAAACCATATGACATGCTTCCAGACAATACTGCTGATTTACTATCGGTCTTGATATTTCCAGTGACTATTCCTCAGAGACATTCACTTGGTCCTCCGATGAATCTTTCAGCCGTGCCGTGAGAAGTCGGATATAGGAAACCAATCCAGTTATCCAATGAAAACCAGGAATTGGGTAACTGATCTACAAACTCGTGATTAGATTCATGTATATTACTCTCAAGACTATGCTATACAAATAGAAGATTATTACTGCTAGACCAAATCTCTTTAAGAAATGTAGTCAGGCTAGCATCATACAAACCAATAATTCGGTTAGAACTATGCAAAATAATAACATCAGGATCTGTTGACCAGAGACCTCTCTATTAGAATTCCCATCCCTCATCAATACTATACTGGTATGCACAATCAATTGTAGAGACAAGTCATAGAGAGACAGAAACAGGATTTAAGGATGGTTAGATTTTTATCAGTAAGTTAAAAAAAGTAAATGCATCAATAACAGGCATTGAATTTAGTAATGCAGAATACTCAAATGTATCTCTTTCGGGCCATCAATTTCTAAAGTTCAAAAGGAAAAGTTTGGAAAGGGACATTGACCTTGTCAGCTCAAAAGTTCTCTCCAATGGGGGCGAAGAATCCGGGAGTCATCAATTCAACATGTAATTCATTTTCCCAAGTTCCAGGGTGACACCTCCTGGGTCCCCTCGTCTGGTCAGACCACTCAGTCCAATGCTCAGTACGTATAGGGTGATCGTCATGCAGAATAAAGAAGACAAATTTATAGAAGAAAAAGGTGGAGATCATTATGTGAGCTATTGAACCATTCAGAAAAATAAGAGTGTGAACAATCGTCTTTTAGCAAAGGCACATGAGTGAGTTGAAAAGGACAGTTTCTCACAGCAGATGTTCCCAAAGTAGCAGAATAGTTGCACATAGTCCTGGTATGTGCGTGGCAACTCTTTTTATGAAACATAGTTTCATCCCACATTGCAAATGTATGAGCTTCTCATGAGAACAGAATCGAGCAAAGGAAAGAAAATGCAGACTCAAATTGAATTTTGTTTGGGAAATACACAATATAAATTTATAGAAATACATACTTCATTCTAAGGTTTCTAAACCCTTACATTCTTTCTTCAATTTATGTTACTTGTTAAGCATTTTAATTTCATAGCAATTAGCATGCATAACTATAATAGTTATAAAGTACCAACGTATAAAACTATTTCAAAATGCAAAGTAACTAAATTGTTTCTAGTGATTCTCATTATGAAGATTATTCTCTAAAGGTTTCAGTGAAATTGGAATTAGTATAAGCATGCAGCATCATTTATTTTTCTCGGGTGGTGCACAATTTAACATGAGCAAAGACAGTGTTAGAACCAAACTCTTCAATAAACGTTCATAAGGTTATTTAATTTATATTTAGTTCTGTTAATTCTTCAGGCACATAATTATTCAAAAGAGAAAGGATTAATGGAACGTCTATAACACGTGAGTCGTTACTTTCATAATTCTATTCCACGTTAAAAGAATACACCATGGAACCTTAGTAAACATGGGCCTGTTATTTAAACGAGCATTTTCATCTGGTCTATACTCTTCTGCATGCTTTTATGATGCAGAAACTAAGTTACTTTATGATCTCTTTCTCATCAATCTTCAACGTATAATGTACACACGTTGTGCAGGTTTGTCAATTTTCTCTCAAAATTTGTCAAAATCGGCTTTATGTTTCAAGTAGGGGTTCAACAGTTCACCTGCTTCATCACAGGTAAACAAGGAAATCTCGGCACTCCGGTTGCGGGTAAGATGTGTTTATTCAATTCAAATTAAGCTACAGCAATTGTCTCTCAGACACATTTCGGCACTTCACTGCCTTTGTCAATATTTATATATTTGTCCAGGCCCTACCCCAACCCACTGTGGCAGCCAACCCCTGTTTGTGCGCAGTATTTCACAACATGTAGTGGGATCATATGACCCGCACTCTGCATGGCCTTTGGCTTTCCAAGCGTGGTTTAACAGTAGGGCCAAAGGCCATGTATTGCATGGGTTGGTCACAAAGAGAGCTTGGGGAACAGGGTTTGATCCTCGAGCTATCCCCCGCTGTGCATGGCCAAAGGCAAAGTACTAGTGCTTCTATATGTTGTCATCAGTGATCTCATCAATTATCTCACTGATGTTATCAATGATGCAATTTGACCTATATTTCATCCAAGAATTACCCAAGTGTGTCTGCGAGCAAGCCAGTGCTGATAACTACTGCAAGGCAAGCAGTTTATTTAAACTCCTTCAAATTGGGTGGGGTTAACAGCTGAAAATATTCACCAGCACACGGGGAGCAAAAGAGATTCCTAGACTTGTGATTATTTCATCACCAGATACAGCCCAGCAAGTCCAGTAATGCGTTTCAGTCCTTCACAAGGCCTTTGATCAAGGGTTTACCAGATGTAACTTCCATAGTATTAGATGACATTCTTTGAGAGACCACTCAACAAAGGCAAATTACAATAAACACTACCATATAATAGGAAAGACAGACTGTGATGAGGTTCTTGGATATACGGTGATGCAGCTCAGAAACATAAACAATATTTTAAACAGATTCTGTAAATGTATACAACCATAATTAATAATGAATATTACAAAATAATCCAATAAACAAATGTAATCAGTGATCAAACTCATACGCGGGCAAGATTTATGCACAAACGTATTGTCAAGATCACAGCATCGCAAGTCACTACTTACAAAATTCTATATTCATGAATGAAAGTATGCAAAAACTTTACCCACTGTTGCTATGTCCTAAAGGAATTCCAGGCTGATCTGGAAGGGAATTCATAGAGCCTATCTGTGCATCACTTGGAGAGCAGAAAGCTCATCAGAAGAGGAGAGGGAAGGAGGGCACAGAGGGTGATGGGGTTGGGAGGCAGGGTTCTGAGTGACATCATAGACATCTTTATTCTTGTTGTCTATTTGATGTCACTCAGAATTCCTCAGTAAAAAACATCCCAGTTACTCACTGCTACCTATCTATAATTTTGTATATTATGATTATTATTGTTAAACTCAACTGACATATTTTTCTTAAAAAGCAGAACATTTTATTGGGAGGCCTTCTCTTTGTGTCCTGGAGCAGTCAGTGATTACTGGGCAGTATCTTTGGCAGGTGATTCCATTGGTGTAACAAGGTTACTCACTTTGTATATTTGAAGCTAGATGGCTCCCTTGCATCTCAGAGAAACTTCCAACACATAATGTGTTTCATCTGGGATTGGATGAGCAAAAATGTCCTTAAACTTAACAAAACAGATCATTATCCTGAATAATAAAACAGAGTTTTGGAACCATGCCATCTGATCTTTCGAAATGGGGAATCCTCCCTACCGAAAATCTCGCCTAAGAGTCTGGGAGCTACCGTAGATAATGAGCTTTATTTGCAACTCCAGATCGGATCTGTAATTTCACCTTGCTTCCTGAATCTTAGGAGAATTAAGAAGACCACTTCATTTCTCACCTCTGAGGCCTTAATCCAGGTTGCTATGGCACCTTCTTACATCCAGGCTTCATTATGCCAATACCTTATATATTGGACTCCCAAAAACTAGAAGATTACAAATTGATCAAAACCAAGCAGCTAGACTCATTTAAAAAAAATAGAAATTGTCACATTACTCCACTGCTGAGAGAAGTTCATTGGCTTCCACTGAAGCAAAGGATTATCTTTAAGATTGGCTGTATCACTTTTAAGGCTCTGTCTGGTGAAGGTGCTTTATTCTTAAAATCTAGAAGTGATTACATATTCTTGTTTGTAAACTTCACTCATCCTCCATGAACTTGTTGGTTATTCCAAAACTCAAAAAGAAAAGAATGGGCAGTGTCATGTTTTCAGTGCAGGCCACATTGTCTTGGAACTCATTTTCTCTTACAATACGTCAGCCTAAGAATTAGCTGAAGTTTGGACAAGCTCTCAAAACGTGACTGTTTAGGCAAGCCTACCAACTAACTTAACCTGTCTGTTTGGCTGTTCGACCACACAACCTCTTTCTGTACCAAGAAACCTCATGGTGTACGTGAGCTCTGTTTAACATAATGCTGTCCACCTAGGGTAGGGATTCAAGCAGGCAAAAACTACTCCATGGTGTGTTGGAGGGATTGGAACTCGAGTGGTTTATACCACAAATAATTACATTTAAATTCTATGTCAAATCAGATCCATATCATTTTTAAAGACCAGATTTAAAGTTTGCTGGTGAATGAAAATCTTCAATTTCTGAAGGAAGCTCTAAGGCCCTCATTATGATGTTGGGCAGACCGCCACTGTCGGAGCGATTATGTCAGAGGGGAAGATCGGCACCTCTGACAGGCTCAAGGAGCCCATCAGGACGGCGGTCAGACTCTAATCCCTACAGTGAAGTCAGTGCCTGTGTAGGCACTGCCGTAGAGATTAGGATGTCCCTTTCTGACTGCCTTTTCATGGTGGTCCCACTGCCATGAAAAGGCAGACAGAAACTGACTTTGGAGTCCCAAGCAGGGCCCTCGTGGGCCACTGCTAAGTGGTGAGGGGGGCACATGTGTTGCCCCCCCACACATCAATGCACCGTGTGCCATCACCACATAGTGCCTGGCACATGGTGCATGGATGTTTGAAAAGTGCCTTTTTCTACTGCGGATTGTGCTGCAGCCCTTTTCCGGGCAGCAGCAGAATCCGCAATAGAAAAAGGCATTTTACGACTGCCTGCACGGCGATCGTATTGTAATAGGGTGGGCGGGACTGCCGACTCATTGTCGGATGGACACCTGCCCACGGCGATGGCGGTCAGAAGCTCGTCCGACCCCAATCGTAATCAGGCCCTTAAATATGGAGTCAATTTCACCAGCTGAATATCCTTCTTAATGTCACCTATATAGTGGAAAAAATGAAGTCAGTGGATTGCACTTCATTTTTATTCCTTTCTCCAGAAACTGGAGGATTTTCTCTCCTGTTGTTTCCGTGGTAATTCTCTATAATTTAGGCTCCCGGTTTTATGGTATTTATTTATTTACTTATTTTTACTTTACCATATAAATTTATAAATAATTATTTTAATGCATTTATCTGTATTTATCCACATTTATTTTTTTTGAGGGAAAAGAAGGAGCTGCAGTGATTTTATGTCCAAATTTATTTATCCTGAAATTGCACATTTGCGGTAAGTGATGTTTTCACTGGTTTATGTTTTTGATGTGCTTCTTGGAGGTTCATAGTCAAAGTATCAAAATATCTTTGCTGCAGTGAAGGCATTGAAAGGAATAGAGCTACAAACTCATGATGAGGACATTGCCTTTAAGTTGGCAAATCAGAATATAATTATTGGAATGTATCCAAGGATGACGACAGAAGACTTGCCTTTAGATCTCAGAGATGCAGTGAGATCAGAAGATTGGGATCTTTCAGAAAAAGGACATTGGACTCTGTAATGCTACATGCATTTATATATATTGGGAGATCATGTGGTGACCATTGACTCCATGTTGTTTTAAGTAGGGGTGGATGAAGCTCGAGGAGTTTTACTCCGTGGAATTCCATGGAGTTACCAAAAAACTCCGCAAAACTCCACGGAGTAAGTTCTGCATCACAGAGACATAGAAAATAATTTTTTTCATGAGTTGTAATAACTATATTAGCCACTAGGTGGCCGAAAAATACCACAAATAGGCATACCTGCATTTAGAAGAGACAACATTTAAAGCGTAACATGTTGGTCAGCAATCACCATCACACACACTCCTTTATAACCCATCAACCTGAACCATGATGGCATCATTATTTCCTCTGCGCAACATTTACCAGGCTTGGAGTTGGCTCGTGTAACTAACATTAGCCCGTGTCCACCTGTTTGTACTGCATCACGAAAGTCAGGAAAGCGATTCTTTACAGCGGCAGAGCTGTCCTGGGAAAGCTACCTCAAAACAACTTCTGCTTGTAGCCTATGAATCTGATTTGCTTTCAACTTACCACTATCAGTCGGTCCAGGATCCTTGTCGATGCAGCATTTGGAGAAGACGCTTCTGTGCACGAGGAGGAAGAGTTTCAAGCTGTATCGGCCGGCAGCTCCTCAGATTGTAGATGCAGCAGCCGCACCGCACCAAATATCTTGGGGGATCAGGTAGGCCCTTTCTCACCGCTGGGTCAGGGGGGAGGAATGGGAACCCTCTGTTGCTGCCTTATTCCGCTGTTCTAGTAAGGGGCCAAATGCGGTCCAATGGGCTGCAGCCCGCAAGGGCTACAGCTCCAGCTTCCCGCGGGATCCCTGCACTGCTCTGAGGCTCAGCTAGTAGTACTCACATCCGCAGCACTTGGCCCACTCCAAGACACCTGGCTCTCTCGGCACTGCATCCCATTCCCACCAGCTAGCTTGTTGGGGTTTCCCCTGGCCTCGGGAGTGAATAGCCAGGGTTAGTTCATTCCCCTTCTGGTATGCTCTGGACAGATTCTTGCTGGCACTGACGGGAAAGAGGCCCAAAACAAGCTGTGCCCACAAACAAGGTTGACAGCCAGAATAAAAACTATGCTTGGCGCCGGGCACTGTTAAACTCCGCAAGTGGAGTTCACCGCCCACCCCTAGTTTTAAGTACATTTTGTGAGTATGATTTCATCCTGTTTATGTCTGACTCTACCTTTCAGCTGCGAAGGCAGGCAGGCTAGGTTACTTGTGTACACACAGAAATAGTTCTACGTTTTTAACTTCACCGAGTGGGAGAGATTTCACAGTGTGGGCTGCATAGCCCAAGGATGAGAAAGTAAAGAGATCTGCCTCAGCTCTCATCAGAGCCTGGCCAGCTCTGGTGAGTGACCTCGACGCAGAGATTGTAGCCAGCACCTACAGTACAGATGAAGGGAGGGGAGCTTCTAAAAGTCTCTCTGTGTTAGTAAGAGTATAATGACGGAGGCTACTTGGCGTTTTGTCAGGAACTCTCTTTAGGGGTGGACGTACCGCCTAGAGACCTTCCCGGTTGAGGAGCTCCTGCCAAGACTGCCACTGGGTTCCCCAGTCATGCTGGGAGGATGATGCAAGACAGACAACCGTTGATGTATTCCATGGTCTAATTACTTTATTCTTGTGTATATGCAGTTATTTTTCTATGCATTTATTCTTGTGTATCTACAATTACTATATGCATTTATTTTACATATGCATTATTGCTATTTTATATATGGACACTTGCTGCAATAAACAATTCTTTTTACTTGGCAAATTAGTGTTGAGCTTTATCTACATTGTATCTTGGTATGCTAAAGTGTGCAAAGTCTTATTTTGAAGAGTGTTCACGTTGTATCCTGGTGTTTTGAAGTCTTGCTCAGGTGTTCTGAAGGGAAAGCAAGACAGACTCACTAAAGGAGTTGAGCCTGTCCATATACAGATAAAGGTGAATGTGAAATATCAGAACACTGCAGTATAATTTGACCCCTGAAAAGATTGCTGGGATAACTCCAGTGATCGAGACAATGATTCAACATGGTATACTGAAGGAGATCATGGGGAGTCCGTGTAACTCACCCATTATGGGCCTGCAGAAGCCTAGTGGTAAGTTCCACATTGCGCAGGACAATCGCAAAATCAACAACATGATTCCCTGTTGTCCCATGGTACCGAATCCTGCTGTAATATTGTTTCAAATTCCATGTGAGGCTGAGTGGTTTACTGTTATTGATTTGTGCCAGGTATTCTTCTCCATACCCTTGCATGAGGACAGTCAGTTCACTTTGCATTTAGGCTTGGCAATCTTGTTTTGGCATGGTGCCGAGTCCCACAAGGGTATATGGAGAGCCACTCCATTTTTAACTAGATTCTTATAAATAATTTGAAGATGCTCATCATGCCTGGAAACTCTGTCCTAGTCCAGTATATTGATGACCTGCTGGTTTCATCAAATACTCATGAAGAATTCAAAACTCTCACTATTGCATTACTAAACCACTTGGCTGAGAATGGACATAAGGTGTCCCCGAATAAGTTGCAGTACAGTTTGAGAGAAGTCCTATATCTTGGTCATCATATTGAGAAAGATGCAAGAAGGGTGTCACAAGAGAGAATTTCAGCGATCATGCAAATGAATCTGCCAACAACGTCCAAAGACGTCGGGATGTTTTTGAGAATGGTGGGTTGCTGTCGCCAGTGGATACCCAACTTTTCCCTAGTGGCCAAGCCTTTACAGAGGCTGACACAAAAGGATGTGTCGGATCCGGTGCCTTGGGACAATGTCTCTTTGGTTGCCTTCCTAGAATTGAGAGAAAGTCTCTGCTGCACCCCGGCACTAGGAAAGCCTGATTATAACAAAGTGTTTTCTCTTTTCTTCAGTGAAAGAGAAAGCTGTGCTCTTTCAGTGTTAGCACAGAATCATGGAGGTGCCTGTAGACCAGTTGCTTATTTCTCAGCCATGTTAGATCCAGTGGCTGCAGTGCTGCCTGGATGCCTTAAAGCAGTGGAAGCAACAGGTGTCAGCATAAAAAGGTGTGAAAGTATAGTAATGGGTCAACCCTTAACTGTATATGTTCCTCATTTTGTAAACTTTTTGTTAACTAGTACGAGGACACAGCACCTTACAAACAGCCGCCTGACCCGGTATGTGCAAATCCTACCCTGCAGCTGTGAACGTGTCCCTAAAGAGGTGTTCTGTTTTGAATCCTGCCACGTTGCTACCTCTTCCTGAGAATGACTGTTAGGCCTGGCCCTTTTTGTAGGCTTATCCCCAAACCTTTTTCCTTTTGCCTCCTATTTTTCTGACCCGGTTTTCATTGGCTATAGGGCTCTGGACACTACAGCAGGTTGTGTTGAAAGAGATGAGGTTGAAATATGTTTTTTGGGAGATGGTAGACCTGTGTTGCCAAATAGTGTTTTGTCAGCAATGGCTAGACATTACCATGGTCCGACACATGTGGGGCGGGATGCCAAGGTCAGATTGTTTTGCCAAACATGGTTTAACCCAAGGTTCAGGTTAATGGTGGAAGCGTTATGTCACAGATGTGTTGTGTGCAAACAGAATAATGTAGGGAAAAGAACCGCAGTGACATTGAGCCACATAAGGAGGTCAGGTGGTCCCTTCCACAGTATGGAATTGGACTTTATTGTGATGCCTGTGTGCAATGGTCTGAGATATGTGCTAGTTGTTGTGTGTATCTTTTCACGATGGGTTCAGGCATATCCCACAAGAAGGAATGATAGTCTCACAATAGCAAAGTTGTTGTTGAGGGAGTTGATACCAAGGTTCAGCAACCTGACTTCTTAGGAATCCAATGCAGGTACGCACTTCAATAACGAAGTGCTGAGGATGCTGTGTGCTGCCTTGCAGGTTGCAAAGAAAAAGGTGCCCCCTGTTTACTTTTAGGTCCAAGAGGAAGGGGAAATAGCAACAAACGTGGAACAAACCTCTTATCTGACCTATTTCATTTCAACAATGGTAATCACTCAAAAGGCGACATTTCCCCATAGATAAAGTCTCATCACATATCATTTTTCTTATGATTTTATTATTTATCAAAACACTTGTGCTTTTTCTTTTTTTGTTTTTTTTGATATAATTGTTATCTTTTTTGGTGCTCAAATAGTCATAAAAAACATTTACAAATATTCACAAATTCATATAATTGTTTGTGTTATTAGACATTAAAAGAACAGATCTCTCAATTGTGGTAACCCCCACACAACCATCATACCTCCATTCTCACCTCTCATTCTCTTCAATCATACTACCAAACATACCACACAAAAAAAGTGACAATAAAATACACAACTTTGACGGGATCCTACTGATTATTACTTTCTAACATGATTTAAAATTTCGACTCTGACATTCAAAAAGTTTGCTCATTGCTTCTGATTAGTTCTTCTCTCATCTGTGTCTTGGGTAGGATTCCCAGATGTGTAAGAGATGGTCTACGCACGTTTCGGTGAAAAACAATTTATATCACCTTCTTCAGGACCAAATAGACATACATTTCTTTAAATCTGTATAGTGGCCTGGGGGTTATCTGTAAATACAATAGTAATTTGCATCAGACGTAGGGGAATGTCATATTCTGCAATAATTTCAGAAAATGCTAATTACTACATGGTCATGCTCATCTAGTGAACAGCCCTTAGAAAAGTTGATATTGATACGTCATCTACTTGCTCCTGACAAACATCCGCCAGTGCTCAAGAAAGGGAAAATAGTGTGAAATTTAGTTCTAGGTAATAGAATATCCCAGTGTGCCTCTGGTGTGCCTAGAAGAAAGAGAAGAGTTTGGAAAAAGATTCTTGTGAACATGCATAAGAGTATAAGTGGATACCCGTTTTTTAAAGATAATTTTAAATATTGATGATTCCTACATGAATTGCTTGACGTGAGATTTTCTCTGGTTCAAAGGGATGCCTTGTCCTCAAGTGGGAATCATCGATTGGGTATACTCTCGAAGATTCATATTTCTGTAGTCAGAAACAAATTACGGTTGAGTTTAGCCCAACATCTTTATTCCTTATCTGGTTAGAGATTTTAACTATGTCTGCGAGATATCGTATCTTACCCCTAATTGTATTTTCTTTTCCGGGAAAGATATTCTCTATATCATACGAGGATATGAATATATGGTGTTATAAAAGCTGGTCCAGTAATCGATTTGTTATGCGTCCAACTTCTATATAAAATCTTTTGGTTCCATCTGTAACAATAAGTCCCCAACAACTTATTATAGGTCGTTTTCTATTTTCTAGGTCTCCTATGGCAATGCGCTATTAGTTTCTTTTGGGATATGCTGAAAATGTCTTACCTATACATTGGCAATGCTGTTGGTTACATGGTATTTCATAGTAGCCCCATTATCCAAAATTTGGGAAGGATATTTTCTCTCTATTATCCTGGTATGTTCAAGTGGTTTGGTTCTAAAACACGTGAAAGACCAGTTTCAATTACAATCCAATCTTGTTAATATGAGGCAAGAACATGTTATGTGAAACATTCATCTTAAACATTATTTCTTATTAAGAGTAAAAAACTCTCTCATGATTGATATGTGGCTATGTGCTGACCGAGCTCTCAGTCTATGGTGACTTGCTATATAGTGATGGTAAAGTACTAACTGATATATGCCACCGCATATATGTTATGATTTATCTTTCTTTTGGAGACGCATTTAAAACCAATGCTGTTAGTTCACAAGGATATATGTCTAAGATGGTTTTAGTAAATTCTATGGGCACTATCCTGCTTATCATAACACCGATGAATGTGGTGCTTTAAAATGAATTTTGGAATTATCATTGTAAACGAGACCACTATTTACCTTGCGTTTTAGTTGTTTATGGGTCTACTGTTTGGGTAAGTCCAAAATTCTCTGATGTGGATACAAAATAAACAATGTGAAAGATTAAATAAATATTATGGCGTATTTGTTGGATTACTCTACAGGCAAAGCTATATTATTTTCTCATCGTTCGTACAAAGTAGAAAAAGGCCATGCCCTGCTTCTAAGTTAGAGGCACGCTTTGCTACATTAATAGACTATTCACTGCACCAATATCATGAGATGTCTGTGATTGTCAAATGCACTTTTAAAACATAATTTAAGTTGCGATGAATTGTGAGTGAGGAGGACCTAAAGGGTTCTCTACGCATTATTTTATTTGTGATGGCACCGACAGATTCGGAGTTTATTATTGATCACCGGATGTATGGTAGTGATGGACCACTAATTCCTAAGCATTGTGACGGTTATTGAGTTTTACTATTGAGGCTAATACTTATTCTCTCGTGCGGGTACATAAATCAAATGTAGCCATGCCAAGGGGTCTCAGTTAAAAAGACGCTATTGCAGCCGTGGTATCAACCGTTAAGATATTTACTCTCACAAAAGGTTGGCTGCCTATCGGGTGAATAAGACATTTATACTGCAATGTATGTCCCGCGTTTCATAAAACAGAAACTCCTTCACCATGTAGACAAAACACTGATTAACGTCTCTATAGGGAGATACACCTAATGTTATTACTATCCTATGTGAAAGTACGCAATTGTACTCTCAGAGATATGCATATTTATACTATCTAACTTTCCTAACACGCTGTTTGAAAGACTACGCTTTGGACAAATGCGAATAGCGCTTCCAAACGACATGGGGCTATCTTACCAATATTCCTTTTCGCGTGCGTTCGTCTGCATATTGTTGTGTAGTTGTGATCACCGGATCCCCAGCTTACGTTTTTATGACATTGCCTTAGCATCTCATTAACCATTCTCGCGATATTACGTTATTTCGCGAAGGGAACATGTTTTTAATCTAATTCTCCTAAAGTCGCCATGTTGAACTGGTAAGAGTTTGTTATTGCACATCGTTCTTTTATTTATATGGCAAGGTGGGAGATGGCAACAACTGCCCCGTACTCAGAACCAGCAAGGTATTAGAGTCTGAACCTAAAGGTGGTTATTGCGCTATTATTTGCAACATTTGCCGTGGTGTAAGTGAGTTCAAAATATTGGCGGGATAGAAGCTATAAAGTGTGCCGCGCAATCAAAGCAGAGTAAACGCCAGTTTTGAATGAGTTCTTTGGACTCAACTTCTTCTGTACGCGCCATATTGGAATGGTGACAGTAGGTTACTACACAAGGTTCTTTCGATTAAGTAAAAAGGAAGAATGGCATAAATTTCCCGTACTTCAGAAACAACAAAGTATTAAAGTCTGAGCCCAAAGGTGGTTATTACACTGTTATTTGTAACATATGCCTAGGCGCCAATAAATTCAAATTATTGATAGGATAGATGCTAACGAGTGTAGCATACCATCAAGGCAAAGTATACGCCATTTTTAGTAGATGGTCTATAATATAAGTTGAAGGAACATTGGTGGATCATTGTTCGTGTAATGACCAGTAATGTATAGCATAAGATGTAATGCTGTCAAAGAGATATACAGCTATCCATGCTTTCGGGGATATTAGTAAGTAATTGAAACTAGCTTTATAGTTCAGGGTACACAATTACTATACTGAGTTGTTAAGGTAGCTGCTGGCCATAGAGCATGTATTATGCTGTTACTAGCCATATTATTTCTTCATTAAGGCCTTTACTGAAGTGTGTCCAGAGAAAAGATCCAATATGTCTCCGGTTGTTTTTGCATTTTGACTGGATCCTTTCCTGGCATTGGTTTGACACGTTCTAAAATCGACCATTTCAATTCTGTTTCGGTGTGTTGGAAGTCTTGATAGTGTTTGACTAGGGGTGCCTGCAGTTTCCCTGTTCTTATTGCCGATTTATGTTCTGAAAGTCTGGTACGGAATTCTCTTGAGGTTTCACCTATGTATCCTAGCCCACATGGGCATAGGATCAAATATATGATGTTTGAGCTTCTGCAGTTGGCCATATGCCTTAGTGTGCCTGATTTGTCTCCATATGTCCATGTCTGAGTAATTATGGCAGAATCACAGGCATGGCAATTGCCACATCTGTAGTTGCCTGTTGGTGGTGGCAGTCCATCTATGGTAGTTTGCCTGGTACTTTCCTGAGATTTGAATCTACTGTGTACCAATTTATCTCTTAAATTTGGATTTCTCCTATATGCTACCATCGGTTTCTGCATTGGTTGTTCTTCCTCATTTACAGTGAGGATCTTCCAATTCTTATCTAGTATCTGTTTGATCTTGTAGTTGATGCTCGAATGGTTCACTACACAGACCACTTTGTCTGAAGTTACTTTGGGGTTGTTGTTGATAAGGGCATCTCTATTATAATATTTAGCCCGTTTTAGTGATTGGCGTATTAGCCTCCTAGGATATCCTCTAAGGAGACGTTCTTGAAGTTGTTCAGCATGTGTCATGACAGGCAACTACAGATGTGGCAATTGCCATGCCTGTGATTCTGCCATAATTACTCAGACATGGACATATGGCGACTATAGAAGAAGTCGAGTCCAAAGAACTCATTCAAAACTGGCGTTTACTCTGCTTTGATTGCGCGCCACACTTTATAGCTTCTATCCCGCCAATATTTTGAACTCACTTACACCACGGCAAATGTTGCAAATAATAGCGCAATAACCACCTTTAGGTTCAGACTCTAATACCTTGCTGGTTCTGAGTACGGGTCAGTTGTTGCCATCTCCCACCTTGCCATATAAATAAAAGAACGATGTGCAATAACAAACTCTTACCAGTTCAACATGGCGACTTTAGGAGAATTCGATTAAAAACATGTTCCCTTCACGAAATAACGTAATATCGCGAGAATGGTTAATGAGATGCTAAGGCAACGTCATAAAAACGTAAGCCGGGGATCCGGCGATCACAACTACACGACAATATGCAGACGAACGCACGCGAAAAGGAATATTGGTAAGATAGCCCCATGTCGTTTGGAAGTGCTATTCGCATTTGTCCAAAGCGTAGTCTTTCAAACAGCGTGTTAGGAAAGTTAGATAGTATAAATATGCATATCTCTAAGAGTACAATTGCGTACTTTCACATAGGATAGTAATAACATTAGGTGTATCTCCCGATAGAGACGCTATGCAGTGCTTTGTCTACATGGTGAAGGAGTTTCTGTTTTATGAAACGCGGTACATACATTGCAGTATAAATGTCTTATTCACCCGATAGGCAGCCAACCTTTCGTGAGAGTAAATATCTTAACGGTTGATACCACGGCTGCAATAGCTTCTTTTTAACAGAGACCCCTTGGCATAGCTACATTTGAATTATGTACCCGCACGAGAGAATAAGTATTAGCCTCAATAGTAAAACTCAATAACCGTCACAATGCTTAGGAATTAGTGGTCCATCACTACCATACATCCGGTGATCAATAATAAACTCCGAATCTGTCAGTGCCATCACAAATAAAATAATGCGTAGAGAACCCTTTAGGTCCTCCTCACTCACAATTCATCGCAACTTAAATTATGTTTTAAAAGTGCATTTGACAATCACAGACATGTCATGATATTGGTGAAGTGAATAGTCTATTAATGTAGCAAAGCGTGCCCCTAACTTAGAAGCAGGGCATGGCCTTTTTCTACTTTGTACGAACGATGAGAAAATAATATAGCTTTGCCTGTAGAGTAATCCAACAAATACGCCATCATATTTATTTAATTTTTCACACTGTTTATTTTGTATCCACATCAGAGAATTTTGGACTTACCCAAACAGTAGACCCATAAACAACTAAAACGCAAGGTAAATAGTGGTCTCGTTTACAATGATAATCCCAAAATTCATTTTAAAGCACCACATTCATCGGTGTTATGATAAGCAGGATAGTGCCCATAGAATTTACTAAAACCATCTTAGACATATATACTTGTGAACTAACAGCATTGGTTTTAAATGCGTCTCCAAAAGAAAGATAAATCATAACATATATGCGGTGGCATATATCAGTTAGTACTTTATCATCCCTATATAGCAAGTCACCATAGACTGAGAGCTCGGTCAGCACATAGCCACATATCAATCATGAGAGAGTTTTTTACTCTTAATAAGAAATAATGTTTAAGATGAATGTTTCACATAACATGTTCTTGCCTCATATTAACAAGATTGGATTGTAATTGAAACTGGTCTTTCACGTGTTTTAGAACCAAACCACTTGAACATACCAGGATAATAGAGAGAAAATATCCTTCCCAAATTTTGGATAATGGGGCTACTATGAAATACCATGTAACCAACAGCATTGCCAATGTATAGGTAAGACATTTTCAGCATATCCCAAAAGAAACTAATAGCGCATTGCCATAGGAGACCTAGAAAATAGAAAACGACCTATAATATGTTGTTGGGGACTTATTGTTACAGATGGAACCAAAAGATTTTATATAGAAGTTGGACGCATAACAAATCGATTACTGGACCAGCTTTTATAACACCATATATTCATATCCTCGTATGATATAGAGAATATCTTTCCCGGAAAAGGACATACAATTAGGGCTAAGATACGATATCTCTCAGACATAGTTAAAATCTCTAACCAGATAAGGAATAAAGATGTTGGGCTAAACTCAACCGTAATTTGTTTCTGACTACAGAAATATGAATCTTCGAGAGTATACCCAATCGATGATTCCCACTTGAGGACAAGGCATCCCTTTGAACCAGAGAAAATCTCACGTCAAGCAATTCATGTAGGAATCATCAATATATAAAATTATCTTTAAAAAAAACGGGTATCCACTTATACTCTTATGCATGTTCACAAGAATCTTTTTCCAAACTCTTCTCTTTCTTCTAGGCACACCAGAGTCACACTGGGATATTCTATTACCTAGAACTAAATTTCACACTATTTTCCCTTTCTTGTGCACTGACGGATGTTTGTCAGGAGCAAGTAGATGACGTATCAATATCAACTTTTCTAAGGGCTGTTCACTAGATGAGCATGACTATGTAGTAATTAACATTTTCTGAAATTATTGCAGAATATTACATTCCCCTTCGTCTGATGCAAATTACTATTGTATTTACAGATAACCCCCAGGCCACTATACAGATTTAAAGAAATCTATTTCTATTTGGTCCTGAAGAAGGTGATATAAATTGTTTTTCACCAAAACGTGCGTAGACCATCTCTTACACATCTGGGAATCCTACCCAAGACACAGATGAGAGAAGAACTAATCAGAAGCAATGAGCAAACTGTTTGAATGTCAGAGTCGAAATTTTAAATCATGTTAGAAAGTAATAATCAGTAGGATCCCGTCAAAGTTGTGTATTTTATTGTCACTTTTTTTGTATGGTATGTTTGGTAGTATGATTGAAGAGAATGAGAGGTGAGAATGGAGGTATGATGGTTGTGTGGGGGTTACCACAATTGAGAGATCTGTTCTTTTAATGTCCAATAACACAAACAATTATATGAATTTGTGAATATTTGTAAATGTTTTTTATGACTATTTGAGCACCAATAATGATAACAATTATATCCCAAAAAAAACAAAAAAAGAAAAAGCACAAGTGTTTTGATAAATAATAAAATCATAAGAAAAATTATATGTTATGAGACTTTATCTATGGGGAAATGTCGCCTTTTGAGTGATTACCATTGTTGAAATGAAATAGGTCAGATAAGAGGTTTGTTCCACGTTTGTTGCTATTTCCCCCTCCTCTTGGACCTAAAAGTAAACAGGGGGCACCTTTTTCTTTGTATACTGTTTTTGCGGTCTTTATCGCAGGTACTTACCTTACATAGAGAAATAATTTGCATTATCTCAGCCCAGCGCTATCTATTACTTCTGGAATCAGCCAGTGTCACTATTTTTAACTAATCTTCCCTTAGTAGAGCCTCTCTGTCTTTCCATTTCTCAATTCTTTTCTGTCTAAGACTTCCTTTTCCGTTTCTCACACAATGGAAGGCTTTAAAACCTTTGGCTTCTCTGATGAAGAGTTTGCAGCAATGATTGGACAAATAGCAGGTAGCAGCAATGCACATCTAGGTACCATGAATAGTGATAACAGCGAGTGGACAAAACTATTAAACCTTAGGAAAAAAGCAAAAAGGATGGAGGTTGGAATGCTTTAATTTAGATGTGTTGTTTTTAACTGAAACATGGACCAGCGCCGACTCTGTGGTAGAGCTAGGATTCGCATGCCCTGAGGGATATAAAATATTTCATAAACCCAGATTGGTGGGGAGAGGCGGGGGGGTAGGAGTGATCTACAAAGACAAATGGGAGTTTTCCCCTTTACACATTGATGATGTCGGGGGTATTGAACTCCTAGGTTTCTCACTACAAGAGGCAAGAGGGAAAGTGCTGACAGGAATAGTATGCTATAGGCCCCCCGGACAACACACCCAATACCAAGATCTAATTGATACCTTGGTCAATATGACCCTGACACATTCAAGAATGATTATTCTGGGCGATTTTAATCTCTGGGATAATGGGACCCTTGGTCCCGCACTGAGAGACCTGGAGCAAGCCTGTGAAAGTCTTAATCTGCACCAACTAGTACATCAGTCAACGCATCAAGGAGGGCACACCTTAGACCTCCTATTTGCAAATCAGAATGAGACAGAAGTAATAGAAGTGTTGCCTCAATGCTGGACTGATCACTCCTTAATCCATTTTAGGATCAGGTTGCCCAGTCTGGCCAATAACTTAAATCAGCCAGTAACCTTCCGGAAGGGAAGAGAATGGGCTAAGCTATTAAAAAACAGGAAACATCCAACATTCCCAGAACACAATTTATTTTTGCCCAGAAAAACAGTAGATGAAAATTACCAGACTTACTGTGACTATATCAAGGGTACACTAGACGAGATTGTCCCAGAAAAAAGAATGAAGAATAGAAAAAAACCCTCAGCTCCCTGGTATAACGAAGAGCTAAAATCATTGAGGAAAACACGTAAACAAGCCGAAAGGAAGTGGAGAAGGGCATATGAGGAAGCAGACAAAGTTAAGCTGAAGTCATTACAGGCCATATACAAGGAAGCAATTGTGAGGGCCAAAGCAGAATATTATGCCAAAACAATTCTGCAGGCACCCAATAGCACAAAAATGCTCTTCACCATCGTAAAAGATCTATCAAACCCAACGTGTACGGGCAATAAAGTTACTGCGACACAAGAACTTTGCAATACTATCGCCACCCACTTCGACGAAAAAATCAATAAGATAGTCAGTGGTTTAAATTTCAGTAATGACAGTATCATCAATGAGGAACCCCCTATAAAACCAGCAACAGAGCAACAGAAAGAGGTACTCAAGGACCATTCGTCACCTGCTTTAGAGCGCTTTGAAATTCCCACTGTGGATATATTTAACAGCTTAGCTCAAAGCGTTTCTTCCGGGTCCCCTCTGGACCCTCTTCCGCAGGCAATCTGGAAAGAGTTCCAGTTGGAACTATTTCCATGGTTATGGCAGATTTGCTGTCAGTCACTAGAAAAGGGAACAGTCCCGGAAAGTTGGAAGCAGGCAGTGGTAACCCCGCTGCTCAAAAGCCGTCACTTGACCCCAAGTGTCCATCAAGCTTTAGACCGATATCTCTTCTTCCGTATCCAGTGAAAATTCTGGAACGTTTTGTCAGTAAATCTTTGTCCCTCTATCTGGAAGAAAATAAATTACTGGACAAGGATCAATTCGGCTTCCGACCAGGGCACGGAACGGAAACAGCCTTAGCAACGGTCCTGGACAACCTAAGAATGCGAGCCGACAATGGTAATATGTCCGTATTGGTACTACTGGACATGTCGGCCGCATTCGACACAGTAAATCACAGTATCCTGCTGAGAAGACTAGAGAATATCGGAGTGAAAGGACAGGCTTTAAAGTGGCTGCAATCGTATCTGACGGACAGGCAACAGGTGGTAACTATCCCACCGTTTGCCTCTCCTAAGACCCCCGTGCGACACGGGGTACCACAGGGCTCAGCAATAAGCCCTATTCTATTTAATATCTATTTGCGCCCTTTATTCCCAATCATTAAGTCCTTTGGCATCGACCTAGTTAATTATGCAGACGATACGCAACTCGTGTTCTCGCTGGAAGGAAACCAGGCAGTATCCATTGAGAAATTTCAGGAGTGCATGCTTAAGACCTCTAGCTGGCTCAGGAAAAACTCCTTACAATTTAATGGAGAAAAACCGAGATAGTATACTGCTCTGCGGCCAAAATAGCTCGGCCCTACCCTGCCGAATTCAGACTTACCCCTATGGATAAACCACTGACTCCCGCCAGTACAGTACGTAATCTGGGGGTTTTAATGGATGACAATCTCCAGCTGGAATCACAGATTAACAAGACAGTCAGTACTTGCTTCTCTGTGTTAAGAGCACTGCGTCAGATCCTCCCGCTCCTGCCTGCTACCTCCAGACCCTTAGTGTTGAGGAGTCTTATATTGAGCAGGTTGGATTACTGTAACTCCCTGTATCTGGGAGCACCACAATCAGCATTGCGGAAATTACAGAGGATTCAGTCTATAGCAGCTAAATTGGCATTAAATAGGCAACGCAGGTCCTCTACATCTCTAGCCCTAAGAGATCTCCATTGGCTGCCCTTAAAGGAGAGAATTCATTTTAAATCTCTATGCATAGTGTTCAAAGCATTACATGACTTAGGTCCAATATCTATGCAGGAGAGATTTACCTGGTATACTCCAGGGAGAAACTTACGATCATCAGGTATGCATTTGGTAACCACCACCAGATTTAAGAAAACTAGGACAGGTGGCAGAGCCTTTGGGGTAGCAGCCTCCCGACTTTGGAATGACCTTCCTTTGAACATCAGGCAATTGAAATCTTTACTTCCATTCAGAAAGAGCCTAAAAACGTGGCTCTTTCCTAAGAATTAGTGTCACAAAGCATATCGTACAGACTTTTTTATGCACAACGTCATCTGGGCAAGTCACAGCGCCAGGATACCCGTAGGGTGACAGTTTTGCGCTTTATAAATTCAAAAATAAATAAATAAATAAATAGTCCCATGCTTTTTTTATGCTTGAATACCTAAAAGCAGGAGTAATACCGTCAGGTTTAAGAGTTAGAAATGTACCAGCACTATTCATAGAAGTGCGCAAATTCCTGGAGCGATGGTCGCAAATAGCAAACCGTTGCTCCAGGGATTGGATGCTACTCATTGTAGAAACAGTTCGAGAAATGATATTGATTCTTAATCAAGAAATATTAGAGCTAGAAGATAAACTCAAAGCCAGTCCAGCTCTGGATGACGCCAAAGCCAAGTTGTCTAGCATCCACCAGGAAATACAGGACTTTGACGAATATCTCATCAAGAAAAAAACGGATAAGCTAAGAAAAGATATAAGATGGTTCTCTCAGGATAAAATATACCCATACCTTGCCAGCAACTATTTTCAAGAAGGACAACAAGAACAAAGTCAGTACAATCAACGGCCCAATAGGCGAGGAAAAATACTCACCTTCTCAGATACTAACTCGTCAGATTCAGACTATGAAGGACAGGGGATGGGGGAAGGACCTAGCTATAATGAAAGAAATCAGAGAGGACATTATACAGAACAATATCAAAGAACACAGTCACCCCCACCTTTTTTACAGAGAGGCAGAGGGAGAGGCAGGACCAAATTTCCGAGGCCAGAGAGAAATTTTTACCAACCGATAGACCCTCCACATCCGCAGCCTTATATGCGGACAAGAAACCATCAATATTGGAAATCATAGGAAAACCTAAAGATCAGGCTGATCAGATACCAATTTTTAATCTCTCGGAACATGAATTATCCTCAGAAGAGATAAGGCTTCTGAGTAGAGGACTTTCCTTTGTCCCCAGCACACAACTTAATCTTTATCGACTAAACCAGGATATGTTTTACTTTTTTCGCAAGGTGAGACTAAAAAAATATTTCTCATCTATCGAATCTGATGAACAAGATGTTAACTATTCGGGATGCAAACCTCCTTCTACATTCACACCCACCCTAGATATGGTGGGACCTGAAGTTAGTATATTTGAAACAACAGTTATTAAAGAACTTCAGAAAATGACTAAGTTCATCCCTAAACCCATTCCTAACTTGTCCCCCAAAGAAAGAGAAGCCTTAAAAGCTTTACAAAATTACTCGCACATCACGATCAAACCGTGCGATAAAGCAGGGGGGATTGTAGTAATGGATACAGTAAAATATACTGACAAAATAAAATCTATGCTACAAATGCCAGAATACTATCAGCAAACTAACACTAGAGCCCTCACACAACTTAAGACACTGATAGACACTACAACATCGAAAGCTTTCGCAGATGGCTATATCTGTCAGAAAGAATTAGACTTTCTCAACAAAACCAACACAGTTACAGCAGCTATATATGGAGTCCCTAAAACACACAAGAACACATTGGATCCACCACTCAGACCAATAGTGTCCTCCATTAATTCTTGCACGGAACCCCTGTCACAGTATGTTGATGCTTTTCTATGCCCCCTTACCACCCAATATGCGTCATACATCAAAGACACGGGGCACATGATAGCAACATTGGAACATATTTCCTTTGATCATGATACGCAGCTGCTTGTCACTCTTGATATAGAGTCTTTATATACGAACATCCCCCAGGACCTGGCCATAGAATCAGTGGCAGCTCTTTTGGCCAGAGTTCCTGGGGAAAGACCTGACACCTTTGTTCTAGAGTGTCTAAAAATTGTACTACAACATAACTATTTTGAATTCAAACAGAGCCTATATCACCAAATTAAGGGGACCAGCATGGGGGCCTCTTGTGCCCCCAGTGTAGCGAATATCTTCATGGGGGAGTTTGAGTAAACACATTTTTAATGAGGTAGCTCCGTTTTATGAAAATATAGCCCAGTGCCACAGATTTATAGATGATATTTTCTTCATCTGGACGGGACCTGAATTAGATCTTTTGGATTTTATATCCTGGCTTAATATGAGTGACAAAAATCTAAAGTTCACCTCTAATTACTCCACGGACAAAGTGAAGTTTTTAGACATATGGATTATGGGTGACAAGGACAACTAGAAGTTAGCCTGTTTAGGAAACCAACAGCTAAAAATACTATCTTGGAACACAGCAGCTTCCACCCGTCATGCCAAAAAGACTCAATCCCCTTTGGGGAATTCCTAAGAATTAGGCGAAATTGCACTAACATCGCAGACTTCATGACACATGCTGAACAACTTCAAGAACGTCTCCTTCTTAGAGGATATCCTAGGAGGCTAATACGCCAATCACTAAAACGGGCTAAATATTATAATAGAGATGCCCTTATCAACAACAACCCCAAAGTAACTTCAGACAAACTGGTCTGTGTAGTGAACCATTTGAGCATCAACTACAAGATCAAACAGATACTAGATAAGAATTGGAAGATCCTCACTGTAAATGAGGAAGAACAACCAATGCAGAAACCGATGGTAGCATATAGGAGAAATCCAAATTTAAGAGATAAATTGGTACACAGTAGATTCAAATCTCAGGAAAGTACCAGGCAAACTACCATAGATGGACTGCCACCACCAACAGGCAACTACAGATGTGGCAATTGCCATGCCTGTGATTCTGCCATAATTACTCAGACATGGACATATGGAGACAAATCAGGCACACTAAGGCATATGGCCAACTGCAGAAGCTCAAACATCATATATTTGATCCTATGCCCATGTGGGCTAGGATACATAGGTGAAACCTCAAGAGAATTCCGTACCAGACTTTCAGAACATAAATCGGCAATAAGAACAGGGAGACTGCAGGCACCCCTAGTCAAACACTATCAAGACTTCCAACTCACCGAAACAGAATTGAAATGGTTGATTTTAGAACGTGTCAAACCAATGCCAGGAAAGGATCCTGTCTAAATGCGAAAACAACGGGAGACATATTGGATCTTTTCTCTGGACACAGTTCGTAAAGGCCTTAATGAAGAAATAATATGGCTAGTAACAGCATAATACATGCTCTATGGCCAGCAGCTACCTTAACAACTCAGTATAGTAATTGTGTACCCTGAACTATAAAGCTAGTTTCAATTACTTACTAATATCCCCGAAAGCATGGATAGCGGTATATCTCTTTGACAGCATTACATCTTATGCTATACATTACTGGTCATTACACGAACAATGATCCACCAATGTTCCTTCAACTTAAATTATAGACCATCTACTAAAAATGGCGTATACTTTGCCTTGATGGTATGCTACACTCGTTAGCATCTATCCTATCAATAATTTGAATTTATTGGCGCGTAGGCATATGTTACAAATAACAGTGTAATAACCACCTTTGGGCTCAGACTTTAATACTTTGTTGTTTCTGAAGTACGGGAAATATATGCCATTCTTCCTTTTTACTTAATCGAAAGAACCTTGTGTAGTAACCTACTGTGACCATTCCAATATGGCAACTATAGAAGAAGTCGAGTCCAAAGAACTCATTCAAAACTGGCGTTTACTCTGCTTTGATTGCGCGCCACACTTTATAGCTTCTATCCCGCCAATATTTTGAACTCACTTACACCACGGCAAATGTTGCAAGTAATAGCGCAATAACCACCTTTAGGTTCAGACTCTAATACCTTGTTGGTTCTGAGTACGGGGCAGTTGTTGCCATCTCCCACCTAGCCATATAAATAAAAGAACGATGTGCAATAACAAACTCTTACCAGTTCAACATGGCGACTTTAGGAGAATTCGATTAAAAACATGTTCCCTTCGCGAAATAACGTAATATCGCGAGAATGGTTAATGAGATGCTAAGGCAACGTCATAAAAACGTAAGCCGGGGATCCGGCGATCACAACTACACGACAATATGCAGACGAACGCACGCGAAAAGGAATATTGGTAAGATAGCCCCATGTCGTTTGGAAGCGCTATTCACATTTGTCCAAAGCGTAGTCTTTCAAACAGCGTGTTAGGCAATTTAGATAGTATAAATATGCATATCTCTGAGAATACAATTGCGTACTTTCACATAGGATAGTAATAACATTAGGTGTATCTCCCTATAGAGACGTTATGCAGTGAAGGAGTTTCTGTTTTATGAAACGCGATACATACATTGCAGTATAAATGTCTTATTCACCCGATAGGCAGCCAACCTTTCGTGAGAGTAAATATCTTAACGGTTGATACCACGGCTGCAATAGCGTCTTTTTAACAGAGACCCCTTGGCATGGCTACATTTCATTTATGTACCCGCACGAGAGAATAAGTATTAGCCTCAATAGTAAAACTCAATAACCGTCACAATGCTTAGGAATTAGTGGTCCATCACTACCATACATCTGGTGATCAATAATAAACTCCGAATCTGTCGGTGCCATCACAAATAAAATAATGCGTAGAGAACCCTTTAGGTCCTCCTCACTCACAATTCATCGCAACTTAAATTATGTTTTAAAAGTGCATTTGACAATCACAGACATGTCATGATATTGGTGCAGTGAATAGTCTATTAATGTAGCAAAGCGTGCCTCTAACTTAGAAGCAGGGCATGGCCTTTTCTAGTTTGTACGAACGATGAGAAAATAATATAGCTTTGCCTGTAGAGTAATCCAACAAATACGCCATAATATTTATTTAATCTTTCACACTGTTTATTTTGTATCCACATCAGAGAATTTTGGACTTACCCAAACAGTAGACCCATAAGCAACTAAAACGCAAGGTAAATAGTGGTCTCGTTTACAATGATAATTCCAAAATTCATTTTAAAGCACCACATTCATCGGTGTTATGATAAGCAGGATAGTGCCCATAGAATTTACTAAAACCATCTTAGACATATATCCTTGTGAACTAACAGCATTGGTTTTAAATGTGTCTCCAAAAGAAAGATAAATCATAACATATATGCGGTGGCATATATCAGTTAGTACTTTACCATCACTATATAGCAAGTCACCATAGACTGAGAGCTCAGTCAGCACATAGCCACATATCAATCATGAGAGAGTTTTTTACTCTTAATAAGAAATAATGTTTAAGATGAATGTTTCACATAACATGTTCTTGCCTCATATTAACAAGATTGGATTGTAATTGAAACTGGTCTTTCACGTGTTTTAGAACCAAACCACTTGAACATACCAGGATAATAGAGAGAAAATATCCTTCCCAAATTTTGGATAATGGGGCTATTATGAAATACCATGTAACCAACAGCATTGCCAATGTATAGGTAAGACATTTTCAGCATATCCCAAAAGAAACTAATAATTGCCATAGGAGACCTAGAAAATATAAAACGACCTATAATATGTTGTTGGGGACTTATTGTTACAGATGGAACCAAAAGATTTTATATAGAAGTTGGACGCATAACAAATCGATTACTGGACCAGCTTTTATAACACCATATATTCATATCCTCGTATGATATAGAGAATATCTTTCCCGGAAAAGAACATACAATTAGGGGTAAGATACGATATCTCTCAGATATAGTTAAAATCTCTAACCAGATAAGGAATAAAGATGTTGGGCTAAACTCAACCGTAATTTGTTTCTGACTACAGAAATATGAATCTTCGAGAGTATACCCAATCGATGATTCCCACTTGAGGAAAAGGCATCCCTTTGAACCAGAGAAAATCTCACGTCAAGCAATTCATGTAGGAATCATCAATATTTAAAATTATCTTTAAAAAAACGGGTATCCACTTATACTCTTATGCATGTTCACAAGAATCTTTTTCCAAACTCTTCTCTTTCTTCTAGGCACACCAGAGGCACACTGGGATATTCTATTACCTAGAACTAAATTTCACACTATTTTCCCTTTCTTGAGCACTGGCGGATGTTTGTCAGGAGCAAGTAGATGACGTATCAATATCAACTTTTCTAAGGGCTGTTCACTAGATGAGCATGACCATGTAGTAATTAGCATTTTCTGAAATTATTGCAGAATATGACATTCCCCTACGTCTGATGCAAATTACTATTGTATTTACAGATAACCCCCAGGCCACGATACAGATTTAAAGAAATGTATGTCTATTTGGTCCTGAAGAAGGTGATATAAATTGTTTTTCACCGAAACGTGCGTAGACCATCTCTTACACATCTGGGAATCCTACCCAAGACACAGATGAGAGAAGAACTAATCAGAAGCAATGAGCAAACTTTTTGAATGTCAGAGTCGAAATTTTAAATCATGTTAGAAAGTAATAATCAGTAGGATCCCGTCAAAGTTGTGTATTTTATTGTCACTTTTTTTGTGTGGTATGTTTGGTAGTATGATTGAAGAGAATGAGAGGTGAGAATGGAGGTATGATGGTTGTGTGGGGGTTAACACAATTGAGAGATCTGTTCTTTTAATGTCTAATAACACAAACAATTATATGAATTTGTGAATATTTGTAAATGTTTTTTATGACTATTTGAGCACCAAAAAAGATAACAATTATATCCAAAAAAAAACAAAAAAAGAAAAAGCACAAGTGTTTTGATAAATAATAAAATCATAAGAAAAATTATATGTGATGAGACTTTATCTATGGTGAAATGTCGCCTTTTGAGTGATTACCATTGTTGAAATGAAATAGGTCAGATAAGAGGTTTGTTCCACGTTTGTTGCTATTTCCCCCTCCTCTTGGACCTAAAAGTAAACAGGGAGCACCTTTTTCTTTGCAACCTGCAAGGCAGCACACAGCATCCTCAGCACTTCGTTATTGAAGTGCGTACCTGCATTGGATTCCTAAGAAGTCAGGTTGCTGAACCTTGGTATCAACTCCCTCAACAACAACTTTGCTATTGTGAGACTATCATTCCTTCTTGTGGGATATGCCTGAACCCATCGTGAAAAGATACACACAACAACTAGCACATATCTCAGCCCATTGCACACAGGCATCTCAATAAAGTCCAATTCCATACTGTGGAAGGGACCACCTGACCTCCTTATGTGGCTCAATGTCACTGCGGTTCTTTTCCCTACATTATTCTGTTTGCACACAACACATCTGTGACATAACGCTTCCACCATTAACCTGAACCTTGGGTTAAACCATGTTTGGCAAAACAATCTGACCATGGCATCCCGCCCCACATGTGTCGGACCATGGTAATGTCTAGCCATTGGTGACAGCAAACTATTTGGCAACACAGGTCTACCATCTCCCAAAAAACATATTTCAACCTCATCTCTTTCAACACAACCTGCTGTAGTGCCCAGAGCCCTATAGCCAATGAAAACCGGGTCAGAAAAATAGGAGGCAAAAGGAAAAAGGTTTGGGGATAAGCCTACAAAAAGGGCCAGACCTAACAGTCATTCTCAGGAAGAGGTAGCAACGTGGCAGGATTCAAAACAGAACACCTCTTTAGGGACACGTTCACAGCTGCAGGGTAGGATTTGCACATACCGGGTCAGGCGGCTGTTTGTAAGGTGCTGTGTCCTCGTTCTAGTTAACAAAAAGTTTACAAAATGAGGAACATATACAGTTAAGGGTTGACCCATTACTATACTTTCACACCTTTTTATGCTGACACCTGTTGCTTCCACTGCTTTAAGGCATCCAGGCAGCACTGCAGCCACTGGATCTAACATGGCTGAGAAATAAGCAACTGGTCTACAGGCACCTCCATGATTCTGTGCTAACACTGAAAGAGCACAGCTCTCTCTTTCACTGAAGAAAAGAGAAAACACTTTGTTATAATCAGGCATTCCTAGTGCCGGGGTGCAGCAGAGACTTTCTCTCAATTCTAGGAAGGCAACCAAACAGACATTGTCCCAAGGCACCGGATCTGACACATCCTTTTGTGTCAGCCTCTGTAAAGGCTTGGCCACTAGGGAAAAGTTGGGTATCCACTGGCGACAGCAGCCCACCATTCTCAAAAACATCCCGACGTCTTTGGACGTTGTTGGCAGATTCATTTGCATGATCGCTGAACTTCTCTCTTGTGACACCCTTCTTGCGTCTTTCTCAATATGATGACCAAGATATAGGACTTCTCTCAAACTGTACTGCAACTTATTCGGGGACACCTTATGTCCATTCTCAGCCAAGTGGTTTAGTAATGCAATAGTGAGAGTTTTGAATTCTTCACGAGTATTTGATGAAACCAGCAGGTCATCAATATACTGGACTAGGACAGAGTTTCCAGGCATGATGAGCATCTTCAAATTATTTTTAAGAATCTGGTTAAAAATGGAGTGGCTCTCCATATACCCTTGTGGGACTCGGCACCATGCCAAAACAAGATTGCCAAGCCTAAATGCAAAGATGAACTGACTGTCCTCATGCAAGGGTATGGAGAAGAATACCTGGCACAAATCAATAACAGTAAACCACTCAGCCTCACATGGAATTTGAAACAATATTACAGCAGGATTCGGTACCATGGGACAACAGGGAATCATGTTGTTGATTTTGCGATTGTCCTGCGCAATGTGGAACTTACCACTAGGCTTCTGCAGGCCCATAATGGGTGAGTTACACGGACTCCCCATGATCTCCTTCAGTATACCATGTTGAATCATTGTCTCGATCACTGGAGTTATCCCAGCAATCTTTTCAGGGGTCAAATTATACTGCAGTGTTCTGATATTTCACATTCACCTTTATCTGTATATGGACAGGCTCAACTCCTTTAGTGAGTCTGTCTTGCTTTCCCTTCAGAACACCTGAGCAAGACTTCAAAACACCAGGATACAACGTGAACACTCTTCAAAATAAGACTTTGCACACTTTAGCATACCAAGATACAATGTAGATAAAGCTCAACACTAATTTGCCAAGTAAAAAGAATTGTTTATTGCAGCAAGTGTCCATATATAAAATAGCAATAATGCATATGTAAAATAAATGCATATAGTAATTGTAGATACACAAGAATAAATGCATAGAAAAGTAACTGCATATACACAAGAATAAAGTAATTAGACCATGGAATACATCAACGGTTGTCTGTCTTGCATCATCCTCCCAGCATGACTGGGGAACCCAGTGGCAGTCTTGGCAGGAGCTCCTCAACCGGGAAGGTCTCTAGGCGGTACGTCCACCCCTAAAGAGAGTTCCTGACAAAACGCCAAGTAGCCTCCGTCATTATACTCTTACTAACACAGAGAGACTTTTAGAAGCTCCCCTCCCTTCATCTGTACTGTAGGTGCTGGCTACAATCTCTGCGTCGAGGTCACTCACCAGAGCTGGCCAGGCTCTGATGAGAGCTGAGGCAGATCTCTTTACTTTCTCATCCTTGGGCTATGCAGCCCACACTGTGATATCTCTCCCACTCGGTGAAGTTAAAAACGTAGAAATATTTCTGTGTGTACACAAGTAACCCAGCCTGCCTGCCTTCGCAGCTGAAAGGTAGAGTCAGACATAAACAGGATGAAATCATACTCACAAAATGTACTTAAAACTAGGGGTGGGCGGTGAACTCCACTTGCGGAGTTTAACAGTGCCCGGCGCCAAGCATAGTTTTTATTCTGGCTGTCAACCTTGTTTGTGGGCACAGCTTGTTTTGGGCCTCTTTCCCGTCAGTGCCAGCAAGAATCTGTCCAGAGCATACCAGAAGGGGAATGAACTAACCCTGGCTATTCACTCCCGAGGCCAGGGGAAACCCCAACAAGCTAGCTGGTGGGAATGGGATGCAGTGCCGAGAGAGCCAGGTGTCTTGGAGTGGGCCAAGTGCTGCGGATGTGAGTACTACTAGCTAAGCCTCAGAGCAGTGCAGGGATCCCGCGGGAATCTGGGGCTGTAGCCCTTGCGGGCTGCAGCCCATTGGACCGCATTTGGCCCCTTACTAGAACAGCGGAATAAGGCAGCAACAGAGGGTTCCCATTCCTCCCCCCTGACCCAGCGGTGAGAAAGGGCCTACCTGATCCCCCAAGATATTTGGTGCGGTGCGGCTGCTGCATCTACAATCTGAGGAGCTGCCGGCCGATACAGCTTGAAACTCTTCCTCCTCGTGCACAGAAGTGTCTTCTCCAAATGCTGCATCGACAAGGATCCTGGACCGACTGATAGTGGTAAGTTGAAAGCAAATCAGATTCATAGGCTACAAGCAGAAGTTGTTTTGAGGTAGCTTTCCCAGGACAGCTCTGTTGCTGTAAAGAATCGCTTTCCTGACTTTCGTGATGCAGTACAAACAGGTGGACACGGGCTAAATTTAGTTACACGAGCCAACTCCAAGCCTGGTAAATGTTGCGCAGAGGAAATAATGATGCCATCATGGTTCAGGTTGATGGGTTATAAAGGAGTGTGTGTGATGGTGATTGCTGACCAACATGTTACGCTTTAAATGTTGTCTCTTCTAAATGCAGGTATGCCTATTTGTGGTATTTTTCGGCCACCTAGTGGCTAATATAGTTATTACAACTCATGAAAAAAATTATTTTCTATGTCTCTGTGATGCAGAACTTACTCCGTGGAGTTTTGCGGAGTTTTTTGGTAACTCCATGGAATTCCACGGAGTAAAACTCCTCGAGCTCCATCCACCCCTACTTAAAACAACATGGAGTCAATGGTCACCACATGATCTCCCAATATATATAAATGCATGTAGCATTACAGAGTCCAATGTCCTTTTTCTGAAAGATCCCAATCTTCTGATCTCACTGCATCTCTGAGATCTAAAGGCAAGTCTTCTGTCGTCATCCTTGGATACATTCCAATAATTATATTCTGATTTGCCAACTTAAAGGCAATGTCCTCATCATGAGTTTGTAGCTCTATTCCTTTCAATGCCTTCACTGCAGCAAAGATATTTTGATACTTTGACTATGAACCTCCAAGAAGCACATCAAAAACATAAACCAGTGAAAACATCACTTACCGCAAATGTGCAATTTCAGGATAAATAAATTTGGACATAAAATCACTGCAGCTCCTTCTTTTCCCTCAAAAAAATAAATGTGGATAAATACAGATAAATGCATTAAAATAATTATTTATAAATTTATATGGTAAAGTAAAAATAAGTAAATAAATAAATACCATAAAACTGGGAGCCTAAATTATAGAGAATTACCACGGAAACAACAGGAGAGAAAATCCTCCAGTTTCTGGAGAAAGGAATAAAAATGAAGTGCAATCCACTGACTTCATTTTTTCCACTATATAGGTGACATTAAGAAGGATATTCAGCTGGTGAAATTGACTCCATATTTAGGGCCTGATTACGATTGGGGTCGGACGAGCTTCTGACCGCCATCGCCGTGGGCAGGTGTCCATCCGACAATGAGTCGGCAGTCCCGCCCACCCTAGTACAATACGATCGCCGTGCAGGCAGTCGTAAAATGCCTTTTCTATTGCGGATTCTGCTGCTGCCCGGAAAAGGGCTGCAGCACAATCCGCAGTAGAAAAAGGCACTTTTCAAACATCCATGCACCATGTGCCAGGCACTATGTGGTGATGGCACACGGTGCATGGATGTGTGGGGGGGCAACACATGTGCCCCCCTCACCACTTAGCAGTGGCCCACGAGGGCCCTGCTTGGGACTCCAAAGTCAGTTTCTGTCTGCCTTTTCATGGCAGTGGGACCACCATGAAAAGGCAGTCAGAAAGGGACATCCTAAGCTCTACGGCAGTGCCTACACAGGCACTGACTTCACTGTAGGGATTAGAGTCTGACCGCCGTCCTGATGGGCTCCTTGAGCCTGTCAGAGGTGCCGATCTTCCCCTCTGACATAATCGCTCCGACAGTGGCGGTCTGCCCAACATCATAATGAGGGCCTTAGAGCTTCCTTCAGAAATTGAAGATTTTCATTCACCAGCAAACTTTAAATCTGGTCTTTAAAAATGATATGGATCTGATTTGACATAGAATTTAAATGTAATTACTTGTGGTATAAACCACTCGAGTTCCAATCCCTCCAACACACCATGGAGTAGTTTTTGCCTGCTTGAATCCCTACCCTAGGTGGACAGCGTTATGTTAAACAGAGCTCACGTACACCATGAGGTTTCTTGGTACAGAAGTACAGAAAGAGGTTGTGTGGTCGAACAGCCAAACAGACAGGTTAAGTTAGTTGGTAGGCTTGCCTAAACAGTCACGTTTTGAGAGCTTGTCCAAACTTCAGCTAATTCTTAGGCTGACGTATTGTAAGAGAAAATGAGTTCCAAGACAATGTGGCCTGCACTGAAAACATGACACCGCCCATTCTTTTCTTTTTGAGTTTTGGAATAACCAACAAGTTCATGGAGGATGAGTGAAGTTTACAAACAAGAATATGTAATCACTTCTAGATTTTAAGAATAAAGCACCTTCACCAGACAGAGCCTTAAAAGTGATACAGCCAATCTTAAAGATAATCCTTTGCTTCAGTGGAAGCCAATGAACTTCTCTCAGCAGTGGAGTAATGTGGCAATTTCTATTTTTTTAAAATGAGTCTAGCTGCTTGGTTTTGATCAATTTGTAATCTTCTAGTTTTTGGGAGTCCAATATATAAGGTATTGGCATAATGAAGCCTGGAAGTAAGAAGTGCCATAGCAACCTGGATTAAGGCCTCAGAGGTGAGAAATGAAGTGGTCTTCTTAATTCTCCTAAGATTCAGGAAGCAAGGTGAAATTACAGATCCGATCTGGAGTTGCAAATAAAGCTCATTATCTACGGTAGCTCCCAGACTCTTAGGCGAGATTTTCGGTAGGGAGGATTCCCCATTTCGAAAGATCAGATGGCATGGTTCCAAAACTCTGTTTTATTATTCAGGATAATGATCTGTTTTGTTAAGTTTAAGGACATTTTTGCTCATCCAATCCCAGATGAAACACATTATGTGTTGGAAGTTTCTCTGAGATGCAAGGGAGCCATCTAGCTTCAAATATACAAAGTGAGTAACCTTGTTACACCAATGGAATCACCTGCCAAAGATACTGCCCAGTAATCACTGACTGCTCCAGGACACAAAGAGAAGGCCTCCCAATAAAATGTTCTGCTTTTTAAAAAAAAAATGTCAGTTGAGTTTAACAATAATAATCATAATATACAAAATTATAGATAGGTAGCAGTGAGTAACTGGGATGTTTTTTACTGAGGAATTCTGAGTGACATCAAATAGACAACAAGAATAAAGATGTCTATGATGTCACTCAGAACCCTGCCTCCCATCCCCATCACCCTCTGTGCCCTCCTTCCCTCTCCTCTTCTGATGAGCTTTCTGCTCTCCAAGTGATGCACAGATAGGCTCTATGAGTTCCCTTCCAGATCAGCCTGGAATTCCTTTAGGACATAGCAACAGTGGGTAAAGTTTTTGCATACTTTCATTCATGTATATAGAATTTTGTAAGTAGTGACTTGCGATGCTGTGATCTTGACAATACGTTTGTGCATAAATCTAGCCCGCGTATGAGTTTGATCACTGATTACATTTGTTTATTGGATTATTTTGTAATATTCATTATTAATTATGGTTGTATACATTTACAGAATCTGTTTAAAATATTGTTTATGTTTCTGAGCTGCATCTACGTATATCCAAGCACCTCATCACAGTCTGTCTTTCCTATTATATGGTAGTGTTTATTGTAATTTGCCTTTGTTGAGTGGTCTCTCAAAGAATGTCGCCGGGATCCAAGAGAAGGCCCTGGACTGGACCACATCCTTCCTTTCCGGCAGAACACAAAGCGTCCGCCTCGCCCCTTCCGATCCAAGGCCACCAAGATCATCTGCGGCGTACCCCAAGGCTCCTCCCTCAGCCCAACGCTGTTCAACATCTACATGGCACCCTCGCCCACGTCGCCCGACAGCACAACCTCAACATCATCTCCTACGCCGACGACACCCAGCTGATCCTCTCCCTCACCAAAGACCCTCACACCGCCAAAGCCCACCTCCATGAAGGAATGAAGGCCGTCGCCGAATGGATGAGGACCAGCCGCCTGAAGCTGAACTCGGACAAGACGGAGGTCCTCATCCTTGGTTCCAACCCTTCAGCCTGGGACGACTCCTGGTGGCCAACATCACTGGGAACAGCCCCGCCACCCACCGACCACGTACGCAACCTAGGGGTCATCCTCGACCCCACCCTCTCCATGACTAAGCAGGTCAACGCCGTTTCCTCATCCTGCTTCAACATCCTCCGAATGCTCCGCAGGATCTTCAAGTGGATCCCCACCGAAACAAGAAAAACAGACACCCAGGCCCTCGTCACCAGCAGGCTGGACTACGGAAACGCCCTCTACGCAGGAACGACGGCTAAGCTCCTGAGACGGCTGCAACGCATCCAGAACGCCTCTGCACGTCTTATCCTCAACATCCCCCGACGCAGCCACATCACACCCCACCTGAGAGACCTGCACTGGCTCCCTGTCAACAAGAGGATAACCTTCAAGCTCCTCAACCACGCACACAAAGCACTCCACAACTCTGGACCAGCCTACCTCAACAGACGACTCAGCTTCTACACCCCCACCCGCCAGCTCCGCTCGACCAGCCTCGCCCTCGCCACAGTCCCCCGCATCCGGAAAACGACCGCCGGCGGCAGATCCTTCTCCCACCTTGCCGCCAAGACCTGGAACACCCTCCCCACCAACCTCCGACAGACCCAAGACCTACTGGCCTTCAGAAGACTCCTCAAGACCTGGCTCTTCGATCAGTAGCAGCACCACCCCCTCTTCCCCCAGCGCCTTGAGACCCTCGCGGGTATGTAGTGCGCTTTATAAGTGACATGATTGATTGATTGATAATACTATGGAACTTACATCTGGTAAACCCTTGATCAAAGGCCTTGTGAAGGACTGAAACGCATTACTGGACTTGCTGGGCTGTATCTGGTGATGAAATAATCACAAGTCTAGGAATCTCTTTTGCTCCCCGTGTGCTGGTGAATATTTTCAGCTGTTAACCCCACCCAATTTGAAGGAGTTTAAATAAACTGCTTACCTTGCAGTAGTTATCAGCACTGGCTTGCTCGCAGACACACTTGGGTAATTCTTGGATGAAATATAGGTCAAATTGCATCATTGATAACATCAGTGAGATAATTGATGAGATCACTGATGACAACATATAGAAGCACTAGTACTTTGCCTTTGGCCATGCACAGCGGGGGATAGCTCGAGGATCAAACCCTGTTCCCCAAGCTCTCTTTGTGACCAACCCATGCAATGCATGGCCTTTGGCCCTACTGTTAAACCACGCTTGGAAAGCCAAAGGCCATGCAGAGTGCGGGTCATATGATCCCACTACATGTTGTGAAATACTGCGCACAAACAGGGGTTGGCTGCCACAGTGGGTTGGGGTAGGGCCTGGACAAATATATAAATATTGACAAAGGCAGTGAAGTGCCGAAATGTGTCTGAGAGACAATTGCTGTAGCTTAATTTGAATTGAATAAACACATCTTACCCGCAACCGGAGTGCCGAGATTTCCTTGTTTACCTGTGATGAAGCAGGTGAACTGTTGAACCCCTACTTGAAACATAAAGCCAATTTTGACAAATTTTGAGAGAAATTGACAAACCTGCACAACGTGTGTACATTATACGTTGAAGATTGATGAGAAAGAGATCATAAAGTAACTTAGTTTCTGCATCATAAAAGCATGCAGAAGAGTATAGACCAGATGAAAATGCTCGTTTAAATAACAGGCCCATGTTTACTAAGGTTCCATGGTGTATTCTTTTTAACGTGGAATAGAATTATGAAAGTAACGACTCACGTGTTATAGACGTTCCATTAATCCTTTCTCTTTTGAATAATTATGTGCCTGAAGAATTAACAGAACTAAATATAAATTAAATAACCTTATGAACGTTTATTGAAGAGTTTGGTTCTAACACTGTCTTTGCTCATGTTAAATTGTGCACCACCCGAGAAAAATAAATGATGCTGCATGCTTATACTAATTCCAATTTCACTGAAACCTTTAGAGAATAATCTTCATAATGAGAATCACTAGAAACAATTTAGTTACTTTGCATTTTGAAATAGTTTTATACGTTGGTACTTTATAACTATTATAGTTATGCATGCTAATTGCTATGAAATTAAAATGCTTAACAAGTAACATAAATTGAAGAAAGAATGTAAGGGTTTAGAAACCTTAGAATGAAGTATGTATTTCTATACATTTATATTGTGTATTTCCCAAACAAAATTCAATTTGAGTCTGCATTTTCTTTCCTTTGCTCGATTCTGTTCTCATGAGAAGCTCATACATTTGCAATGTGGGATGAAACTATGTTTCATAAAAAGAGTTGCCACGCACATACCAGGACTATGTGCAACTATTCTGCTACTTTGGGAACATCTGCTGTGAGAAACTGTCCTTTTCAACTCACTCATGTGCCTTTGCTAAAAGACGATTGTTCACACTCTTATTTTTCTGAATGGTTCAATAGCTCACAAAATGATCTCCACCTTTTTCTTCTATAAATTTGTCTTCTTTATGCTGCATGACGATCACCCTATACGGACTGAGCATTGGACTGAGTGGTCTGACCAGACGAGGGGACCCAGGAGGTGTCACCCTGGAACTTGGGAAAATGAATTACATGTTGAATTGATGATAAGAATTCTATTCCATGCCATTCCTTTTTGACACTTTGACACCTTTCCTTTGAGGATCGCTTCCTTGCGGACTGAGAGACATCACTCGTTTCTTGCAGACTCTACTGGCTTTCCTTGGTCTGGTGCATACGCTGTGTGCAATACTCCCAGATTCTTCGCCCCCATTGGAGAGAACTTTTGAGCTGACAAGGTCAATGTCCCTTTCCAAACTTTTCCTTTTGAACTTTAGAAATTGATGGCCCGAAAGAGAAACATTTGAGTATTCTGCATTATTAAATTCAATGCCTGTTATTGATGCATTTACTTTTTTTAACTTACTGATAAAAATCTAACCATCCTTAAATCCTGTTTCTGTCTCTCTATGACTTGTCTCTACAATTGATTGTGCATACCAGTATAGTATTGATGAGGGATGGGAATTCTAATAGAGAGGTCTCTGGTCAACAGATCCTGATGTTATTATTTTGCATAGTTCTAACCGAATTATTGGTTTGTATGATGCTAGCCTGACTACATTTCTTAAAGAGATTTGGTCTAGCAGTAATAATCTTCTACTTGTATAGCATAGTCTTGAGAGTTATATACATGAATCTAATCACGAGTTTGTAGATCAGTTACCCAATTCCTGGTTTTCATTGGATAACTGGATTGGTTTCCTATATCCGACTTCTCACGGCACGGCTGAAAGATTCATCGGAGGACCAAGTGAATGTCTCTGAGGAATAGTCACTGGAAATATCAAGACCGATAGTAAATCAGCAGTATTGTCTGGAAGCATGTCATATGGTTTATCCATTCGTAGAAGTTAGGATATAGGGGGATCCCTACTGAGATCCCTATCGAAACTCCCCGTTCAAAGATTGCCCACCCCAGCCCAAGTTCAAAGTTCATGTCCAGTTGAAGGAGACCAGGTGCCAGTAACAACGGAGGAGTGCGATGAAGACGGTTTAAAGCAGTGGTGTGAGTATCAATATGGTTGCGCGTGGTAAATGCTTAAAGCTTTGATTGCGGTATTGAAAATTGGCTGTATGAGGTTATGCAAAGTAGTTAGAGTTGTGTTTGAAAGTGCACTTTGTGCAGAAGAGTTGAAGTTGTTATCTGGTCCGTCGTGACCTAAGATCCCAGGATACACACCTACAGTTGGTCTCAGTGTGGCATACGCTGAGTACGTTGTCTGCTGTGTTTCAAAGGTGCGTTCATGAGACGTCATCAGCAGCACCACTAAGAGAAGGGAAATTCTGTGTATGAGTGAGGGTTACAGTTGTTACAATTGTTTTCAGTGCATGGGAAACATATTGCATTAACCTGGGTGAGATGGCGCTGATCGAGGTTTCACTTGAAGTGTATGAGAAATTAGATTGAATCATTGTAGTTGGATAGACTTCTTGAGTGAAAGGATCTAATATTCCTTTAGAGGAGCAGACAGAGTTGTTGAAATAAAAAGTTTTTATTGTGTGAATTCTTGCGTAGAGAGAATGCGCCGAAGGATTGTAAAGGAGGGATAGCCAGGGCGAGGAGTGAGATTGACGTCATAGGGTGCTGCGCTGGTATTGGTTGGTTGGTGAAACGCTGCGCTGTGATACGGTGACTGCGTCACTGTGTGCCACACTGGTATTGGTCATAAAGGAAATATACTAGGAAGTGTGGGGAAATTTGATCAAAGGGAATTCTTCGTAAAGGACCAATTTAAAATTGAGGAAAAAATGAAAATTTTGAGAAATTTGAAAAGTTTAATGCAGGGGGATACCCTTATACCCACTCGTGGAGGGGTACCCATACCATCTGAGGATACACCAGCACTATATATGACCCAAGAGAGAGGATATCACACGTGTATATAGATTGAAAATTGGATGAAGTACACTGAAAATGATGACCCATTAGCTTTTCCACAATACAGATAATTTAATATCAGAATTCTTGAAAATTTGAGGAGACAATTATACGAGATTAAACCGTCTCCTAGACCCAGATGCAGTTTGAGGTGCTTAGTGAATGGGAGCATATAGCTCATCAAAAGGGCAGACAGAAATGTCGGGGAAGGTACAAGAATACTTTGAACCGATATGTCGAAGCTAGATGGGATGCTCAATAGAGGGCTTGAAGAACAGATATAGCAGAGGGAACTAGAATCTATCCTGTGATAGTGGCAGAAAAGGAAAATGGAGGGAAGTGTAAGGAAAAGAAAATGCATCTTGAAGAGACGAAAAACTAGATCTGGCTGGAGATAGTGATCATGTATTTGATGATGAATTTCTGAATGAATTACTACTGAATCGTCCACCACCTTATACTGAAGAACAAACCCAGAGCTTAACGAACTCTCATTTGGGGATCGTTCCAGATGCACCTGCTGTGCCTATAGATCCAATTCCACACACCCTTTCACACCAGTGGGTGTTAACGCAGAGATACCTGATGTGAATAATCAAACTGGTTTAAATGCACCAGATGCCTTGTTTGTTTCAGTGATTATTGGTCCTGTTGGTCTCTTGTATCAGTCAGGGAATAGAGGGAAAAATGTACACACCTTGGCTGTCCCTACTGGGATAAATGGTTCAACCCCTACGTCCGCAGATGTGAGATTGTCAGGTAGGTCGCTCCCCCACCACACAGCTCCGCCTGTGCTGTCTGCCCGCTGCTCCTGTAGGTAAGATCGCCCTCCGCTTGTGGCCCCGGTGCCAGTTTTGTCTGCTTGTCTCCCCTTTTCCTTTCTGTGCCCCTCGCTGCCCCACTGTTGTTGTGCCCGTGATTTGCCTGCTCTCCCCCGTTTTTCCTTCTGTGCCCCTCGCTGCCCCACTGTTGTTGTGCCCGTGATTTACCTGCTCTCCCCCCGTTTTTCCTTCTGTGCCCCTCGCTGCCCCACTGTTGTTGTGCCCGTGATTTACCTGCTCTCCCCCGTTTTTCCTTCTGTGCCCCTCGCTGCCCCACTGTTGTTGTGCCCGTGATTTACCTGCTCTCCCCCCCGTTTTTCCTTCTGTGCCCCTCGCTGCCCCACTGTTGTTGTGCCCGTGATTTACCTGCTCTCCCCCCGTTTTCCTTCTGTGCCCCTCGCTGCCCCACTGTTGTTGTGCCCGTGATTTACCTGCTCTCCCCCCGTTTTCCTTCTGTGCCCCTCGCTGCCCCACTGTTGTTGTGCCCGTGATTTACCTGCTCTCCCCCCCGTTTTTCCTTCTGTGCCCCTCGCTGCCCCACTGTTGTTGTGCCCGTGATTTACCTGCTCTCCCCCCGTTTTTCCTTCTGTGCCCTCGCTGCCCCACTGTTGTTGTGCCCGTGATTTACCTGCTCTCCCCCGTTTTTCCTTCTGTGCCCCTCGCTGCCCCACTGTTGTTGTGCCCGTGATTTACCTGCTCTCCCCCCGTTTTTCCTTCTGTGCCCCTCGCTGCCCCACTGTTGTTGTGCCCGTGATTTACCTGCTCTCCCCCCCGTTTTTCCTTCTGTGCCCCTCGCTGCCCCACTGTTGTTGTGCCCGTGATTTACCTGCTCTCCCCCCGTTTTTCCTTCTGTGCCCCTCGCTGCCCCACTGTTGTTGTGCCCGTGATTTACCTGCTCTCCCCCCGTTTTTCCTTCTGTGCCCCTCGCTGCCCCACTGTTGTTGTGCCCGTGATTTACCTGCTCTCCCCCCGTTTTTCCTTCTGTGCCCCTCGCTGCCCCACTGTTGTTGTGCCCGTGATTTACCTGCTCTCCCCCCGTTTTTCCTTCTGTGCCCCTCGCTGCCCCACTGTTGTTGTGCCCGTGATTTACCTGCTCTCCCCCCGTTTTTCCTTCTGTGCCCCTCGCTGCCCCACTGTTGTTGTGCCCGTGATTTACCTGCTCTCCCCCCGTTTTTCCTTCTGTGCCCCTCGCTGCCCCACTGTTGTTGTGCCCGTGATTTACCTGCTCTCCCCCCGTTTTTCCTTCTGTGCCCCTCGCTGCCCCACTGTTGTTGTGCCCGTGATTTACCTGCTCTCCCCCCCGTTTTTCCTTCTGTGCCCCTCGCTGCCCCACTGTTGTTGTGCCCGTGATTTACCTGCTCTCCCCCCCGTTTTTCCTTCTGTGCCCCTCGCTGCCCCACTGTTGTTGTGCCCGTGATTTACCTGCTCTCCCCCCCGTTTTTCCTTCTGTGCCCTCGCTGCCCCACTGTTGTTGTGCCCGTGATTTACCTGCTCTCCCCCCGTTTTTCCTTCTGTGCCCCTCGCTGCCCCACTGTTGTTGTGCCCGTGATTTACCTGCTCTCCCCCGTTTTTCCTTCTGTGCCCCTCGCTGCCCCACTGTTGTTGTGCCCGTGATTTACCTGCTCTCCCCCCGTTTTTCCTTCTGTGCCCCTCGCTGCCCCACTGTTGTTGTGCCCGTGATTTACCTGCTCTCCCCCCGTTTTTCCTTCTGTGCCCCTCGCTGCCCCACTGTTGTTGTGCCCGTGATTTACCTGCTCTCCCCCCGTTTTTCCTTCTGTGCCCCTCGCTGCCCCACTGTTGTTGTGCCCGTGATTTACCTGCTCTCCCCCGTTTTTCCTTCTGTGCCCCTCGCTGCCCCACTGTTGTTGTGCCCGTGATTTACCTGCTCTCCCCCCGTTTTTCCTTCTGTGCCCCTCGCTGCCCCACTGTTGTTGTGCCCGTGATTTACCTGCTCTCCCCCCGTTTTCCTTCTGTGCCCCTCGCTGCCCCACTGTTGTTGTGCCCGTGATTTACCTGCTCTCCCCCCGTTTTTCCTTCTGTGCCCCTCGCTGCCCCACTGTTGTTGTGCCCGTGATTTACCTGCTCTCCCCCGTTTTTCCTTCTGTGCCCCTCGCTGCCCCACTGTTGTTGTGCCCGTGATTTACCTGCTCTCCCCCCCGTTTTTCCTTCTGTGCCCCTCGCTGCCCCACTGTTGTTGTGCCCGTGATTTACCTGCTCTCCCCCCGTTTTTCCTTCTGTGCCCCTCGCTGCCCCACTGTTGTTGTGCCCGTGATTTACCTGCTCTCCCCCCGTTTTTCCTTCTGTGCCCTCGCTGCCCCACTGTTGTTGTGCCCGTGATTTACCTGCTCTCCCCCCGTTTTTCCTTCTGTGCCCCTCGCTGCCCCACTGTTGTTGTGCCCGTGATTTACCTGCTCTCCCCCCGTTTTTCCTTCTGTGCCCCTCGCTGCCCCACTGTTGTTGTGCCCGTGATTTACCTGCTCTCCCCCCGTTTTTCCTTCTGTGCCCCTCGCTGCCCCACTGTTGTTGTGCCCGTGATTTACCTGCTCTCCCCCCGTTTTTCCTTCTGTGCCCCTCGCTGCCCCACTGTTGTTGTGCCCGTGATTTACCTGCTCTCCCCCCGTTTTTCCTTCTGTGCCCCTCGCTGCCCCACTGTTGTTGTGCCCGTGATTTACCTGCTCTCCCCCCGTTTTTCCTTCTGTGCCCCTCGCTGCCCCACTGTTGTTGTGCCCGTGATTTACCTGCTCTCCCCCGTTTTTCCTTCTGTGCCCCTCGCTGCCCCACTGTTGTTGTGCCCGTGATTTACCTGCTCTCCCCCGTTTTTCCTTCTGTGCCCCTCGCTGCCCCACTGTTGTTGTGCCCGTGATTTACCTGCTCTCCCCCCGTTTTCCTTCTGTGCCCCTCGCTGCCCCACTGTTGTTGTGCCCGTGATTTACCTGCTCTCCCCCCGTTTTTCCTTCTGTGCCCCTCGCTGCCCCACTGTTGTTGTGCCCGTGATTTACCTGCTCTCCCCCCGTTTTTCCTTCTGTGCCCCTCGCTGCCCCACTGTTGTTGTGCCCGTGATTTACCTGCTCTCCCCCCGTTTTTCCTTCTGTGCCCCTCGCTGCCCCACTGTTGTTGTGCCCGTGATTTACCTGCTCTCCCCCCGTTTTTCCTTCTGTGCCCCTCGCTGCCCCACTGTTGTTGTGCCCGTGATTTACCTGCTCTCCCCCCCGTTTTTCCTTCTGTGCCCCTCGCTGCCCCACTGTTGTTGTGCCCGTGATTTACCTGCTCTCCCCCCCGTTTTTCCTTCTGTGCCCCTCGCTGCCTATCGCCATTCCCGCCGCTGCGTCCCCTGCGGCCCCGCCCCCCTGACTGCCCATTCGCTGCCCCTGCCTCCCGCCTCCCAGCTGCTCCTCCCTCCCACCTCCCCATAAATGGCGGCCGCTGCATGGCCGCGCAGCGGACGTGCGCAGCGGGCGCGCCGCTGGCGCGCCGAAGGCGCGCCTAAGGCAAGCCCGTCTGCGCCCGTCCGCGACTGGACCGCGCCCAGCGCCAGAACCCCTGGATCCCACCGATGCAACACCACTCGACGGACCTACGACGCCGCCACACTCACCGCACTCAATGCCGGCCGGAACCCTGCCTGCTACCGAGCCTCACCGAGACGCACCCACGGACCCTTCACCTGCCAAACCTGCCGATTCACCTGCCCCCTGACGTGCACCACCTCCGCCAAGTCGAGCAACAGCAGCAACCACCTGAAATGCATCCTGCTGAACACCCGCTCCGTCCACAGGCACGCCGTGGAACTCTGGGACCTGCTCGACGCAACAGCACCGGACATCGCCTTCCTCACCGAAACCTGGATGAACGCCTCCTCAGCGCCTGACATCGCCATAGCCATCCCGGATGGATACAAGATCACCCGGAAGGACCGCGTCAACCAGACGGGAGGAGGCATCGCCATCGTACACAAGAACACCATCCGCATCTCGACTAACTCCGACGAGACCTTCACCGCCGCCCGAACACCTACACTTCCAGATACACACGGACCCCAAGACCACCCTCCGAGGCACCCTCATCTACAGACCCCCGGGACCACGCACACTATTCAGCGAAGACATCGCAGACTTCATCAGCCCGCACGCCATGCCCTCCGCCGACTACATCCTCCTAGGGGACCTCAACTTCCACCTGGAGAACAACAACGACAGAAACACCACCGCCCTGCTGGACAACCTCGCCAACCTCGGACTCAAGCAACTGGTGAACACGCCCACCCACTACGCCCGGCCACACGCTTGACCCCGTCTTCTCGTCCAGCAAGCACATCTCCTTCAGCCACGCCACCGGACTCCACTGGACCGACCACAGCTGCGTCCACTTCAGCTTCAGAAAGACTGCGACCCACCACCACCCGCAACAGGCTCCCCACCGGAGCTGGAGCAAGATCACCGCCGAGCAGCTCACCGCCTCCCTCAGCCAGAACACACCCACCGACACAACGGACCCAAACGAAGCAGCCAGCAACCTCGCCAAGTGGCTGACCGCCTGCGCCGACGACCTCGCACCACTAAAAACCCTCCCAGCAGACCCGGAAGCAAGAAAACCCCTTGGTTCACCAACGAACTCAAGGAATCCAAGAAGAACTGCCGCACTCTCGAGAAAACCTGGCGACTCGACCAGACCACAGACAACAGGACCGCCCTCAAGCACGCCACCCGCAAACACCACCAGCTGATCCGTGCCACCAAGAAGTCGGCACTCAAAGAACGACTGGACAACAACGCCCATGACAGCAAGGAACTTTTCAGCATCGTCAAAGAGTTCTCCAACCCCAGCGCCGGAAACAACGACATCACCCCCTCGCAAGACCTCTGCAACTCACTCTCCGCGTTCTTCCACCGCAAGATCACCGACATACACAACAGCTTCGACGCACAAACAACGCACCCTACCGCCAAACCAATGCCCGCCACCACCACCCTCTGCAACTGGACCCCGATCAACACCGAAGACACCACCCGCACGATGAACTCCATCCACTCCGGATCACCAACCGACCCCTGCCCACACCACGTCTTCAACAAAGCCGACGCCACCATCGCACCCCATCTCCGGGACATCATCAACTCCTCCTTCCACACCGCCACCTTCCCGGAGAGCTGGAAGCACGCCGAGCTTACCGCCCTCCTGAAGAAACCAACGGCGGACCCCACCGACCTCAAGAACTACCGCCCCATCTCGCTCCTTCCGTTTCCGGCCAAAGTCATCGAGAAGACCGTCAACAGACAGCTTGCCGCCTTCCTCGAGACGAATGGATCCCTCGACCCCTCGCAGTCCGGGTTTCGGGCCAACCACAGCACCGAGACCGCCCTTATCGCAGCCACCGACGACATCAGAACCCTAACCGACAACGGGGAAACAGCTGCCCTCATCCTCCTGGACCTCTCCGCGGCGTTCGACACCGTCTGCCACCGCACCCTAGTGAAGCGCCTCAGCAACATCGGAATCCGAGAGAAAGCACTGGAATGGATCATCTCGTTCCTCGCCGGAAGAACCCAGAGAGTCCGCCTCTCCCCGTTCAGATCCGAAGCCACCGAAGTCATCTGCGGCGTTCCACAAGGATCCTCACTCAGCCCGACCCTCTTCAACGTCTACATGAGCCCCCTCGCAGCCATCGCACGCCGACACAACCTCAACATCATCTCCTACGCCGACGACACCCAGCTGATCCTCTCCCTCACCAACGACCCCACCACCGCCAGAGCCAACCTGCACGACGGGATGAGAGACGTCGCCGACTGGATGAGGAACAGCCGCCTTAAACTGAACTCAGACAAGACGGAAGTCCTCATCCTGGGCTCATCACCCTCCGCCTGGGACGACTCCTGGTGGCCCCCGGCCCTGGGCACCGCACCCAAGCCAACGGACCACGCACGCAACCTGGGCTTCATCCTGGACTCCTCCCTATCGATGACCAAACAAGTCAACGCCGTCTCATCTTCATGCTTCAACACCCTGCGCATGCTCCGCAAGATCTTCAGATGGATCCCCACTGAAACCAGGAAGACCGTCACCCAGGCACTCGTCACCAGCCGACTGGACTATGGGAACACCCTCTACGCCGGAACCACAGCCAAACTTCAAAAGAGACTCCAGCGCATCCAGAACGCCTCCGCACGACTCATCCTGGACATCCCCCGACACAGCCACATCACCGTACACCTGAAAGACCTGCACTGGCTCCCCGTCAGCAAGAGAATCACGTTCAGACTCCTCACCCACGCACACAAGGCCCTCCACGACCTGGGCCCAAAGTACCTCAACGACCGCATGTCCTTCTACACGCCCACACGCCAGCTACGATCAACCAGCCACGCCCTCGCCACCGTACCACGCATCCGCAGAACCACCGCCGGAGGAAGATCCTTCTCCTACCTGGCGGCCAAGACCTGGAACTCCCTCCCCACTCACCTTCGGCGAACCCAGGACCATCTCGCCTTCAGGAAGCAGCTCAAGACCTGGCTGTTCGAGCAGTAACTTACCCCCTCCCCCAGCGCCTTGAGACCCTCCCGGGTGAGTAGCGCGCTCTATAAATGCCGTGATTGATTGATTGATTGATTGATTGATTGATTGTGGCAGCCTAAACAGGTTCCTTTAATTTCTACTCCAGCTGACGTTCCACGTGGAGTCAACACTGGTTTGAGTTTACATTTCACTCGATTAAATTCTCCCAGTGAAAGGGCAGGACAAACCCAAACTTTTTATGTACCTGAGAACGGTATGGCAACTCCACCGAGGGTAACGCAAAGTGCTAGAGGAAATACTCTCCCATTGAGAACACCAGATTCTGACGTGTCCCTTCTCCACTCCACCCCTATTGCAAAAACAGAAGGTCAGGATTGGATTTTGGTAGGGAATGCAGAAGAAGGGCAAACTGGTCCTACTTCTCAAGAAATTGATGATTGGCAAAGGGTATGGCTACTCCTGCAAATGACACCGTTGCGGGAGCTAAAGGAACAAGCGTTTTGGGAATGAAAAAGATAGGTCCCTTGACGTTGCCAGACTTAAGGTAGAATTAGAGGAAATGATTATAGGAACCATAAGCCCTGCTATGATAGATGCATATCAGGATGATAAATTGCTGTTCATCTGTAAAGATATTACCAGATGAGCTCGAAATACACATGAAAAGTTATCTTAATTGGCCCAAAAATATGGAGTGGATGTACAACGGTCAAAAACTTTGCAAAAACCCTACAGAATAGATTTTAGTGACAAGGAAACCGAAAACATGAGACCTTCAGGAATGACATTACGGATTAAAGAGTTACTGGCTACTCTCAGGAAATGGGAAGAATTAGAAAAATGGGAAGGTCGTTAGGGCAAAAAGAAGGAAACAAAGAGGGTCACTATGCAAATGTTTCCAATTATCGAGGATAATGGGAGTGAGGAAGTGAGGATTCTTCCAATGAGAGAGGTGCCTGGAGGAGGAAATGTACATGTCCCTTGGACTAGACCAGACTTATTGTCCTTTACAAATGATTTCCCGAAATTGAGAGAAAACCCCATTGAATGGTACAAACAAGTTGAGCGGTTTGTAAAAGATTCAAAGATCTTGCTGAAGGATTTAGAAACCCTATTTGACATTGTGGTTCTGAGTGATTTGTGGGCAGAATGTAAAATTGCTGTTGATTGGCCAGAAACAGAACCAGCAAGAAATGCTCATACAAGTACACCATCTCCTGAGGTTATGAAGAAATATAACCAAGCCATCACCTATTTGAAAGGAAAGATTTCCAATAAGGAGAATGATTGGGTAAAATTTGACAGGCCAACCCAGGAGTTGAAAGCAAAGGCTTTTGCAGGCATTCAAGCAGTATAGTGAGATGGAGAGCGTGTCCGAAAAAGATATGGGACATTTTGTCTATCGGTGTGTGTCTGGATTAAGACCTGAGATTAGCAGCATGATTCAGCAACATTTAATTTGTTGGCAAAGCAAACCCACAGATGAAATACTTTGTTATGCAAAATATTGTGGGGTTGACATTGATGCGAAACACAAGAAGCTCAAGGAGAAGTCGATGATTGCTCAGATGGAAGCAGTTAAAAAGGCTAAGGTGGAACAGGTGGTGATCCCATGTTCTTTTTGCAGGGAGATTATCAGCAAACCCCACGGATGCGAGGGGTGAGCAGAGGACAACAGCAGGGTATGCAGCCTCAAGGTAAAAGTCAAGGTGTTTCAATTGAGGCGCTGAAACGGACAAATCTGTCTCATATTTGTGGCAAGTTGGGGCATTGGAAGCGCAAATGTCGAATTAATCAGATTAATCAAGGAAATGGGGCACAGATACAGAATGTTGGTAGTGCACAATCACAGGGAGATGACCTGGAGCAGACTCAACAGGTTCACAGACAAGGAAATCAAGTTTAAAATGTACCCCAAGCCCAGATGCCTCAAATGAATGGTCAGGTTCAGAAATACAATTCAAATTAGGGATTTCGTACAGATGCTAGATCTAATGCAAATCAGAATGTTTCCCAGCAATACTCTTTGATTCAACTAGATGACACAGACTCAGACCAATGCAAAAAGAACAATTGATGGACAGAATGCAGAACAATGTCATACATTCACCCCAGTACAGAGATCTGTGCCTAAATCCATTGTTTTTTGCTCACCATGCCATTCCAGTTTGGACCCAGCCATATGCAAATCAGTCTTGACCCTGTGCCTCATGGGAACAGTCCAGTCCGAACTGCCAAGCCATGTCTTCCCTGGACTGGAAACAAGCATCCTAGGACCGGTTTCGGGCTAACAGCCCTCATCAGCCAGGCTAGCTTGAATCCAGTGGAAAAGTGAGCAAGGGACCCACGTCTGGGCATACCCTGCCAACTTAGTGCGAACAAAGCAAACACAAGGAGATGATGGACGGAGCGCTGAAACTTTTCAGACACTCACCACCAGTCACAGATCTGGGTTGAATCCATCATTGTTCTTCAGCTCAATTCGCCACCCCAGTTCAGACACAGCTATATGCAAATCAGTCTTGACCCTGTGCCTCATGGGAACAGTCCAGTCCGAACTGCCAAGCCATGTCTTCCCTGGACCGGAAACAAGCATCCTAGGACCGGTTTCGGGCTAACAGCCCTCATCAGCCAGGCTAGCTTGAATCCAGTGGAAAAGTGAGCAAGGGACCCACGTCTGGGCATACCCTGCCAACTTAGTGCGAACAAAGCAAACACAAGGAGATGATGGACGGAGCGCTGAAACTTTTCAGACACTCACCACCAGTCACAGATCTGGGTTGAATCCATCATCGTTCTTTAGCTCACTTCACCACACCAGTTCAGACACAGTAATATGCAAATCAGACTTGACCCTGTGCCTCATGTGAACAGTCCAGCCCAAACTGCCAAGCCATGTCTTCCCTGGACTGGAAACAAGCATCCTGGGACCGGTTTTGGGCTAACAGCCCTCATCAGCCAGGCTAGCTTGAATCCAGTAGAAAAGTGAGCAAGGGACCCACGTCTGGGCATACCCTGCCAACTTAGGGCGAACAAAGCAAACACAAGGAGATGATGGACGGAGTGCTGAAACTTTTCAAACACTCACCCCCAGTCACAGATTGGTGAAACCCCGAAACCGGTCCTAGGATGCTTGTTTCCAGTCCAGGGAGGACTTGGCCTAGCAGTTCGGGCTGGACTGTTCCCATTGGGCACAGGGTCAAGACTGATTTGTATATGGCTGGGTCCAAACTGGAATGGCATGATGAGCAAAAAATGATGGATTTAGGCCCAGATCTCTGTCCTGGGGTGAATGTATGACATTGTTCTGCATTCTGTCCATCAATTGTTCTTTTTGCATTTGTCACCCCGAGTGGGACAGGTATGCCCCGACGTGGGTCCCGTGCTCTCCATGCCACTGGAGTCAAGCTATCCTGACTGATGAGGGTTGAAACCCCGAAACCGGTCCTAGGATGCTTTTTTCCAGTCCAGGGAGTACCTGGCCTGGCAGTTCGGGCTGGACTGTTCCCATTGGGCACAGGGTCAAGACTGATTTGCATATGGCTGGGTCCAAACTGGAATGGTATGGGGAGCAAAAACAACTATGGATTTAGGCCCAGATCTCTGTACTGGGGTGAATGTATGACATTGTTCTCCATTCTGTCCATCAATTGTTCTTTTGCATTTGTCACCCGAGTGGGACGGGTATGTCCAGACGTTCGTCCCATGCTCTTCATGCCACTGGAGTCAAGCTATCCTGGCTGATGAGGGGTGAAACCCCGAAACCGGTCCTAGGATGCTTGTTTCCAGTCCAGGGAGGACCTGGCCTGGCTGTTCAGGCTGGACTGTTCCCATTGGGCACAGGGTCAAGACTGATTTGCATATGGCTGGGTCCCACCTGGAATGGCATGGTGAGCAAAAAAACAATGGATTTAGGCCCAGATCTATGTACTGGGGTGAATGTATGACATTGTTCTGCATTCTGTCCATCAATTGTTCTTTTTGCATTTGTCACCCCTAGTGGGACGGGTATGCCCAGACGTGGGTCCCGTGCTCTCCATGCCACTTTAGTCAAGCTATCCTGGCTGATGAGGGGTGAAACCCCCAAACCGGTCCTCGGATGCTTATTTCCAGTCCAGGGAGGACCTGGCCTGGCAGTTCGGGCTGGACTGTTCCTATTGGGCACAGGGTCAAGACTGATTTGCATATGGCTGGGTCCAAACTGGAATGGCATGGTGAGCACAAAAACGATGGATTTAGGCCCAGATCTCTGTACTGGGGTGAATGTATGACATTGTTCTGCATTCTGTCCATCAATTCTTCTTTTGCATTTGTCACCCCGAGTGGGACGGGTATGCCCAGACGTGGGTCCCGTGCTCTCCATGCCACTGGAGTCAAGCTATCCTGGCTGATGAGGGGTGAAACCCCGAAACCGGTCCTAGGATGCTTGTTTCCAGTCCAGGGTGGACCTGGCCTGGCAGTTTGGGCTGGACTGTTCCCATTGGGCACAGGGTCAAGACTGATTTGCATATGGCTGGGTCCAAACTGGAATGGCATGGTGAGCACAAAAATGATGGATTTAGGCCCAGATCTCTGTACTGGGGTGATTGTATGACATTGTTCTGCATTCTGTCCATCAATTGTTCTTTTTGCATTTGTCACCCCGAGTGGGACGGGTATGCCCAGATGTGGGTCCCGTGCTCTCCATGCCCCTGGAGTCAAGCTATCCTGGCTGATGAGGGGTGAAACCCCGAAACTGGTCCTAGGATGCTTGTTTCCAGTCCCAGGAGGACCTGGCCTGGCAGTTCGGGCTGGACTGTTACCATTAGGCACAGGGTCAAGACTTATTTGCATATGGCTGGGTCCAAACTAAAATGGCATGGTGAGCAAAAAACAATGGATTTAGGCCCAGATCTCTGTACTGGGGTGAATTTATGACATTGTTCTGCATTCTGTCCATCAATTGTTCTTTTTGCATTTGTCACCCCGAGTGGGACGGGTATGCACAGACGTGGGTCCCGTGCTCTCCATGCCACTGGAGTCAAGCTATCCTGGCTGATGAGGGCTGAAACCCCGAAACTGGTCCTAGGATGCTTGTTTCCAGTCCAGGGAGGACCTGGCCTGGCAGTTCGGGCTGGACTGTTCCCATTGGGCACAGGGTCAAGACTGATTTGCATATGGCTGGGTCCAAACTGGAATGGCATGGTGAGCAAAAAAACGATGGATTTAGGCCCAGATCTCTGTACTGGGGTGAATATATGACATTGTTCTGCATTCTGTCCATCAATTGTTCTTTTTGCATTTGTCACCCCGAGTGGAACGGGTATGCCCAGACGTGGGTCCCGTGCTCTCTATGCCACTGGAGTCAAGCTATCCTGGCTGATGAGGGGTGGAACCCAGAAACCGGTCCTAGGATGCTTGTTTCCAGTCCAGGGAGGACCTGGCCTGGCAGTTCGGGCTGGACTGTTCCCATTGGGCACTGGGTCAAGACTGATTTGCATATGGCTGGGTCCAAACTGGAATGGCATGGTGAGCAAAAAACAATGGTTTTAGGCCCAGATCTCTGTACTGGGGTGAATGTATGACATTGTTCTGCATTCTGTCCATCAATTGTTCTTTTTGCATTGGTCTGAGTCTGTGTCATCTAGTTGAATCAAAGAGTATTGCTGGGAAACATTCTGATTTGCATTAGATCTAGCATCTGTACGAAATCCCTAATTTGAATTGTATTTCTGAACCTGACCATTCATTTGAGGCATCTGGGCTTGGGGTACATTTTAAACTTGATTTCCTTGTCTGTGAACCTGTTGAGTCTGCTCCAGGTCATCTCCCTGTGATTGTGCACTACCAATATTCTGTATCTGTGCCCCATTTCCTTGATTAATCTGATTAATTCGACATTTGCGCTTCCAATGCCCCAACTTGCCACAAATATGAGACAGATTTGTCCGTTTCAGCGCCTCAATTGAAACACCTTGACTTTTACCTTGAGGCTGCATACCCTGCTGTTGTCCTCTGCTCACCCTCGCATCCGTGGGGTTTGCTGATAATCTCCCTGCAAAAAGAACATGGGATCACCACCTGTTCCACCTTAGCCTTTTTAACTGCTTCCATCTGAGCAATCATCGACTTCTCCTTGAGCTTCTTGTGTTTCGCATCAATGTCATCCCCACAATATTTTGCATAACAAAGTATTTCATCTGTGGGTTTGCTTTGCCAACAAATTAAATGTTGCTGAATCATGCTGCTAATCTCAGGTCTTAATCCAGACACACACCGATAGACAAAATGTCCCATATCTTTTCGGACACGCTCTCCATCTCACTATACTGCTTGAATGCCTGCAAAAGCCTTTGCTTTCAACTCCTGGGTTGGCCTGTCAAATTTTACCCAGTCATTCTCCTTATTGGAAATCTTTCCTTTCAAATAGGTGATGGCTTGGTTATATTTCTACATAACCTCAGGAGATGGTGTACTTGTATGAGCATTTCTTGCTGGTTCTGTTTCTGGCCAATCAACAGCAATTTTACATTCTGCCCACAAATCACTCAGAACCACAATGTCAAATAGGGTTTCTAAATCCTTCAGCAAGATCTTTGAATCTTTTACAAACCGCTCAACTTGTTTGTACCATTCAATGGGGTTTTCTCTCAATTTCGGGAAATCATTTGTAAAGGACAATAAGTCTCGTCTAGTCCAAGGGACATGTACATATCCTCCTCCAGGCACCTCTCTCATTGGAAGAATCCTCACTTCCTCACTCCCATTATCCTCGATAATTGGAAACATTTGCATAGTGACCCTCTCTGTTTCCTTCTTTTTGCCCTAACGACCTTCCCATTTTTCTAATTCTTCCCATTTCCTGAGAGTAGCCAGTAACTCTTTAATCCGTAATGTCATTCCTGAAGGTCTCATGTTTTCGATTTCCTTGTCACTAAAGTCTATTCTGTAGGGTTTTTGCAAAGTTTTTGACCGTTGTACATCCACTCCATATTTTTGGGCCAATTAAGATAACTTTTCATGTGTATTTCGAGCTCATCTGGTAATATCTTTACAGATGAACAGCAATTTATCATCCTGATATGCATCTATCATAGCAGGGCTTATGGTTCCTATAATCATTTCCTCTAATTCTACCTTAAGTCTGGCAACGTCAAGGGACCTATCTTTTTTCATTCCCAAAACGCTTGTTCCTTTAGCTCCCGCAACGGTGTCATTTGCAGGAGTAGCCATACCCTTTTGCCAATCATCAATTTCTTGAGAAGTAGGACCAGTTTGCCCTTCTTCTGCATTCCCTACCAAAATCCAATCCTGACCTTCTGTTTTTGCAATAGGGGTGGAGTGGAGAAGGGACACGTCAGAATCTGGTGTTCTCAATGGGAGAGTATTTCCTCTAGCACTTTGCGTTACCCTCGGTGGAGTTGCCATACCGTTCTCAGGTACATAAAAAGTTTGGGTTTGTCCTGCCCTTCCACTGGGAGAATTTAATCGAGTTAAATGTAAACTCAAACCAGTGTTGGCTCCACGTGGAACGTCAGCTGGAGTAGAAATTAAAGTAACCTGTTTAGGCTGCCACAATCTCACATCTGCGGACGTAGGGGTTGAACCATTTATCCCAGTAGGGACAGCCAAGGTGTGTACATTTTTCCCTCTATTCCCTGACTGATACAAGAGAACAACAGGACCAATAATCACTGAAACAAACAAGGCATCTGGTGCATTTAAACCAGTTTGATTATTCACATCAGGTATCTCTGCGTTAACACCCACTGGTGTGAAAGGGGTGTGTGGAATTGGATCTATAGGCACAGCAGGTGCATCTGGAACGATCCCCAAATGAGAGTTCGTTAAGCTCTGGGTTTGTTCTTCAGTATAAGGTGGTGGACGATTCAGTAGTAATTCATTCAGAAATTCATCATCAAATACATGATCACTATCTCCAGCCAGATCTAGTTTTTTGTCTCTTCAAGATGCATTTTCTTTTCCTTACACTTCCCTCCATTTTCCTTTTCTGCCACTATCACAGGATAGATTCTAGTTCCCTCTGCTATATCTGTTCTTCAAGCCCTCTATTGAGCATCCCATCTAGCTTCGACATATCGGTTCAAAGTATTCTTGTACCTTCCCCGACATTTCTGTCTGCCCTTTTGATGAGCTATATGCTCCCATTCACTAAGCACCTCAAACTGCATCTGGGTCTAGGAGATGGTTTAATCTCGTATAATTGTCTCCTCAAATTTTCAAGAATTCTGATATTAAATTATCTGTATTGTGGAAAAGCTAATGGGTCATCATTTTCAGTGTACTTCATCCAATTTTCAAGCTATATACACGTGTGATATCCTCTCTCTTGGGTCATATATAGTGCTGGTGTATCCTCAGATGGTATGGGTACCCCTCCACGAGTGGGTATAAGGGTATCCCCCTGCATTAAACTTTTCAAATTTCTCAAAATTTTCATTTTTCCCTCAATTTTAAATTGGTCCTTTACGAAGAATTCCCTTTGATCAAATTTCCCCACACTTCCTAGTATATTTCCTTTATGACCAATACCAGTGTGGCACACAGTGACGCAGTCACCGTATCACAGCGCAGCGTTTCACCAACCAACCAATACCAGCGCAGCACCCTATGACGTCAATCTCACTCCTCGCCCTGGCTATCCCTCCTTTACAATCCTTCGGCGCATTCTCTCTACGCAAGAATTCACACAATAAAAGCTTTTTATTTCAACAACTCTGTCTGCTCCTCTAAAGGAATATTAGATCCTTTCACTCAAGAAGTCTATCCAACTACAATGATTCAATCTAATTTCTCATACACTTCAAGTGAAACCTCGATCAGCGCCATCTCACCCAGGTTAATGCAATATGTTTCCCATGCACTGAAAACAATTGTAACAACTGTAACCCTCACTCATACACAGAATTTCCCTTCTCTTAGTGGTGCTGCTGATGACGTCTCATGAACGCACCTTTGAAACACAGCAGACAACGTACTCAGCGTATGGCACACTGAGACCACCTGTAGGTGTGTATCCTGGGATCTTAGGTCACGACGGACCAGATAACAACTTCAACTCTTCTGCACAAAGTGCACTTTCAAACACAACTCTAACTACTTTGCATAACCTCATACAGCCAATTTTCAATACCGCAATCAAAGCTTTAAGCATTTACAACGCGCAACCATATTGATACTCACACAACTGCTTTAAACCGTCTTCATCGCACTCCTCCGTTGTTACTGGCACCTGGTCTCCTTCAACCGGACATGAACTTTGAACTTGGGCTGGGGTGGGCAATCTTTGAACGGGGAGTTTCGATAGGGATCTCAGTAGGGATCCCCCTATATCCTAACTTCTACGAATGGATAAACCATATGACATGCTTCCAGACAATACTGCTGATTTACTATCGGTCTTGATATTTCCAGTGACTATTCCTCAGAGACATTCACTTGGTCCTCCGATGAATCTTTCAGCCGTGCCGTGAGAAGTCGGATATAGGAAACCAATCCAGTTATCCAATGAAAACCAGGAATTGGGTAACTGATCTACAAACTCGTGATTAGATTCATGTATATAACTCTCAAGACTATGCTATACAAATAGAAGATTATTACTGCTAGACCAAATCTCTTTAAGAAATGTAGTCAGGGTAGCATCATACAAACCAATAATTCGGTTAGAACTATGCAAAATAATAACATCAGGATCTGTTGACCAGAGACCTCTCTATTAGAATTCCCATCCCTCATCAATACTATACTGGTATGCACAATCAATTGTAGAGACAAGTCATAGAGAGACAGAAACAGGATTTAAGGATGGTTAGATTTTTATCAGTAAGTTAAAAAAAGTAAATGCATCAATAACAGGCATTGAATTTAGTAATGCAGAATACTCAAATGTATCTCTTTCGGGCCATCAATTTCTAAAGTTCAAAAGGAAAAGTTTGGAAAGGGACATTGACCTTGTCAGCTCAAACGTTCTCTCCAATGGGGGCGAAGAATCCGGGAGTATTGCACACAGCGTATGCACCAGACCAAGGAAAGCCAGTAGAGTCTGCAAGAAACGAGTGATGTCTCTCAGTCCGCAAGGAAGCGATCCTCAAAGGAAAGGTGTCACAGTGTCAAAAAGGAATGGCATGGAATAGAATTCTTATCATCAATTCAACATGTAATTCATTTTCCCAAGTTCCAGGGTGACACCTCCTGGGTCCCCTCGTCTGGTCAGACCACTCAGTCCAATGCTCAGTCCGTATAGGGTGATCGTCATGCAGCATAAAGAAGACAAATTTATAGAAGAAAAAGGTGGAGATCATTATGTGAGCTATTGAACCATTCAGAAAAATAAGAGTGTGAACAATCGTCTTTTAGCAAAGGCACATGAGTGAGTTGAAAAGAACAGTTTCTCACAGCAGATGTTCCCAAAGTAGCAGAATAGTTGCACATAGTCCTGGTATGTGCGTGGCAACTCTTTTTATGAAACATAGTTTCATCCCACATTGCAAATGTATGAGCTTCTCATGAGAACAGAATCGAGCAAAGGAAAGAAAATGCAGACTCAAATTGAATTTTGTTTGGGAAATACACAATATAAATTTATAGAAATACATACTTCATTCTAAGGTTTCTAAACCCTTACATTCTTTCTTCAATTTATGTTACTTGTTAAGCATTTTAATTTCATAGCAATTAGCATGCATAACTATAATAGTTATAAAGTACCAACGTATAAAACTATTTCAAAATGCAAAGTAACTAAATTGTTTCTAGTGATTCTCATTATGAAGATTATTCTCTAAAGGTTTCAGTGAAATTGGAATTAGTTAGCATGCAGCATCATTTATTTTTCTCGGGTGGTGCACAATTTAACATGAGCAAAGACAGTGTTAGAACCAAACTCTTCAATAAACGTTCATAAGGTTATTTAATTTATATTTAGTTCTGTTAATTCTTCAGGCACATAATTATTCAAAAGAGAAAGGATTAATGGAACGTCTATAACACGTGAGTCGTTACTTTCATAATTCTATTCCACGTTAAAAGAATACACCATGGAACCTTAGTAAACATGGGCCTGTTATTTAAACGAGCATTTTCATCTGGTCTATACTCTTCTGCATGCTTTTATGATGCAGAAACTAAGTTACTTTATGATCTCTTTCTCATCAATCTTCAACGTATAATGTACACACGTTGTGCAGGTTTGTCAATTTTCTCTCAAAATTTGTCAAAATCGGCTTTATGTTTCAAGTAGGGGTTCAACAGTTCACCTGCTTCATCACAGGTAAACAAGGAAATCTCGGCACTCCGGTTGCGGGTAAGATGTGTTTATTCAATTCAAATTAAGCTACAGCAATTGTCTCTCAGACACATTTCGGCACTTCACTGCCTTTGTCAATATTTATATATTTGTCCAGGCCCTACCCCAACCCACTGTGGCAGCCAACCCCTGTTTGTGCGCAGTATTTCACAACATGTAGTGGGATCATATGACCCGCACTCTGCATGGCCTTTGGCTTTCCAAGCGTGGTTTAACAGTAGGGCCAAAGGCCATGCATTGCATGGGTTGGTCACAAAGAGAGCTTGGGGAACAGGGTTTGATCCTCGAGCTATCCCCCGCTGTGCATGGCCAAAGGCAAAGTACTAGTGCTTCTATATGTTGTCATCAGTGATCTCATCAATTATCTCACTGATGTTATCAATGATGCAATTTGACCTATATTTCATCCAAGAATTACCCAAGTGTGTCTGCGAGCAAGCCAGTGCTGATAACTACTGCAAGGCAAGCAGTTTATTTAAACTCCTTCAAATTGGGTGGGGTTAACAGCTGAAAATATTCACCAGCACACGGGGAGCAAAAGAGATTCCTAGACTTGTGATTATTTCATCACCAGATACAGCCCAGCAAGTCCAGTAATGCGTTTCAGTCCTTCACAAGGCCTTTGATCAAGGGTTTACCAGATGTAACTTCCATAGTATTAGATGACATTCTTTGAGAGACCACTCAACAAAGGCAAATTACAATAAACACTACCATATAATAGGAAAGACAGACTGTGATGAGGTGCTTGGATATACGTAGATGCAGCTCAGAAACATAAACAATATTTTAAACAGATTCTGTAAATGTATACAACCATAATTAATAATGAATATTACAAAATAATCCAATAAACAAATGTAATCAGTGATCAAACTCATACGCGGGCTAGATTTATGCACAAACGTATTGTCAAGATCACAGCATCGCAAGTCACTACTTACAAAATTCTATATACATGAATGAAAGTATGCAAAAACTTTACCCACTGTTGCTATGTCCTAAAGGAATTCCAGGCTGATCTGGAAGGGAACTCATAGAGCCTATCTGTGCATCACTTGGAGAGCAGAAAGCTCATCAGAAGAGGAGAGGGAAGGAGGGCACAGAGGGTGATGGGGATGGGAGGCAGGGTTCTGAGTGACATCATAGACATCTTTATTCTTGTTGTCTATTTGATGTCACTCAGAATTCCTCAGTAAAAAACATCCCAGTTACTCACTGCTACCTATCTATAATTTTGTATATTATGATTATTATTGTTAAACTCAACTGACATTTTTTTTTAAAAAGCAGAACATTTTATTGGGAGGCCTTCTCTTTGTGTCCTGGAGCAGTCAGTGATTACTGGGCAGTATCTTTGGCAGGTGATTCCATTGGTGTAACAAGGTTACTCACTTTGTATATTTGAAGCTAGATGGCTCCCTTGCATCTCAGAGAAACTTCCAACACATAATGTGTTTCATCTGGGATTGGATGAGCAAAAATGTCCTTAAACTTAACAAAACAGATCATTATCCTGAATAATAAAACAGAGTTTTGGAACCATGCCATCTGATCTTTCGAAATGGGGAATCCTCCCTACCGAAAATCTCGCCTAAGAGTCTGGGAGCTACCGTAGATAATGAGCTTTATTTGCAACTCCAGATCGGATCTGTAATTTCACCTTGCTTCCTGAATCTTAGGAGAATTAAGAAGACCACTTCATTTCTCACCTCTGAGGCCTTAATCCAGGTTGCTATGGCACTTCTTACTTCCAGGCTTCATTATGCCAATACCTTATATATTGGACTCCCAAAAACTAGAAGATTACAAATTGATCAAAACCAAGCAGCTAGACTCATTTTAAAAAAATAGAAATTGCCACATTACTCCACTGCTGAGAGAAGTTCATTGGCTTCCACTGAAGCAAAGGATTATCTTTAAGATTGGCTGTATCACTTTTAAGGCTCTGTCTGGTGAAGGTGCTTTATTCTTAAAATCTAGAAGTGATTACATATTCTTGTTTGTAAACTTCACTCATCCTCCATGAACTTGTTGGTTATTCCAAAACTCAAAAAGAAAAGAATGGGCGGTGTCATGTTTTCAGTGCAGGCCACATTGTCTTGGAACTCATTTTCTCTTACAATACGTCAGCCTAAGAATTAGCTGAAGTTTGGACAAGCTCTCAAAACGTGACTGTTTAGACAAGCCTACCAACTAACTTAACCTGTCTGTTTGGCTGTTCGACCACACAACCTCTTTCTGTACTTCTGTACCAAGAAACCTCATGGTGTACGTGAGCTCTGTTTAACATAACGCTGTCCACCTAGGGTAGGGATTCAAGCAGGCAAAAACTACTCCATGGTGTGTTGGAGGGATTGGAACTCGAGTGGTTTATACCACAAGTAATTACATTTAAATTCTATGTCAAATCAGATCCATATCATTTTTAAAGACCAGATTTAAAGTTTGCTGGTGAATGAAAATCTTCAATTTCTGAAGGAAGCTCTAAGGCCCTCATTATGATGTTGGGCAGACCGCCACTGTCGGAGCGATTATGTCAGAGGGGAAGATCGGCACCTCTGACAGGCTCAAGGAGCCCATCAGGACGGCGGTCAGACTCTAATCCCTACAGTGAAGTCAGTGCCTGTGTAGGCACTGCCGTAGAGATTAGGATGTCCCTTTCTGACTGCCTTTTCATGGTGGTCCCACTGCCATGAAAAGGCAGACAGAAACTGACTTTGGAGTCCCAAGCAGGGCCCTCGTGGGCCACTGCTAAGTGGTGAGGGGGGCACATGTGTTGCCCCCCCACACATCCATGCACCGTGTGCCATCACCACATAGTGCCTGGCACATGGTGCATGGATGTTTGAAAAGTGCCTTTTTCTACTGCGGATTGTGCTGCAGCCCTTTTCCGGGCAGCAGCAGAATCCGCAATAGAAAAAGGCATTTTACGACTGCCTGCACGGCGATCGTATTGTACTAGGGTGGGCGGGACTGCCGACTCATTGTCGGATGGACACCTGCCCACGGCGATGGCGGTCAGAAGCTCGTCCGACCCCAATCGTAATCAGGCCCTAAATATGGAGTCAATTTCACCAGCTGAATATCCTTCTTAATGTCACCTATATAGTGGAAAAAATGAAGTCAGTGGATTGCACTTCATTTTTATTCCTTTCTCCAGAAACTGGAGGATTTTCTCTCCTGTTGTTTCCGTGGTAATTCTCTATAATTTAGGCTCCCAGTTTTATGGTATTTATTTATTTACTTATTTTTACTTTACCATATAAATTTATAAATAATTATTTTAATGCATTTATCTGTATTTATCCACATTTATTTTTTTTGAGGGAAAAGAAGGAGCTGCAGTGATTTTATGTCCAAATTTATTTATCCTGAAATTGCACATTTGCGGTAAGTGATGTTTTCACTGTTTTATGTTTTTGATGTGCTTCTTGGAGGTTCATAGTCAAAGTATCAAAATATCTTTGCTGCAGTGAAGGCATTGAAAGGAATAGAGCTACAAACTCATGATGAGGACATTGCCTTTAAGTTGGCAAATCAGAATATAATTATTGGAATGTATCCAAGGATGTTGACAGAAGACTTGCCTTTAGATCTCAGAGATGCAGTGAGATCAGAAGATTGGGATCTTTCAGAAAAAGGACATTGGACTCTGTAATGCTACATGCATTTATATATATTGGGAGATCATGTGGTGACCATTGACTCCATGTTGTTTTAAGTAGGGGTGGATGGAGCTCGAGGAGTTTTACTCCGTGGAATTCCATGGAGTTACCAAAAACTCCGCAAAACTCCACGGAGTAAGTTCTGCATCACAGAGACATAGAAAATAATTTTTTTCATGAGTTGTAATAACTATATTAGCCACTAGGTGGCCGAAAAATACCACAAATAGGCATACCTGCATTTAGAAGAGACAACATTTAAAGCGTAACATGTTGGTCAGCAATCACCATCACACACACTCCTTTATAACCCATCAACCTGAACCATGATGGCATCATTATTTCCTCTGCGCAACATTTACCAGGCTTGGAGTTGGCTCGTGTAACTAACATTAGCCCGTGTCCACCTGTTTGTACTGCATCACGAAAATCAGGAAAGCGATTCTTTACAGCGGCAGAGCTGTCCTGGGAAAGCTACCTCAAAACAACTTCTGCTTGTAGCCTATGAATCTGATTTGCTTTCAACTTACCACTATCAGTCGGTCCAGGATCCTTGTCGATGCAGCATTTGGAGAAGACGCTTCTGTGCACGAGGAGGAAGAGTTTCAAGCTGTATCGGCCGGCAGCTCCTCAGATTGTAGATGCAGCAGCCGCACCGCACCAAATATCTTGGGGGACCAGGTAGGCCCTTTCTCACCGCTGGGTCAGGGGGGAGGAATGGGAACCCTCTGTTGCTGCCTTATTCCGCTGTTCTAGTAAGGGGCCAAATGTGGTCCAATGGGCTTCAGCCCGCAAGGGCTACAGCTCCAGCTTCCCGCGGGATCCCTGCACTGCTCTGAGGCTCAGCTAGTAGTACTCACATCCGCAGCACTTGGCCCACTCCAAGACACCTGGCTCTCTCGGCACTGCATCCCATTCCCACCAGCTAGCTTGTTGGGGTTTCCCCTGGCCTCGGGAGTGAATAGCCAGGGTTAGTTCATTCCCCTTCTGGTATGCTCTGGACAGATTCTTGCTGGCACTGACGGGAAAGAGGCCCAAAACAAGCTGTGCCCACAAACAAGATTGACAGCCAGAATAAAAACTATGCTTGGCGCCGGGCACTGTTAAACTCCGCAAGTGGAGTTCACCGCCCACCCCTAGTTTTAAGTACATTTTGTGAGTATGATTTCATCCTGTTTCTGTCTGACTCTACCTTTCAGCTGCGAAGGCAGGCAGGCTGGGTTACTTGTGTACACACAGAAATATTTCTACGTTTTTAACTTCACCGAGTGGGAGAGATATCACAGTGTGGGCTGCATAGCCCAAGGATGAGAAAGTAAAGAGATCTGCCTCAGCTCTCATCAGAGCCTGGCCAGCTCTGGTGAGTGACCTCGACGCAGAGATTGTAGCCAGCACCTACAGTACAGATGAAGGGAGGGGGAGCTTCTAAAAGTCTCTCTGTGTTAGTAAGAGTATAATGACGGAGGCTACTTGGCGTTTTGTCAGGAACTCTCTTTAGGGGTGGACGTACCGCCTAGAGACCTTCCCGGTTGAGGAGCTCCTGCCAAGACTGCCACTGGGTTCCCCAGTCATGCTGGGAGGATGATGCAAGACAGACAACCGTTGATGTATTCCATGGTCTAATTACTTTATTCTTGTGTATATGCAGTTATTTTTCTATGCATTTATTCTTGTGTATCTACAATTACTATATGCATTTATTTTACATATGCATTATTGCTATTTTATATATGGACACTTGCTGCAATAAACAATTCTTTTTACTTGGCAAATTAGTGTTGAGCTTTATCTACATTGTATCTTGGTATGCTAAAGTGTGCAAAGTCTTATTTTGAAGAGTGTTCACGTTGTATCCTGGTGTTTTGAAGTCTTGCTCAGGTGTTCTGAAGGGAAAGCAAGACAGACTCACTAAAGGAGTTGAGCCTGTCCATATACAGATAAAGGTGAATGTGAAATATCAGAACACTGCAGTATAATTTGACCCCTGAAAAGATTGCTGGGATAACTCCAGTGATCGAGACAATGATTCAACATGGTATACTGAAGGAGATCATGGGGAGTCCGTGTAACTCACCCATTATGGGCCTGCAGAAGCCTAGTGGTAAGTTCCACATTGCGCAGGACAATCGCAAAATCAACAACATGATTCCCTGTTGTCCCATGGTACCGAATCCTGCTGTAATATTGTTTCAAATTCCATGTGAGGCTGAGTGGTTTACTGTTATTGATTTGTGCCAGGTATTCTTCTCCATACCCTTGCATGAGGACAGTCAGTTCATCTTTGCATTTAGGCTTGGCAATCTTGTTTTGGCATGGTGCCGAGTCCCACAAGGGTATATGGAGAGCCACTCCATTTTTAACCACATTCTTAAAAATAATTTGAAGATGCTCATCATGCCTGGAAACTCTGTCCTAGTCCAGTATATTGATGACCTGCTGGTTTCATCAAATACTCGTGAAGAATTCAAAACTCTCACTATTGCATTACTAAACCACTTGGCTGAGAATGGACATAAGGTGTCCCCGAATAAGTTGCAGTACAGTTTGAGAGAAGTCCTATATCTTGGTCATCATATTGAGAAAGATGCAAGAAGGGTGTCACAAGAGAGAATTTCAGCGATCATGCAAATGAATCTGCCAACAACGTCCAAAGACGTCGGGATGTTTTTGAGAATGGTGGGCTGCTGTCGCCAGTGGATACCCAACTTTTCCCTAGTGGCCAAGCCTTTACAGAGGCTGACACAAAAGGATGTGTCAGATCCGGTGCCTTGGGACAATGTCTGTTTGGTTGCCTTCCTAGAATTGAGAGAAAGTCTCTGCTGCACCCCGGCACTAGGAATGCCTGATTATAACAAAGTGTTTTCTCTTTTCTTCAGTGAAAGAGAGAGCTGTGCTCTTTCAGTGTTAGCACAGAATCATGGAGGTGCCTGTAGACCAATTGCTTATTTCTCAGCCATGTTAGATCCAGTGGCTGCAGTGCTGCCTGGATGCCTTAAAGCAGTGGAAGCAACAGGTGTCAGCATAAAAGGTGTGAAAGTATAGTAATGGGTCAACCCTTAACTGTATATGTTCCTCATTTTGTAAACTTTTTGTTAACTAGAACGAGGACACAGCACCTTACAAACAGCCGCCTGACCCGGTATGTGCAAATCCTACCCTGCAGCTGTGAACGTGTCCCTAAAGAGGTGTTCTGTTTTGAATCCTGCCACGTTGCTACCTCTTCCTGAGAATGACTGTTAGGCCTGGCCCTTTTTGTAGGCTTATCCCCAAACCTTTTTCCTTTTGCCTCCTATTTTTCTGACCCGGTTTTCATTGGCTATAGGGCTCTGGGCACTACAGCAGGTTGTGTTGAAAGAGATGAGGTTGAAATATGTTTTTTGGGAGATGGTAAGACATGTGTTGCCAAATAGTTTGCTGTCACCAATGGCTAGACATTACCATGGTCCGACACATGTGGGGCGGGATGCCATGGTCAGATTGTTTTGCCAAACATGGTTTAACCCAAGGTTCAGGTTAATGGTGGAAGCGTTATGTCACAGATGTGTTGTGTGCAAACAGAATAATGTAGGGAAAAGAACCGCAGTGACATTGAGCCACATAAGGAGGTCAGGTGGTCCCTTCCACAGTATGGAATTGGACTTTATTGAGATGCCTGTGTGCAATGGGCTGAGATATGTGCTAGTTGTTGTGTGTATCTTTTCACGATGGGTTCAGGCATATCCCACAAGAAGGAATGATAGTCTCACAATAGCAAAGTTGTTGTTGAGGGAGTTGATACCAAGGTTCAGCAACCTGACTTCTTAGGAATCCAATGCAGGTACGCACTTCAATAACGAAGTGCTGAGGATGCTGTGTGCTGCCTTGCAGGTTGCAAAGAAAAAGGTGCCCCCTGTTTACTTTTAGGTCCAAGAGGAGGGGGAAATAGCAACAAACGTGGAACAAACCTCTTATCTGACCTATTTCATTTCAACAATGGTAATCACTCAAAAGGCGACATTTCCCCATAGATAAAGTCTCATCACATATAATTTTTCTTATGATTTTATTATTTATCAAAACACTTGTGCTTTTTCTTTTTTTCTTTTTTTTTGGATATAATTGTTATCTTTTTTGCTGCTCAAATAGTCATAAAAAACATTTACAAATATTCACAAATTCATATAATTGTTTGTGTTATTAGACATTAAAAGAACAGATCTCTCAATTGTGGTAACCCCCACACAACCATCATACCTCCATTCTCACCTCTCATTCCCTTCAATCATACTACCAAACATACCACACAAAAAAAGTGACAATAAAATACACAACTTTGACGGGATCCTACTGATTATTAATTTCTAACATGATTTAAAATTTCGACTCTGACATTCAAAAAGTTTGCTCATTGCTTCTGATTAGTTCTTCTCTCATCTGTGTCTTGGGTAGGATTCCCAGATGTGTAAGAGATGGTCTACGCACGTTTCGGTGAAAAACAATTTATATCACCTTCTTCAGGACCAAATAGACATACATTTCTTTAAATCTGTATAGAGGCCTGGGGGTTATCTGTAAATACAATAGTAATTTGCATCAGACGTAGGGGAATGTCATATTCTGCAATAATTTCAGAAAATGCTAATTACTACATGGTCATGCTCATCTAGTGAACAGCCCTTAGAAAAGTTGATATTGATACGTCATCTACTTGCTCCTGACAAACATCCGCCAGTGCTCAAGAAAGGGAAAATAGTGTGAAATTTAGTTCTAGGTAATAGAATATCCCAGTGTGCCTCTGGTGTGCCTAGAAGAAAGAGAAGAGTTTGGAAAAAGATTCTTGTGAACATGCATAAAAGTATAAGTGGATACCCGTTTTTTAAAGATAATTTTAAATATTGATGATTCCTACATGAATTGCTTGACGTGAGATTTTCTCTGGTTCAAAGGGATGCCTTGTCCTCAAGTGGGAATCATTGATTGGGTATACTCTCGAAGATTCATATTTCTGTAGTCAGAAACAAATTACGGTTGAGTTTAGCCCAACATCTTTATTCCTTATCTGGTTAGAGATTTTAACTATGTCTGAGAGATATCGTATCTTACCCCTAATTGTATGTTCTTTTCCGGGAAAGATATTCTCTATATCATACGAGGATATGAATATATGGTGTTATAAAAGCTGGTCCAGTAATCGATTTGTTATGCGTCCAACTTCTATATAAAATCTTTTGGTTCCATCTGTAACAATAAGTCCCCAACAACATATTATAGGTCGTTTTATATTTTTTAGGTCTCCTATGGCAATTATTAGTTTTTTTGGGATATGCTGAAAATGTCTTACCTATACATTGGCAATGCTGTTGGTTACATGGTATTTCATAATAGCCCCATTATCCAAAATTTGGGAAGGATATTTTCTCTCTATTATCCTGGTATGTTCAAGTGGTTTGGTTCTAAAACACGTGAAAGACCAGTTTCAATTACAATCCAATCTTGTTAATATGAGGCAAGAACATGTTATGTGAAACATTCATCTTAAACATTATTTCTTATTAAGAGTAAAAACTCTCTCATGATTGATATGTGGCTATGTGCTGACTGAGCTCTCAGTCTATGGTGACTTGCTATATAGTGATGGTAAAGTACTAACTGATATATGCCACCGCATATATGTTATGATTTATCTTTCTTTTGGAGACGCATTTAAAACCAATGCTGTTAGTTCACAAGGATATATGTCTAAGATGGTTTTAGTAAATTCTATGGGCACTATCCTGCTATAATAACACCGATGAATGTGGTGCTTTAAAATGAATTTTGGAATTATCATTGTAAACGAGACCACTATTTACCTTGTGTTTTAGTTGCTTATGGGTCTACTGTTTGGGTAAGTCCAAAATTCTCTGATGTGGATACAAAATAAACAGTGTGAAAGATTAAATAAATATTATGGCGTATTTGTTGGATTACTCTACAGGCAAAGCTATATTATTTTCTCATCGTTCGTACAAACTAGAAAAAGGCCATGCCCTGCTTCTAAGTTAGAGGCACGCTTTGCTACATTAATAGACTATTCACTGCACCAATATCATGACATGTCTGTGATTGTCAAATGCACTTTTAAAACATAATTTAAGTTGCGATGAATTGTGAGTGAGGAGGACCTAAAGGGTTCTCTACACATTATTTTATTTGTGATGGCACCGACAGATTCGGAGTTTATTATTGATCACCGGATGTATGGTAGTGATGGACCACTAATTCCTAAGCATTGTGACGGTTATTGAGTTTTACTATTGAGGCTAATACTTATTCTCTCGTGCGGGTACATAAATGAAATGTAGCCATGCCAAGGGGTCTCTGTTAAAAAGACACTATTGCAGCCGTGGTATCAACCGTTAAGATATTTACTCTCACGAAAGGTTGGCTGCCTATCGGGCGAATAAGACATTTATACTGCAATGTATGTACCGCGTTTCATAAAACAGAAACTCCTTCACCATGTAGACAAAGCACTGCATAACGTCTCTATAGGGAGATACACCTAATGTTATTACTATCCTATGTGAAAGTACGCAATTGTATTCTCAGAGATATGCATATTTATACTATCTAAATTGCCTAACACGCTGTTTGAAAGACTACGCTTTGGACAAATGTGAATAGCGCTTCCAAACGACATGGGGCTATCTTACCAATATTCCTTTTCGCGTGCGTTCGTCTGCATATTGTCGTATAGTTGTGATCGCCGGATCCCCAGCTTACGTTTTTATGACATTGCCTTAGCATCTCATTAACCATTCTCGCGATATTACGTTATTTCGTGAAGGGAACATGTTTTTAATCGAATTCTCCTAAAGTCGCCATGTTGAACTGGTAAGAGTTTGTTATTGCACATCGTTCTTTTATTTATATGGCAAGGTGGGAGATGGCAACAACTGCCTCGTACTCAGAACCAGCAAGGTATTAGAGTCTGAATCTAAAGGTGGTTATTGCGCTATTATTTGCAACATTTGCCGTGGTGTAAGTGAGTTCAAAATATTGGCGGGATAGAAGCTATAAAGTGTGGCGCGCAATCAAAGCAGAGTAAACGCCAGTTTTGAATGAGTTCTTTGGACTCGACTTCTTCTATAGTCGCCATATGTCCATGTCTGAGTAATTATGGCAGAATCACAGGCATGGCAATTGCCACATCTGTAGTTGCCTGTCATGACACATGCTGAACAACTTCAAGAACGTCTCCTTAGAGGATATCCTAGGAGGCTAATACGCCAATCACTAAAACGGGCTAAATATTATAATAGAGATGCCCTTATCAACAACAACCCCAAAGTAACTTCAGACAAAGTGGTCTGTGTAGTGAACCATTCGAGCATCAACTACAAGATCAAACAGATACTAGATAAGAATTGGAAGATCCTCACTGTAAATGAGGAAGAACAACCAATGCAGAAACCGATGGTAGCATATAGGAGAAATCCAAATTTAAGAGATAAATTGGTACACAGTAGATTCAAATCTCAGGAAAGTACCAGGCAAACTACCATAGATGGACTGCCACCACCAACAGGCAACTACAGATGTGGCAATTGCCATGCCTGTGATTCTGCCATAATTACTCAGACATGGACATATGGAGACAAATCAGGCACACTAAGGCATATGGCCAACTGCAGAAGCTCAAACATCATATATTTGATCCTATGCCCATGTGGGCTAGGATACATAGGTGAAACCTCAAGAGAATTCCGTACCAGACTTTCAGAACATAAATCGGCAATAAGAACAGGGAAACTGCAGGCACCCCTAGTCAAACACTATCAAGACTTCCAACACACCGAAACAGAATTGAAATGGTCGATTTTAGAACGTGTCAAACCAATGCCAGGAAAGGATCCAGTCAAAATGCAAAAACAACCGGAGACATATTGGATCTTTTCTCTGGACACACTTCGTAAAGGCCTTAATGAAGAAATAATATGGCTAGTAACAGCATAATACATGCTCTATGGCCAGCAGCTACCTTAACAACTCAGTATAGTAATTGTGTACCCTGAACTATAAAGCTAATTTCAATTACTTACTAATATCCCCGAAAGCATGGATAGCTGTATATCTCTTTGACAGCATTACATCTTATGCTATACATTACTGGTCATTACACGAACAATGATCCACCAATGTTCCTTCAACTTATATTATAGACCATCTACTAAAAATGGCGTATACTTTGCCTTGATGGTATGCTACAATCGTTAGCATCTATCCTATCAATAATTTGAATTTATTGGCGCCTAGGCATATGTTACAAATAACAGTGTAATAACCACCTTTGGGCTCAGACTTTAATACTTTGTTGTTTCTGAAGTACGGGAAATGTATGCCATTCTTCCTTTTTACTTAATCGAAAGAACCTTGTGTAGTAACCTACTGTCACCATTCCAATATGGCGCGTATAGAAGAAGTCGAGTCCAAAGAACTCATTCAAAACTGGCGTTTACTCTGCTTTGATTGCGCGGCACACGTTATAGCTTCTATCCCGCCAATATTTTGAACTCACTTACACCACGGCAAATGTTGCAAATAATAGCGCAATAACCACCTTTAGGTTCAGACTCTAATACCTTGCTGGTTCTGAGTACGGGGCAGTTGTTGCCATCTCCCACCTTGCCGTATAAATAAAAGAACGATGTGCAATAACAAACTCTTACCAGTTCAACATGGCGACTTTAGGAGAATTCGATTAAAAACATGTTCCCTTCGCGAAATAACGTAATATCGCGAGAATGGTTAATGAGATGCTAAGGCAATGTCATAAAAACGTAAGCTGGGGATCCGGTGATCACAACTACACGACAATATGCAGACGAACGCACGCGAAAAGGAATATTGGTAAGATAGCCCCATGTCGTTTGGAAGCGCTATTCGCATTTGTCCAAAGCGTAGTCTTTCAAACAGCGTGTTAGGAAAGTTAGATAGTATAAATATGCATATCTCTGAGAGTACAATTGCGTACTTTCACATAGGATAGTAATAACATTAGGTGTATCTCCCTATAGAGACGTTAATCAGTGTTTTGTCTACATGGTGAAGGAGTTTCTGTTTTATGAAACGCGGTACATACATTGCAGTATAAATGTCTTATTCACCCGATAGGCAGCCAACCTTTTGTGAGAGTAAATTTCTTAACGGTTGATACCACGGCTGCAATAGCATCTTTTTAACTGAGACCCCTTGGCATGGCTACATTTGATTTATGTACCCGCACGAGAGAATAAGTATTAGCCTCAATAGTAAAACTCAATAACCGTCACAATGCTTAGGAATTAGTGGTCCATCACTACCATACATCCGGTGATCAATAATAAACTCCGAATCTGTCGGTGCCATCACAAATAAAATAATGCGTAGAGAACCCTTTAGGTCCTCCTCACTCACAATTCATCGCAACTTAAATTATGTTTTAAAAGTGCATTTGACAATCACAGACATCTCATGATATTGGTGCAGTGAATAGTCTATTAATGTAGCAAAGCGTGCCTCTAACTTAGAAGCAGGGCATGGCCTTTTTCTACTTTGTACGAACGATGAGAAAATAATATAGCTTTGCCTGTAGAGTAATCCAACAAATACGCCATAATATTTATTTAATCTTTCACATTGTTTATTTTGTATCCACATCAGAGAATTTTGGACTTACCCAAACAGTAGACCCATAAACAACTAAAACGCAAGGTAAATAGTGGTCTCGTTTACAATGATAATTCCAAAATTCATTTTAAAGCACCACATTCATCGGTGTTATGATAAGCAGGATAGTGCCCATAGAATTTACTAAAACCATCTTAGACATATATCCTTGTGAACTAACAGCATTGGTTTTAAATGCGTCTCCAAAAGAAAGATAAATCATAACATATATGCGGTGGCATATATCAGTTAGTACTTTACCATCACTATATAGCAAGTCACCATAGACTGAGAGCTCGGTCAGCACATAGCCACATATCAATCATGAGAGAGTTTTTTACTCTTAATAAGAAATAATGTTTAAGATGAATGTTTCACATAACATGTTCTTGCCTCATATTAACAAGATTGGATTGTAATTGAAACTGGTCTTTCACGTGTTTTAGAACCAAACCACTTGAACATACCAGGATAATAGAGAGAAAATATCCTTCCCAAATTTTGGATAATGGGGCTACTATGAAATACCATGTAACCAACAGCATTGCCAATGTATAGGTAAGACATTTTCAGCATATCCCAAAAGAAACTAATAGCGCATTGCCATAGGAGACCTAGAAAATAGAAAACGACCTATAATAAGTTGTTGGGGACTTATTGTTACAGATGGAACCAAAAGATTTTATATAGAAGTTGGACACATAACAAATCGATTACTGGACCAGCTTTTATAACACCATATATTCATATCCTCGTATGATATAGAGAATATCTTTCCCGGAAAAGAACATACAATTAGGGCTAAGATACGATATCTCTCAGACATAGTTAAAATCTCTAACCAGATAAGGAATAAAGATGTTGGGCTAAACTCAACCGTAATTTGTTTCTGACTACAGAAATATGAATCTTCGAGAGTATACCCAATCGATGATTCCCACTTGAGGACAAGGCATCCCTTTGAACCAGAGAAAATCTCACGTCAAGCAATTCATGTAGGAATCATCAATATATAAAATTATCTTTAAAAAAACGGGTATCCACTTATACTCTTATGCATGTTCACAAGAATCTTTTTCCAAACTCTTCTCTTTCTTCTAGGCACACCAGAGTCACACTGGGATATTCTATTACCTAGAACTAAATTTCACACTATTTTCCCTTTCTTGAGCACTGGCGGATGTTTGTCAGGAGCAAGTAGATGACGTATCAATATCAACTTTTCTAAGGGCTGTTCACTAGATGAGCATGACTATGTAGTAATTAACATTTTCTGAAATTATTGCAGAATATGACATTCCCCTTTGTCTGATGCAAATTACTATTGTATTTACAGATAACCCCCAGGCCACTATGCAGATTTAAAGAAATGTATGTCTATTTGGTCCTGAAGAAGGTGATATAAATAGTTTTTCACCAAAACGTGCGTAGACCATCTCTTACACATCTGGGAATCCTACCCAAGACACAGATGAGAGAAGAAGTAATCAGAAGCAATGAGCAAACTTTTTGAATGTCAGAGTCGAAATTTTAAATCATGTTAGAAAGTAATAATCAGTAGGATCCCGTCAAAGTTGTGTATTTTATTGTCACTTTTTTTGTATGGTATGTTTGGTAGTATGATTGAAGAGAAGGAGAGGTGAGAATGGAGGTATGATGGTTGTGTGGGGGTTACCACAATTGAAAGATCTGTTCTTTTAATATCTAATAACACAAACAATTATATGAATTTGTGAATATTTTTAAATGTTTTTAATGACTATTTGAGCACCAAAAAAGATAACAATTATATCCAAAAAAAAACAAAAAAAGAAAAAGCACAAGTGTTTTGATAAATAATAAAATCATAAGAAAAATTATATGTGATGAGACTTTATCTATGGGGAAATGTCGCCTTTTGAGTGATTACCATTGTTGAAATGAAATAGGTCAGATAAGAGGTTTGTTACACGTTTGCTGCCTTGCAGGTTGAACAGACACTGCATTGTAGCTATCGACCTGAGGCTTCAGGTCTGGTGGAGCAAGTCAATGGGACGCTGAAATCAAGACTTGCCAAAGTGTGTGCTTCTATATCTTTGAAATGGCCGGATGCTTTGCGAATGGTGTTGATGAGTCTGCACAGCACACCCGATCATGGGACAGGACTGTCTCTCCAAGTGATCATCATGGGAAGGACAATGAGATTTCCAGCTGTACCTGCAAATGCACTTGTGAACATTACTGATGATCTGATACTAGATCACTGCAAAGGATTGGCTGATGTGGTGTGTTCTGTGTCTCATCAGGTTGAAGCTGCTCTAGCCCTGCCACACCAGGAGCAATGACTTGACCTAAGTCCGGGAGACTGGGTGGTAGTGAAGAAGCACGTACAGAAGTCATGCTTGGAGCCTCGGCGAGGGCATTACTAAGTTGTGACTACAACTGCTGTGAAGTGCGGAGGTGTCCCCAATTAGATCCATGCTGCCCATACTCACAGGGTTCCATGCCCCCTTGATAAAATAACAGCACCTCTCCCAGAAGAGCCAGTGATGGTCGGGAGATCATTGGAGAACGTTAGTCAAGCTGTAGGGGTACTGTCAGAAACTGAAATAGCACTTGATCGGCCTGAGTAGGGTTCTGAAGAGTTGGATGATGAAACTGGTGAAGGAGCGGCCAATCCAGTGGTCATAACAGAGATAGACTAGGACCCTGACAAAGGGCCTAGTGCTAGAGAACTGTGAGGGGCAGCAGCAGAACATTGGCAGAGAAGGCAGAAGAGAGGGAGACTGGTCCTGCAAGGAGAAAGTGATCTCCCAGATTTACCAGACGATATAGAGGATTCAGACTTGAGTGAAGGAGGAAAAGAGACAACACTCAGGAGGCCGAAGCAAGCGAGAGTGCCCTTTCGAAGGTACTCATCCCCTGAATGGACATACTTTCTTGCAAATGACAGGGAGAAGGAGTTCAGGAATTTTGATATCACTGTAAAAGTTCAATTGAAACTTTGGGAACTTGTCTTACCTTTGATCTTCCTTTGTTGGCAAGACTGAGTGTCTTGAGAAATCTTATCTTAGATGTGGCTGAATTTCCCTTTTTGGATGCAAACGACTTTCCTGTGCTAGTTGATGAACAAAAGCATTTCATACTGGGACTAATAGTGAGTGAGCAAGAACCATTTATTATTAAAGACATTTCATAGACTTTTTAGGGAAGAAAAAAGAGTACCAAGGCCCAAGGGAACCAAAGGAGCCTAAGGTTATCCTTTAGAAGAATACGGAGTAGAGATAAGGAAGACTCACAAAGATTTCTGTATATATCTTATTGCATATTGTTTTAAATTGGTTTTGCTATTTGCACAGGTAGAAACCAACAGAGAAGTTTCTGCAGCTGCTACTTCCACCCGAGAATTAAATTCCAACAAAGTAATGGAAGTCAATCTCAATACTAGTAGGCATACATATATCATCATAGGCACACTAAAAGCTTTAGTTGTAGTATTAGTTACAGTGCTTATAGGTTTATATTCAGCTCAAGATTGCTCAGTGGAATTTAGGTCTACTGTTGCCTCTACCATGCCACATTCATCTGACAGTAACATGCAGTTGTGGGGGGTTAAGAAATTACACACAGTTGTATCGAGAGGGGATTATACCTGGAATATTTATTTTAGACTGCTTTATGAGTACATAGACACAGTGAATGCTAGAAGTTGCTAAGTTTGTACTAAGTTACCCGCTTCTGTTTCAGAGGGAATTACCTATCATCATCTCCCTCTGATATATGGTATTTCTTGTAGTCTTCTATTAAGTATATTTTATGGAGAAGGTGGTTTTCAATATTGTTTTTCGAACTATGATGTAGTTCTCCCACAAGTTCCCCTTATCAAATATTTCAATAAGAATCCGTATTTTAAAGGTGCAGAGATTGCAGGCAAATATTTTTTATTTCTTAAGTCACTAGATATGGCAAATCCACAGACAAAATTTTACTTGTTTGGTGTCAGATTTGGAAAATTCGTTTTTTAATTTGGTGGAGGATAGATGGAGGGACCTATAGTCTCAAACTGAAACTGATAGGGATCTTGAAAATCACAAGTGGAGAAGTGAAGAAATTGAACATCAAGATAAAGGAAATTTACCTGCTTTAGTTTTAGGTTGGAAACACAAAGGAAAGGTGTGTTACATGTTGATCAGAGTTATATAGATCCATTGTTTATAGGGGAGAGTGAATATGAACATACTTTTGAAGTGAGAGGGAAAAATACTAATTTCCTGGAGGGACAGAATTTGTGGACAGAATGCATATTGCCATATGGATAGCATGGTATCTGTTATCTTGGCATCGTTTTACCGAAGATTTAACATGTGGAACATTTTAATGATTCTGTATGGGAAGAGAAATCCAGAACTAAACGAGGTGTTAGTGCAGCAGAAGTAGTAGAAGATATTTTTGGTGCCATAATCCTGACTCTGGGAGTAATTCTAAATGATCTGAAAATTAGAAAGCTGGCTACCAAAGTGAACTAATTGGCTACTAGTACAGCAAATTCCTTATTACTTGAAATACTGAGATGGTTGCGATTAGGTCTATGGTTTTACAAAATTGACTTTCAAGACCTTTTACTCGCAAAGGATGGCGGAGTCTGTCGAATGTTAAAGGTTCAGCAATGCTGTATTTATATCCCAGGCAAAAGTAAGGACTTGGAGAAATATATTAAGAATAAATCTGGGTTGACAAAGGATTTGAAAGAGCTGGATGCGACAGGTGCTTGGAAAGCTATTGGGAATGGGTTTGCTTTGATAAGCCGATGGTTTGGAAGCTTGGGAAGTGGATTACGGGCACTATTTTGAAACCTTTTTTGATAATCGCCCTTTGTGTGATATTCCTATTCCTGATCTTTAAGGGATAAAAACATCCACTGTTTAGACAGGGGGTGCAGGGAGTGAAGAGAAAGAGGGCATATGTGGAGTTAGAAGAAGGTCAGAGCAAATATGATGATATGAAGCATCTAGAGGAGTCTAGACCACTAGGTTTTGATTAGTCTAATCTGATAATGATCTGATTGTAATCTGTGTATGGCTTGATCGCCCTCAGAGGGGGTATTGGAGTAGCATCAATCAATCAATCAATTCACTTTATTCAATCTAATTAAAACATAGATCATAAAAGTACAGTACAACATTAGACTTCCATTTTGTAAAGTGTCAGTGCATAATACGGAGATATTGATAACGTTACAGAGGCCACCAGGAGAAACAGCAGGCATAAAAATAGAGAATGGGCAAAACTATTTAAAAACGTCAGTGAATGATGCAAAGTTAATAACATGAATGCTAAAACCTCACTCAAGGGTCCGCCAAGCACTCCAGTTACCTTGGTGTAATATAACAATATGGCTATCATTCTTTATTTATTAAATTCTTTCTATAACAGAGATTCATAATAATGTGCCTGGGCAGAATTAAAAAGTACAATTGCCATTGTGTTATAAATACACTATAGTAAAAAAAATTGAAAAACATGCAGACCATTAAAAACCTTAAAATTGCCATCAGCATGACAAACTTAAAAATCAATTAGACCTTTCTACTGAAGTGATCTCCTAGTCATTATTGACAAACATAAATAAGACACTAAGCAGTAGCACATAAGGTGATCAGACAACATTTGTAAAGAATAAAGTGTTGGGCGACACTGCCTGAATTTGTGTTTCCACATGAGGGGAAGGATAAATCTTTTTTGATGCACCACGTAAAATTTACAAAAAAAGATAATGTGCAGGCTTATTTGAGGAGATACTCCATCGCACGTACAAGCCGGCAAAGCTTGCGGAGAGAAAATTTCCATGGAGTGGCCCAGCATGCATGGTATAAGGTTTAAACAAAATCTTACTAATACATATCGATGTCGAGGATTAGTCACAAACGACAGGTATGAATTTACATGCTGGGGGATGGAGGGTGCCTTCAGATATATTATCACCATGGATTTGTTACAGTTATTTTCGTATCTATCACTATCCATTTTAGTGAAGAACAAACTTTAGGGGTTGTCAAGCAATTAGCCGGGTTCGTAAACAGAGACTGCAAACCCAAGGAAGTCAGTGTGTTTTTAATATATTGGATCAAGGTAACCTTATGTACGTGGCCAAGGGTTAAGCAGTCCCTATTAGGGACTCCGCAGTGAATGTCATAATAGAATAGGGGCAAGGCGAACCACGTCTGATATATAAGGGACCTCCAGCTCAGGGTGGGTGTTGATGTTTGAACAACTTCTGGGGGGGGCTAAAAAAATTCATGAAGGTATCTTCGATGGCTTGAAGGGCATCTACATTTGCCAGACCCCACACCCCTGCCCCATATGTGGCTACAGAGATGGCTTTTGCTGTATAGCTCTTTTTGATTGCCTCCAACAGCTTAGACCCTAGTTTTTTAATAAAAGAAAATATGGCCATAATACTTTTTTCCAGCAGGAGACATCTGTTAGCTATCATATTTGACCACATGGTCGTTCTGCCGAACAAGACCCCAAATATGAGAAGGTTTCTGTCACTTCAACTTTGCTTCCCGCTAAGTGAAAGGATGGTGATTTTTTTATGCCGTTTCCCTGTTACCAAGATAAAAGTTTTTGATTCATTGACTTGGAGATCTAACATTGTCATAAATATGATATACCCCTCTATGAGTTTCTGCAGTGCCACACCAGTCCAGGCTATTACCACTGCATCATCTGCATAGAGTAGAATAGGGAAACGGCCTGATTCACCATGGGGACATCTGATGTAGAGTCTAAGAGGGCTGCTTCCGCACCATTCCTGTAAACAGAAAATAGGAAGGGAGTGAGGATGCACCCCTGTCTGACTCCCCTATTGATGGGAAACTGCCTTGTGCATTCCCCCTGGCTTCCATACCAAACACACGCCGAAGCTTGGGAGTACAGCTGCCGTATAAATGGGATTACTGGCTCATTTATGCCCATCTCCTTCATAATTCTCCAAAGATGGGAATGGGAGACACAGTAAAAGGTTGCTGATAGGTCCATGAATGCCATATAGATCTTACCCTTTTTGGCTGCGGTATATTTGGCTATAATCAGACTCAGGTTTAGACACTGGTCCAATGTCCCTTTCCCTTTCTTAAATCCGTACTGTACTGGAATTAGAATATTTTTCACTGTGGCCCACTCCTCTTATCTGTTCAGTAATAAGCGGCCCATTAGTTTGGCTGTGCCATCCAGTAAAGAAATTGTCTTTTTTCAAGATTCTGGCAGCCCCACCACCGCAATAGCGTTAAAGACGTTGGTTAACAAAGGTACCCAAAGGTCCGAGTTTTTGAAAATGAAGTCTATAGGGGCTCTGTCAGGGTCAGGGGCCTTAGCAGAGCTGCACTGCAGCAATCCGTATCTGACCTCTGCCAAGGAAAATGTTAAGGTGCGTGAGGGATCAGCTATGTCATCATTGTGGGGGAGTTCCCTATCTTCGTGAGGAAGCCCGAATATTTTGAGGAAGTGTTCCACCCAGGTGTCTTCGTCCACGTGGACTTCTAGGTTAGGGTCTGAACCCTGTTTCAGGAATGGGGCATTGATTACAGCCCAGAAGTCCCTTGCGTGTTTTGTGGATGCTGCTGTAGGAGGTTTTTCCATGCCTCCTCCTTCAAGGATCTCAGTCTAGCCTTCCTGGTTTCTTTGTATAGATGTTGCAAACACCTGACTAGATCCTTGTCTCTTGGAGTTCTTCTAAGGGCCATATGGAGGTTATTTAATGACTGAGTGGAAGCTGCATCGAACCAATGAGGTTCAGAGGAGTTAAAGGAAGACACTGGGCGTGACACTAGACGTGTTAAGTTACTTCTTAGTTCACCCAGAACTATCTCAAAGGCTAGCACTACTGTGGTGGGATCTATATACAGATCAAGTAATGCCATTATCTCCTTCTGGCTGTTGGCTACAATCAGAGGAATCATTTCCTCCTTGTTGATCTTGTCCCATTTGAGGATTATACCATTCTTTCTCACTATATGGGGTTTGGGAACTCTCCTCGACAGAGGACTGTGTCTTTCTTTCCATTTTAGTTGGGAGGTTATCGCTTCATGATCATTAAAATCTGAGATGTGGATTTTAGTATTGCTAAAAAGGGCTTTTTGGAGGACCGGTACAACCAGATAGTCAATGATAGAACCCTGAGACTGGTGCCAAATGTTTTCTCTAGGAGGCCAGAGATCGTATCAACTGGGTTAATAATTTCTAAGTTCCTTATGGTAAGGAGTCTGTTTAACGAGTTACCATAGGCATTGTGTGAGAAGTGTGGCGTTATCCCCTCTCCTCATCAATTACACACATTGGCTTTACCATTCTGCCGCAGCTGTGCACGTTAAAGTCTCCCATCCATAAAATGTTGAGAGTTTTATGGTGGGCTATGAGGGTTGCTTCGATCGCCTTCTCAAGTTATTCGGCCACCCATGACATCTCAACCTCAAAGTTGTTATTATAATAGTTAATTAGCAGCATGTCGCTCCTTCCGAAGCCTTCACCCACTAGAAGATGATAATATGGAGACTCATTATAAAAACCCAAAACATTTAGACTTAAGGTATTTCTGATCAGAGTTAGAATGCCCCCTCTCGCTCTACCTGTTATACTCCAGCGATCCCTGAAGGAGTATAACAAGAGCAGAATCCATCTATATGGGTTGGCCCAATTTCCCAGGTTTCCTGTAGACATATTAGGTCCAAGCAAGTTATATACCTAACCCATTCAGTATCTTCCAATTTCGACCATAGCCCTGCTATATTCCAGGTTATTATTTTTATCGAGTCGTTACCGGTGTCCTTTGTGGGAGGGTTCTTCGGAGGGTTAACTGCAGAGCACGTGAGGGCTTGCTGGGCCACCCTATCCCCCCGTCAATCGCATGCTTCAAGGCCTTCCAAGACAGCAAAGTGATTGCTTGTGTGTATTGGGAGGTATATTGATTCTTGTGTGGATGAAAAGAAAAGGGAGGGGAGAAAATACTTCTGTGTCCCTGTTCCCTAATATTTTGGCCTAAAGGTATATAGAAAAAGCCTAGCGGAAGTGCGTAAATCTGTATATCAGGAGAAAGTTGGTTAAGTAGTATATTCAACAAGTGCCTCACCAAATGATGGTCATTGAAGTTAACTATTATGCAGTACCCTCTAAATGTTTTGATGGAGTTGCCCACCCATGTGACTCTCCTAGCTATAATGATATGATTGGAAAGGTCGCTTCTCCCTTTAACATGCTTGGACATCCAGTGTAAGGCTTTAAACATCAATTGCTGTGCTGACTCTGTATGTGTGTGGTTCAGCTCAGGGGTGTTTGCCAGGATGACAACATAAGGGCAGATTGCTGGGGGGAGATCTAATGTTGTATGGGTCTTTGGCCATTTACCACCCTCCCATCTTTTCGCTGATCGTGGCCGCCCCCCTCTGGCCGCCCCCCTCTGGTCTGCTCCTGATCTGGATAGCCTTCTGTCCTCGCGTTGAAGGGGGGACTTGAGGAGCAAAACCGCTGCTATGTGGAAAAGAGGACATTTGAGTGGGATGAGGGCATTGGCTGAGTGTTAGTGTTGGTATGTGTCTTACGGGGTTCCTTGACATTGGGTGAAGATTAGGGTTATTTAATTCATCCCCCCACAAAGTCCTAGTGGCAGGCCTATCTCTGACGGTGTGGTTCAGGGCGCACAGTCGTGCCTGGTAGCTGAGAAGAGGGAATAGCTTTGATATTTGGCAATTCCTGTGGTTTCTCTGACACAGTGTTCACTCCCCCTTGGATTCTAGCACCTTGCGTGATGAGTGAGGCTAAGTTATCTTCGATCTTTCTCAGTCTGTCAAGAACTGGTTGTAGCAGTAAGGAGAGGCCCTGCTCTATTTTTACGCAAAGGGCCTCCTTCCCCGTCAAAATATCTGGCTTTGTTCCCACAATTGTGTGTATCTACTCTTGTCTTCATAGTTGTGGTCTTGTTAGGTCTCCCTCCCCCTCTTTTCTTCTTCGCAGGTGGTTCCATAGGGGAGCCAATACCCCCTCCACTAGAAACTAGAGGGTTTTTAGATTAACTTGTAGCATTGGGGGATTTGGGAAATGGATAAGTATTACATATAGACATTAGAGCAATGTTCACGGGCTCTGTTGTTTGGGGGGGGGTCTCACCTCTCCCATGGAGAGTCGACATTCTGTGAGTTCAATCTCTTTTGACTCGTCTGCAGCTCTTGTGAGGAAAGAGTCCAAGATGTTAATGTTCTCACCCCCTTGTTCACCGGTTTTTGCCTTCCATTTGCCCATTGACTTTCAATGGAGGGTGAGATGGCTCTAGTGCAACGAAGTAGAAGGGGTTAGAGGAGGAGCCCAGCCCAGCCTCGGACGGGCCCACCCTTGGCCTGGGCTTTGCCCGGGCGCGTCCCCGCGCACTTCCCACGCCGCTGGTCAGTGTTGCTCTTTTATGCATGTGTGCCGTCCTGAGGGATGTTGGGGATTGTAGTTTCCCCCAGGGGTGGCAGTAGAGTAATCCAGTTATGCACGGCTTCTCCCCCTCTGCTGCTGTCAGGCAATGTGGGCACAGCTGCAGGGGTCTCCGTCATGCTTTTATGCGCGTGTGTCGTCGTGAGGGATGTTGGGGATTGTAGTTTCCCCAGCGATGGCAGTAAAGTAATCCAGTCATGCATGGCTTCTCCCCCTCTGCTGCTGTCAGGGAATGTGGGCACAGCTGCCGTAGGTCAGCGTCGCGTTTTTATGCATGCATGTGTATCGTCGTGAGGGATGTTGGGGATTGTAGTTTCCCCCAGCGGTGGCAGTACAGTAATCCAGTTATGCACAGCTTCTCCCCCTCTGCTGCTGTCAGGAAATGCGGGCACCTGAGTAGCATAATTTTGGCTCCATCCTTTTACGTTTGGTTAGGCCACATATATATTTACATTTGGCCTTATGTGCTCATGTGATGTGATAATACTAATGAGATATAGTGCACCAAGGGTAGAAAAGGTGCATTTGTTGTGTGTTTTGACATATATGTGTGTGTGTGTGCATATTAAAGTTTTCCCTTTTCAGAAATGTCTGGATTGCTGATATTATTTTTCTATAGGATTATATTGTACAGAGGTACGCTAAAATGCATTTAATGCAGTGCATTTGCCAGGGATTAGTGAGAATGAATCATATGTGTGTTTAATGATTTCTTTATAAATTGTGACAAGTTGTCATTTGTGTTTAATAACACATGTATTAGTTTATTTTGCTGCATATAAGAGTACAGTATAATATAGCTTAATTTTTCTTATTAAAGGTTTAATTTATTGGATTCTATGTAGGTTGTAGAATTAATATGCACTTAAAAAAAACTGTTAAGTTAGCATGATTGTGGGCCCTAAGCGTACAGTTGAGACATTTAATACTAACGAGAAAGTTGTTTTTCTGGATGTTTTCTCCTCTCCAGGTGCAGATCAAAGGCATTCATTAGTTAGTTAGTATTTCAGAGATAGTGAGGTGAGGAAGAACTGGCAAGGTCAAATAATTTTGATATAGAGCAAAAGGAGTGGTACTAGTTAGTGCTATCAGACAAAGGGAGGAATCCAAGTACGCTTTGGAAGCAGAGACTGGAATATGGGAGTAGTGTTCAAGGAGCCAAGTTCTTTTCTGGGAACTGGAAAAGTACTGTGATGCGTATGAAGTCATATTTCTCGAATTTTCTTTGTGAATTTTAATTAGTGAATCCACCTTGGGTTTGGTAAGATTTCCCTTAGACTTGGAGAGGTACAGGCCTCTCTTGGCATCTCTGATTGTGTTGCTTCATGCTATATAGAACTTCTACAAAGATTCTGATGCTGACACCGTTCTTGCCTCCTTGATTCAATAGGGTATTCCCTATTCTCAGTTTAGTAGGGTTTAGTAGATGTTGCTAATCTTTTCCATGTATGGGGAAAAGGATCAATACTGTCTAGTCATCAATTCCTTTTCCTTATTTTCAAGATTGGTGGAGCAGGAATTCTTATTGGCTCTTTGCTGTTGAGGACCAATATTATACGACACTTTGGTCTTTCTATGGTAATCTTGTATTTCTATACCATGTTCTTGAGATTGATATATATCAGTATTGCTTTGAGTTTGTAATAAACCTTTTAACTTCAAGTTATTGACTCAGACGTTTATTATGTGGTCCTAATGGTCACACTGAATCTTAAGATGGAAATTGTTGTCAAGCCCTTCTCCTCTCAGGCTACTATCAAGGTCTATTGACCAGCGTTAAATTGGAAGAAACGGCCCAGAGCACTCTCAACCCTCTCCCATAAAAATATCAGAAAATCCCACAGTGTCTCACATTTCAAATGGTTTGGCCCCTGAACCTCTTAAAACCACATTCTTTCATAACACACCTTACCTGTCTCTTTATTTGCTCAACCAAATGACTAATTTGTCCTCTCACTAACTCACCTCATTCTACTTCAGGCTTTGCATTTCTTTAAGACACAACTTCTTTTCACACCCAACTCCTTTTACACCCAACTCAGAAATCTTGAAACCCCTCAAAAATAACCATACCCTACATAGCTTAAACAGCAAAGTTTCCCATGTGGAAAAACAAACCTCATCCAACCCTCCCAAACCCCCCACCCCATTACCTTTTTTGAATCACCACTGTCACTGGTCAGCTAACCTGTCTGCTTCTAGCCTTATCCAGCACGCACCTTTCAACACCCTACACACACTAACGCCTGCTGAATGTTAGCCATCCTAAAAATACTTACTGTAAAACTCAACCTCAGCCAACTTAATTACAGTTGTAACTGATGAGAAACCTACCTAAATCTGTATACACTTTGAATTGTAGCACATTACCTTCTTTATGCATTGATCTCCTGCTTCGAACTTACTGCTCCACGCACATGAAATTCCCACCAGATCTCTTCAGATGCTTTTCTGGTTGAAGATGCTAATGTAAACCCACACCGTAGTACTCGGAGCTCCAGTGGAATGTCTTTCTTGACTGCTTCTGCTTCTAATTCCAGTCTACAAATCCTCTGCTGCTGTAAACAAGACAAGACATCTGCAATGCAATTCTTACCCCTCTGAATGTGTCTTGCTCAAAAATCTGTATATACCACTCTGCCCTCTCCAAAGACCATATTGTTACTCAACTGATTTGTTCTTTCAAAAATCTTTACACCATCAAATCTGCCCTCACTTTTGCATTTATTCTAATTTGTTGATGGCGATAACTAACCTTCTACAAAATATCCCCCAGTGCTCACCACTCTCAATGTCAAATTAATAAGCACCAACACTGTACATACCTTTCTCAAACTCCAATGTCGTATCCTGCAAACCCTACACCATCAAAGAAACCATCTCCACTTTTTTCTCTAAGCAACTGTGCCTCCAGTCCATAAAAGTCAAGCTTCACATCTAAAGCTAACGGTGTAGTTAGTCCTCAGTTTTCTCATGTGCCAATGGCACCTCCAATTCCTCAATCAAAATCTTAAACCACTCCATTGCCTCCCTGCATATGTCCTCTCCTCTTTTAACTGTGAGAAAACTTTAAAGTCGCCCAAGAGTTGGGTAAAATGCCCTAATCCTGTGGCTATCTAAGAACACTGCAAAAAGAAAATTAACTTCTCAAACAATGCGCATGCCATTGAACAACTCATAGGTAATATTTTGTCAACAAGGGTAAACTCATCAAACTGCCTATTCAGAAATCAGAAATCCTCAGAGTGCACTGGCATTAAGCTAAAAGTAGACTTAGCATCCAACTTTGTCATCTTTGCCCACCACATGCGCTGGCTCATTATTGTGAAAGCATCGTCCATGTTAGCCCTGTAAACTTCCTCTTTTTTCCTCCTCCAAGATGAAATCATTTAATGACTGCCCCTTGGGCAAAAACAGTCTATGTATCAAACAAATCTCTCTCGTTGCTTTCTGGGAACTACTCTCAGAGGTGACACAATCAAGCTGTTCAATTGCCAATAATTAAATGGCCCCTTCACTCCTCCTCCGCGACTTCTTTCTGCAAATGTTTTCAGCCAATGACTTCCTCTCAGACGTTGATCCTCCAGGTTGAATCGCTGCCTGAAACCTTCACTCAAATCCCTGTCAGGGAAAAAAAATAACCACAGTTACATTATGTCAACCTTAACTGCTATAAGAGCCCTTCCACTTAGCCCCCTGATTCCCTCTCTCTCTTCCTTGCTGACCCTGTAGACCTCTCCCAACTGTCGAAAAGATTATGTGACCAGATGCTTAGCTACACATTTGCCACACTTGTGACTGAACTTGCAGAGTGCCATGCTGCAGAAACCTCTATTGTGAGGCCACCATGCGACCTCTGATTAGACCAGTCCACTTTCCACCTATCCCACACCAAGTTGGGTAAGACCAATTTTGCCCCGGAAACTATTGGCTTCATGTGGCACCAGCCTTGTCAGTACAACCAACTGTAAACAAGGATCCATGTGTAGCTCACACAAATTAACCTTCTCATACACACACAACCTAGAGTGGAATTCCTCATTAGAAGACTCTTTCAAGCCCTCTTTTCCCCATATGTTTCTTTGCAAAAGTTTGAAAACATCAACAGTTTCTCCCTTCCAAGTCTTTTCTTTTGTTCTCACCATCAAGTTCGAGCCCAGGGCTCAGTTATATCCATGTAAGGCAGCTTCTTGAAAATCGTCAGTTCCCCCCACAGACCTTATATCTCTTACGGCATGCCATCCTCACCTTGCTGCCCCACCTCCATCTTCTTTCTTCAGCCTAGTCACAACTTCTGAAGTGATCAGCCACACGGCCCCATCCTGACAACACCTATGTCCCCTCTCTGCCTGCCTCGTCTCCATCACAGCTCAGCAGTGTTACCCCAATCAACACTCTGCCACCCCAGCAGTGACACCCTCACTCTCCCGCAGACCTCTCAACAAGTCTGCTCTTGCACCCCATCCAGGCTTCACTCAGCACCTTAGGAGCCAACAAGTCCTCCAAGTATTTTCTCTTTTCTTTTTACTCACCTTGTGAAGGACCCAAAACACTTCCATTCTCAGACCTGCAAGAGCTTGCACCACCCTTCACCCAAACTACGTTACACCAACGACACAAATACAGGCACTTGACCACTATCTACATTCCACGCCTTCCACAAAAGTTCTAACTATCTATCACAAATTATTTGCTGACCCTCAGTGTGAAGGGAAAAGGAAAAAGAGAAAGCCTTCTACTGAGTACCAGTTCCTAACACCCCCTGATCCCAACCCTTGTCCAGTCACCTGGCTGCTCATCGTCGTACCTCACAAAACCTCCAGAAGGGCCTAGGGTGAGACCGTGAGGCCTCCTCGCCCCAGGGCACTCACTGTGAAGCCTCTGCAAGCAAAGAAGTATGAAACAGGAAGTTAACTGGACCAATTGTGTTCAGTGTTGATAAGGAGTGTGTGTAAGTAGAACACTGCCAAGTGTACGCTCCCAAATGTTATTTGGATATATTGATTACGAATGAGCAATACCTGATTCCTTTTTCGTTAGATCTGGCTGGGCAACGCAGCTCTGTGCATCACCTACTGTTAACAGTGCTTTAAAATATATAGAGGGTAGGCTTTGGCTCCGCCTAGAGAATTATTCGTCTATCACCTCATGCAATTAGCTGTTCTGTGTATCTGGCAATGCAAGGCACAAAGGGCTATTTACATCTCAAAATCAAACTAAATCACCCAACAATATTTTTTTATCTCCTGGATGTATCGTGCACAAGATACAATCGTTTTTGTGTTGTTTTTTTCAGTGCAGCAGGCATTTTTCAAGGTTTTAGCTTGGACTTGGAATACAAACCAGACCTAATGGCTTTCCCAAGGCTTGTTTTCTTTGGGCTAAAATTAAATCCTAAATGTGGAAAGGGAATAAGAAAATAGAAAAGGGCTAAATTAAAATACATAATGAGGAGTGCGTGTACTAGAAAGAACAGAACAAGTAACAAAACAGGCTAGTGGACTCCGGTGGCGATTAAAACAATTGTAATTGATGTACAGCGGAAGATTTACAAATGCTGTTCCTTGGATATATATATCACCAGTAGGTGAGCGGAGGCCGCCTTATTTTTTCCATTCAGCTTTAGCTATTCAATATAACTAGCGCATAGAGCAAAAAGAAAAATGTAAGACACACCCAATTCAGCACATCTTTTGTTTTCACCCATAAATCCAACACTCAAGCCCATTTTTGTCACATATGGAAACACGGCAATTTTTTACCCATCCCGTTACGTGGGGGCTCCTTACGTGCAGACCGCTGGTTGTCAAGGAAGAGTCACGGTTACTAAGGAGAAAGGAGGAATCTTTAAAAGCCTCGCGCGGATCAACATACAGAAGCTTCAAAATACCTCGTTGTTTTTTTCTTCTCTATTTATACAGAAATTGCACAAGCTGGAATATAAAAATGCCCTGAAAGGCTAAACAGTTGAAATGGAAGTCCCGCTCTGAATCTATCTACTATGTATGTGCGACGCGGATGCGCGTGTTCCAGGTATTAGGCGGTTATTCTATCTCTAGCCGAGATGATTGAGGACGGGAATATGTTTGGCAGCTGGGGACATATTTGTATGCTCCCAGAGCAGGGATGTACTTCTAAAAACTGCACAAAATGGGTTCTCGCAGCAGCATTTTCCGCACGGGAAAGGCTCCTCTCGTGATATGAAACCATATTACCCGTGACCCTGAAAAAGATGGGATATTAAATGCCACAATAATGGGGTTTGTAGGGCAAGAAGGGAATGAATTCGACCGACTTAATTTACATTCTGATGAAAGAAAGCTGGGCTCGCGGGCACCAAGCCGAGTGATGTGTAGTAATCCGCGCCTGGGCCCCATATTCAAGAGTTCAAAGAACTGCTGGTGTCTAGAAATGGCGGCTGCTGTACTTTCCTCCCACCACCTGACACGAGGCTGAGGTCTCTCGGGGACACCACACTCGGTGACACAGAGCTGAGGTAACCCTAGTATTACAGCTCCTTGGGACGCCCTCACTAACACCAGGCTGAGCTCTCCGACTACCACAGCCTCCTGGGTCTCTGACTCACTGACACCAAGCTCAGTTCTCACAGTACTTTAGTCTCATGGTGGTCACAATGAGTGAGACCATGCTGAGTTCTGCGAGGTACCACAGTCTCATAGATGTCACACTGCACTGACACAAAGTTGAGCTACCATAGGACTACAGCTTCATGGGCAACACTCAAAAGGCTTCTGTCAGGGGACATGCAACCTCAGGATCCAATCAGACCCTTCTGAGCTGCACAGGAAGGTTGATGGAACTTTGGGTTGCAGGATAAATGATGGTGCATGCACAGAACCTGTGCACACAACTATTGAGAATGAATAGGTAAAATACAGAACCTAACCTCCATTTTGAACACCACGGCGTATGGTACCAGCACGTTATGGACGAACTACAAAAATATCATGACCTAAATACCAACTACGAAAATATTGTGAAGGTGAGCACATATAGGTAAGTTAGGTTAACTATACTTAACTCCACATACAAATACCTTAATGAGATACATATATATATATATATATATATATATATATATATATATATATATATATATTATCTACTGGCGGTCGCCAGTAGATAGTTATAGTTAGGACCTATTTTCCATAGGAAATCCGCGACATTCTATTTGAAATAACTCTCTTGCCGGTTGACGAATCTTCGCGAAATTTTCAAACTTTATGGCCCGCTCCGGTCCGCTCCTACCCTGAAAGTCTCGGGGTGATTCATCAAGCGGGGGCCGAGAAAAAGGGGGGTCCCAAAACATGTTTTCCCCATTCATTTTCCCATAGGAAACTTTAGACACGGCTACAGCCCGAACTGCTGAACGGAATTACACCAAATTTGGCAAAGAGGTAGTTCTTGGTTCAGAAAGAACCCTTTTGTTAAATGGTGTAAATCCGTTCAGTAGTTGCGGAGAAATTAAAAAAATAAGAGTCAAAAAATCAATTTCCCATAGGAAACTTTATGCAAGGCTACAGTCCGAACTGCTGAACGGAATTACACCAAATTTGGCAAAGAGGTAGTTCTTGGTTCAGAAAGAACCCTTTTGTTAAATGGTGTAAATCCGTTCAGTAGTTGCTGAGAAAATCAAAAGTTAAAACACATATATATCTGGGCGGAGCCTAACCACACATGTCATCGTGAGATCTGATTGGCTGTCAGCACTTCATCCTGGAATTGCTGGCAGCCATCTTGAGACCAATATACATGATAGTACCCCATTGAAATGCCTTGTAGTGAATCAAAGATTTTGAGGGTTACCAAAAGGAGAACTATTAAGGGTGATAACAGACTTTAGTTACATTAGAATTCATTTGTTGATGGTACCATACTAATTTCAGGAATTGTGGTGTGTTCTAAGGTGATTTTACCCTGTGAAAAACCTTCTGCTGGGATATCATGAATCATGTTTGAGAGAAAACTATTTTCACATGCTTGTCCCATACAGTTTTGGAAGGTGCTCCAGAAGCTAAAATGAGAGCATATTTTCTGTAAATTCACATTATCTTTCTCAGTCATGTGAGAATGAAGTCTGACATTCTCAGTAAAACATGTACATCCAACAAGGGCAGAGACTGTCAGTTGATTCCTTTGTGTTCTACTGCAGCTTCCCAGAGTGTTCTAAAGAACAACTAGAGTGCTAACAGCCTTACTTATGACAAAAGTATGGCACACCTCAAGCCATCTTGATTGGAATAAACTGGTAACACTTAAAACATTTAATTTAAAAAGGAACAAAATGATGGGGTTCATTTTGTGATAGAAATTATGGTTAGTGCTATAGAAAGAAAAATTAGGACATGTTTCAAGTGAGATCTCAAATATCTTCCTGTTATATTTCAACAGGAGCAGCCTGCCAGTTGATGCCTTTGTGTTCTACTGCAGCTTCCCAGAGTGTTCTAAAGAACAACTAGAGCGCTAACAGCCTTACTTATGACAAAAGTATGGCACACCGGAAGCCATCTTGATTGGAATAAACCGTTAATACTTAAAACATTTAATTTAAAAAGGAACAAAATGAGGGGGTTCTTTTTTAAATAGAAATTATGGTTAGTGCTGCAGAAAGAAAAATGAGGGCATGTTTTAAGTGAGATCTCAAATCCTCTTCTATTTCATTAGAAAATTCTGACATGCAGACTGAAACAATCACTTTCAATACCAGCAGCAGACTTCCAGTTAACTCCCTGGTGAGCAGTAGCTTTAGTACAGTGATCTAATGAGCAACTAGAGTGCTAACATTCTGAATGTATGGCAAATGTGAGACACATCTGAATGCCTTCTTGATGGAATCAAAGTAAAAAACTGAAAGCATTTCCTACTGAGGAGACTGCAGTAAATGAGGAAATTAGGAAACTTCATAACAAAGAAGTCTTCCAAGATGGCCACCAGAGAAAAAAGAGCCCAAATGTAGCACAAATATTACCCAGATGTAGCCCACATATAGCCCAATGACAAAAGTGTGCAAAACACTTTTTATTTTTAGTTTTTTTGCAGTTTTATGTAGTGCAGACTGGTCAGGTATTGGAGCGTTGCATCTTAAAACATGACCCCCTACACTACAAAAACACTACTGCACTACTCTAAACCCTAAAACACTACCTCAGCACGACTCCCTACACTACACAAGCACCACTGCACTATCCTAAACCCTAAAACACTACCCCCAGCATGACCCCCTACACTACACAAACACCACTGCACTACCCTAAACCCTAAAACACTACCCCCAGCACGATCCCCTACACTACCCAAACACCACTGCACTAACCTAAATCCTAAAACAATACCCCCAGCACGACCCCCTACACTACCCAAACACCACTGCACTACCCTAAAACATGACCCCCTACACTACACAAACACCACTGCACAACCCTAAACCCTAAAACACTACCCCCAGCATGACCCCCTACACTACACAAGCACCACTGCACTACCCTAAACCCTAAAACACTACCCCCAGAATGACCCCCTACACTGCCCGAACACCACTGCACTGCCCTAAACCTTGAAACACCAGCCCCTGCACGACCCCCTACACTGTTCGAACACCACTGCACTGCCCTAAAACCTGAAACACCACCCCCAGCACGACCCCCTACACTGCCCGAACACCACTGCACTGCCCTAAACCCTGAAACACCACCCCCTTCACGACCCCCTACACTGCCCGAACACCACTGCACTGCCCTAAACCCTGAAACACCACCCCCAGCACGGCCCCCTACACTGCCCAAACACCACTGCACTGCCCTAAACCCTGAAACACTATCCCCAGCAAGACCCCCTACTCTGCCCAAACACCACTCCACTGCCCTAAACCCTGAAACATCACCCCCAGCAAGACCCCCTACACTGCCCGTTCACCACTGCCCTAAACCCTGAAACACCACCCCCAGCACGACCCCCTACACTGCCCGAACACCACTGCACTGCCCTAAACCCTGAAACACCACCCCCAGCACGACCCCCTACACTGCACGAACACCACTGCTCTGCCAAAAACCCTGAAACACCAGCCCCAGCACGACCCCCTACACTGCACGAACACCACTGCACTGCCCTAAACCCTGAAACACCAGCCCCAGCACGACCCCCTACACTGCCCGAACACCACTGCACTGCCCTAAACCCAGAAACACCACCCCCAGCACGACCCCCTACACTGCCTGAGCACCACGGCACTGCCCTAAACCCTGAAACACCAGCCCCAGCATGACCCCCTACACTGCCCGAACACCACTGCACTGCCCTAAACCCTGAAACACCAGCACCAGCACGACCACCTACACTGCACGAACACCACTGCACTGCCCTAAACCCTGAAACACCAGCCCCAGCATGACCCCCTACACTGCCCGAACACCACTGCACTGCCCTAAACCGTGAAACACCAGCCCCAGCACGACCCCCTACACTGCCAGAACACCATTGCACTGCCCTAAACCCTGAAACACCAGCCCCAGCACAACCCCCTACACTGCCCGAACACTACTGCACTGCCCTAAACCCTGAAACACCACCCCGTGCACGACCCCCTACACTGCCCGAACACCACTGCACTGCCCTAAACCCTGAAACACCACCCCCAGCACGACACCCTACACTGCCCGAACACCACTGCACTGCCCTAAACCCTGAAACACCATTCCCCCTGCACGACCCCCTACACTGCCCGAACACTACTGCACTGCCCTAAACCCTGAAACACCATCCCCAGCCCGACCCCTACACTGCACGAACACCCCTGCACTGCCCTAAACCCTGAAACACTACCCCCAGCAAGACCCCCTACACTGCCCGAACACCACTGCATGCCCTAAACCCTGAAACATCACCCCCAGCAAGAACCCCTACACTGCCCGAACACCACTGCCCTAAACCCTGAAACACCACCCCCAGCAAGACCCCCTACACTGCCCGAACACCACTGCACTACCCTAAACCCTACAACACTACACCCAGAACGACCCCCTACACTGCCCGAACACCACTGCACTGCCCTAAACCTTGAAACACCAGCCCCTGCACGACCCCCTACACTGTTCGAACACCACTGCACTGCCCTAAACCCTGAAACACCACCCCCAGCACGACACCCTACACTGCCGAACACCACTGCACTGCCCTAAACCCTGAAACACCACCCCTTCACGACCCCCTACACTGCCCGAACACCACTGCACTGCCCTAAACCCTGAAACACCACCCCCAGCACGGCCCCCTACACTGCCCAAACACCACTGCACTGCCCTAAACCCTGAAACACCACCCCCAGCACGACCGCCTACACTGCCCGAACACCACTGCACTGCCCTAAACCCTGAAACATCACCCCCAGCAAGACCCCCTACACTGCCCGAACACCACTGCCCTAAACCCTGAAACACCACCCCCAGCAAGACCCCCTACACTGCCCGAACACCACTGCACTGCCCTAAACCCTGAAACACAAGCCCCAGCACGACCCCCTACACTGCACGAACACCACTGCTCTGCCCAAAACCCTGAAACACCAGCCCCAGCACGACCCCCTACACTGCCCGAACACCACTGCACTGCCCTAAACCCTGAAACACCAGCCCCAGCACGACCCCCTACACTGCCCGAACAACACTGCAGTGCCCTAAACCCTAAAACACCACCACCATCACGACCCCCTACACTGCCCGAACACCACTGCTCTGCCCAAAACCTGAAACACCAGCCCCAGCACGACCCCCTACACTGCCCGAACACCACTGCACTGCCCTAAACCCTGAAACACCACCCCCAGCACGACCCCCTACACTGCCCGAACACCACTGCACTGCCCTAAACCCTGAAACACCACCCCCAGCACGACCGCCTACACTGCCTGAAAACCACTGCACTGCCCTAAACCCTGAAACACCAGCCCCAGCACGACCCCCTACACTGCCCGAACACCACTGCACTGCCCTAAACCCTCAAACACCAGCCCCAGCACGACCCCCTACACTGCCCGAACACCACTGCACTACCCTAAACCCTGAAACACCAGCCCCAGCAAGACCCCCTACACTGCCCGAACACCACTGCACTGCCCTAAACCCTGAAACACCAGCCCCAGCAAGACCCCCTACACTGCCCGAACACCACTGCACTGCCCTAAACCCTGAAACACCACCCCCAGCAAGACCCCCTACACTGCCCGAACACCACTGCACTGCCTTAAACCCTGAAACACCAGCCCCAGCACGAACCCCTACACTGTCCGAACACAACTGCACTACCCTAAACCCAGAAACACCACCCCCAGCACGACCCCCTACACTGCCCGAGCACCACTGCCTGCAGTGCCCTAAACCCTGAAACACCAGCCCCAGCACGACCCCCTACACTGCCTGAACACTACTGCACTGCCCTAAACCATGAAACACCATCCCCAGCACGACCCCCTACACTGCACAAACACCACTGCACTGCCCTAAACCCTGAAAAACTACCCCCAGCAAGACCCTCTACACTGCCCGAACACCACTGCACTGCCCTAAACCCTGAAACATCACCCCCAGCAAGACCCCCTACACTGCCCGAACACCACTGCCCTAAACCCTGAAACACCACCCCCAGCAAGACCCCCTACACAGCCCGAACACCACTGCACTGCCCTAAACCCTGAAACACCAGCCCCAGCATGACCCCCTACACTGCCCGAACACCACTGCACTGCCCTAAACCCTGAAACACCAGCCCCAGCACGACCCCTACACTGCCCGAACACCACTGCACTGCCCTAAACCCTGAAACACAACCCCCAGCATGACCCCCTACACTACCCGAACACCACTGCACTACCCTAAACCCTAAAATACTCCCCCAGCACGACCCCCTACACTACCCAAACACAACTGCACTGCCCTAAACCCTCAAACACTCCCCCAGCATGACCCCCTACACTACCCGAACACCACTGCACTGCCCTAAACCCTAAAACACTCCCCCAGCACAACCCCTACACTGCCCGAACACCACTGCACTGCCCTAAACCCTAAAACACTCCCCCAGCATGACCCCCTACACTACCCAAACACCACTGCACTGCCCTAAACCCTAAAACATTCCCCCAGCATGACACCCTGCACGACCCAAACACCACTGCACTGCCCTAAACCCTGAAACACCACCCCCAGCAAGACCCCCTACACTGCCCGAACACCACTGCACTGCCCTAAACCCTGAAAGACCACCCCCAGCACGACCCCCTACACTGCCCGAACACCACTGCACTACCCTAAACCCTAAAACACGACCTCCTACACTACACAAAGACCACTGCACTACCCTAAACCCTAAAACACTACCCCCAGCACGACCCCCTACACTACACAAACACCACTGCACTACCCTAAACCCTAAAACACTACCCCCTACACTACACAAACACCACTGCACTACCCTAAACCCTAAAACAATACCCCCAGCACGAACCCCTACACTACCCAAACACCACTGCACTACCCTAAACCCTAAAACACTACCCCCAGCAGTACCCCTACACTACCCAAACACCATTGCACTACCCTAAACCCTAAAACACTACCCCCAGCAGTACCCCCTACACTACCCAAACACCACTGCACTACCCTAAACCCTAAACCACTACCCCCAGCACGACCCCCTACACTACCCAAACACCACTGCACTACCCTAAAACACTACCCCCAGCACAACCCCTACACTACCCAAACACCACTGTAATACCCTAAACCCTAAAACACTCCCCCAGCACGACTCCCTACACTATCCAAACACCACTGCACTACCCTAAACCCTAAATCTACCCCCAGCATGACCCCCTACACTACACAAACACCACTGCACTACCCTAAACCCTAAAACACTACCCCCAGCACGACCCCCTTCACTACCTAAACACAACTACACAATTTGTTACAGGCGTTGCAACGCAGGCCTGTGGTGCTTACTGGAAGTACTTGGTGGGCTAGTTGGGCCCCAGGGACCCTCAGGATTCAATGTGACCTAATCCCCCAACTTAAAACGCGCCAATGGGCGCGTTTGCACAGTGGTGAAGGGAGGGGGGGCGGGGCCTCAGGTGACATGTGCGCAAACACGCCCCCTTGAATCCTGAGGGACCCTGGGGGCCAACTAGCCCACCAGGTACCTTCAGTAAGCACAACAGAGTTGCGTTGCAGAGAGGTGAAAAAAGGTGCGTGGCCTCGGAACGCCTCTCTGCAACTCAGCTCTGTGGTCCTAACTGTAGGTACCTGGGGGGCTAGTTGGGCCCCAGGGACCCTCAGGATTCAAGGGGACTTAATCCCGCAACTTAAAACACGCCACGGGGCGCGTTTGCACACGCGTTTTAAGAGGTAGTTTTAATCCCCCTGCCCTATTATGTACTAGGGACTTACAGAGGAGGTCATGCTAATCACAGGGGTACCCCAACGCATAGTGTTACCTAGTGTATGTAGGTGTTTTCACTGTATTCTAAGTGTCTTTTAGCATAGCACTGACTCTGGTTAGTCAGAGTCAGTTACCACCAGTACCCGTCTGAAAAAGTTGTGGGCACAGGATGATTTTGCAACATGGCCTCTTTCTGCTCCTCTGTTGGTTCTTTCTGCACATCTTTTGCTTCTTCCTGCACTTTTCTTCGTCTTTGTGGACTTCTGTTGCTTCTTTCTGCATTTCTTTTGCTTCTTTCTGCGCGTTTTTTCTTCTTTCTTCACATGTCCTACCTCTGTAGGCATAGTTAGAAACTAGCATTTAAAAAACCTTTGAAATTCACTTAAAAAATCATAGGTTTCAGGCACGTTATAGTTAGAAATTAGCATTTAAAAAACCTTTGAAATTCACTGAAAAAACCATAGGTTTCAGACACGTTATAGTTAGAAATTAGCATTTAAAAACCTTTGAAATTCACTGAAAAAACCATAGGTTTTAGGGACAGTTATAGTTAGTTGGACATTTCACTCGTACAAAACCATAGAAATTCCCCGTTATAGTTAGTTCAGCTAACTATAACTCGCGCCCGCAATGCACTGCTGATGACGTCACATATTACATCACTCATGACATGGTCAGTGACATCACTGATGACATCACTGATGACATCTCAAATGACATCACTGATGACATCATCCATGTGATAATTTCATGCGTCTTCTCACACCCTAATATAGCTTTTGATACACCCACTCTAAATTACAGACTGCCATTCTCAAAACCATACACACTCCAATACCAATAACTACATACCCACTCACTGATTCTTAGGTCTACACACACACATCTACTCACTCACCCGTACAGTCACTCATACTTACAGTCACTCAGTACAGGGCTATCATATGCACTCATACACCTATATAAACACTCACACACCGCCACTCATCCATAGAGGTACTCACACACCTAGTCAGTCATGCAAAAATTAATCACACACCCATTTACTCACCTATACAGTTATACACACACCAGCTCACTTACTCATACAAATACTAGCACATTCTTACGCTCTTATACAATAACTGATACAAGCACACACGCATCCATACAGCCACTCTCACAATCACACACTCTCACTTATAGCCATTTAAATACTCTAACACACATATATACTGCCTTTTACATATGTAGTTACTCGCACATGTACCACTGAGATATACATTCACTCACTAACACACCCATACACACACTCACCCACCCAAGCAGTCCATCACAGATGCACTCTTGAAATCATGCACCCAGTGAATCACCCACTCACACATCTATGTACAGAGTCACATACACCCCACCCACACAAACACTCAGGCAGCCATACAGATACTCAGAGAACCAATCAATAACCCATATAGACACTCATGTAGCTATTCGCAAATCCATGCATCCACTTACACACCAACAAGCAGACGGATACAGACATTCACACAGTTTAGTCACTAACCCATGCATTCAGTAAGATACGTTTAATCACTCACTTGTAGAGTCAGTCACGCACGTACTAAATCATCCATTCAGACACTTAAACACCCACTCATTCTTCAATACGCCTTTTCCTATATATATTAAACATATTTAAACTTTACAGAAACACACAGTCACTGGATGGTGTCATCAGTGATTTCATTTGAGATGTCATCAGTGATGTCATCAGTGATGTCACTGACCATGTCATGAGTGATGTAATATGTGACGTCATCAGCAGTGCATTGCGGGGGCGCGAGTTATAGTTAGCTGAACTAACTATAACGGGGAATTTCTATGGTTTTGTACGAGTGAAATGTCCAACTAACTATAACTGTCCCTAAAACCTATGGTTTTTTCAGTGAATATATATATATATATATATATATCACGCAGTCGCCGCTGTAATCCAAGGATTTCTCCACAGTACGGACACGGACCCAAGTTGGTGCTTTTTGTAAGATACTTTATTTAATCGCCATTACGCGTTTCGGCTCCCTTGAGCCTTGTTCACATAACATGGTTTGAAAACTAAGTGCGGTTTTTATAGTGCCAATAACAACCAATTAAAAACATATATCACGTGATACCTTCAACAGTAGACATGGAAGATATACTTTCTCTTTCACATAATTGGATATCTAATTCGACCTGGTTTTTAAGTTCGACATGGTTATTATTTCTCTTGCAAACAATGGTGTTGCAGTAATACATGATATTACCAGATCCTAAAATGCAACTATATTTGACATTTAATCTGTTAATAGATAGCTTTTATTTAATATATGGATAAATCCAGAATGGCAAACTGTGTAATGTAGCTGCCTGTTTGTCCTACTGTTGTGGTATTTGATTGTGATAAATAAAATTACGTGTTAAAAAGTGCAAAAAGTGAAAAAAGTGCAAAGTGCTGAAATATTAGTGCTTTAATATTTCAATTAAAAAGGTTCCATTCTGTTTTATGATCTTATGAATATAAGAAAGATAAATAAGCTAAATTCTGTACCATCGTTACGTTTTCCCTTAATTAAATCAGTGTATGCATCATGCCTTCTTCTACTTCTATATACATATGATTATACCATAGCAGGGCATCCTCCAATACATTTACAATGATTTGTTCCTTATGTATGTAATATTGTCCCTTATTTGGATATATAACTGTATCAGTGTTTAGATGTAACAATATGTGCAAATTGCAATCAGTGCATGTACATAATTAAATAAATATATAAATACATTATTGGACTCATTACATGTATAAAATAAGGTCATAAAAATATTTCATTATATACGTTAAATACTGTATAAAAAGATCGACCTTAAATAAATAAATACATATATAAATACAAATCTACATAAATACATATACCAATCTATCAATACACTCAAAAACACTTGATAAAAATATATCTAAGAGACTAAAACATTGAATCACCATATAAAGGATGCCCATGCTATATCAATGGCTTAGAGCTATGGCTACAATATATAGCTAGATCACAGACGATCACCTGATTTCATCTTCTCCAGTGTATCTATGTTAAGCAAGTGTGCAGATCCTCAGTGGCATTTAAACCTCCCGGGTGTTTAGAATCCAACTGTAATATATACCTTGTCTCTAGCTTTCTTAATTTGTTGGTTCTATCACCTCCCCGTCTACTCGGAGGGACAGCGTCTAAGACAAAATATTTTAGATCGGTGTTGTTTGAATTGTGTTTCTCCTTAAAATGCCGAGCCACCGGATATGTATTGTCCTGATTCGTGATGGCTCGTAAGTGCTGCAACACTCGCTTGTGAACCTGCAAGACCGTGCTGCCCACGTACTGCAAGCCACATGGGCAAACAAGTACGTAGACTGCAAATTCGGTCTTGCAAGTCAACAATTTAGTAATCTTAAAATCCCTGTCACTGAAAGATGTTCTGTATGTGCTTCTATTGATGCCATGTGTACAAGCCTTGCACGTTTTGCATTTGTAAAAACCTTTTCTCATATTGAGCCAGTTGCCTCCCTCAATTATTTCAGAACTGGTTTTGACTAACTTGTCTCTTGTTGATGGAGCTTTGCTATAGGTAATGGACACCCTCTGCGGTAGCAGGGGTCCTATTACCGGGTCCGATAATACCATGGCCCAATTCCTTTGTATGATTCTCTGTAAAGATTTCTGCTGTCTGCTATATTTCATGATCAAACGAAATGCCCCACTATTATTATCTGGCTCACTCATCTTTGCTGCCTTTTCTTTGTCTTGTAGGGCCTCAGTTCTGGATAGATGCATGGATTTTGCTATTGCTTTATCTATGATGTGTTCAGGATACCCTCTTGCTTGAAATCTTGTTTTGCTGTCACTCTGTGCTCTAACTAATTCCCCTTCGTTACTGCAAATACGTCTTAAACGTAGCATCTCACCATATGGTATACTGTTGATGAGATGCACGGGGTGAGAGCTGCTTGCGTGCAAAGTAGAGTTACCTGCCGTCTTTTTCCGAAATAGCCGAGTTTCCATCTTCTGATCATGAATATATATTTGAGTGTCAAGAAATTCAACAGTCATAACGCTAATTGTTGATGTGAACTGTAGGTTGAGTGTGTTACTATTTATTGCAGTAACAAATCTAGTTGCCTCTTCCTCCGTTCCCTGCCAGATCACAAATATATCATCTATATAGCGTAACCATAACCTCACGTTATTGGTCATGTGATGGCTGTGTTTATCCGTGAGGACCAGCTCCTCCCACATGCCCATATGCAAACAGGCATAACTGGGAGAGAAGCTGGCCCCCATGGCTACCCCTCTTTCTTGACGATATAGCTGGCTGTTAAACATGAAAATGTTATTGTGCAGGCAGAATCTAATCATTTCCTTTAACATTGTGCTATGCTGTTCATATTGCTGCAGTCTGCCCATCAAATAGTATTCAATTGCTTTTAAGCCATCAACATGTTCAATACTTGTGTATAGCGAGGATACATCTAAAGTCATCAACAGAAAATCATCTTGCCATATTACATTTGAAATGTCTCTTAAAAAGTCACTTGTATCTCTTACGTAACTGGGTAACTTCTTGACATATTCCTGTAAAAAATAATCCACATATACCGTAGTGTGTTCCAATAACCCTCCTCTCGCAGAGATGATTGGTCTGCCCGGGGGCGTATCGGATCCTTATGGATTTTAGGAATAAAGTATAGTGAAGGTGTTGTAGGGTTTTCGTTTTCAAATATTTGTATTCATTCTGGGTTATAAGATTAGCATTCCTCCAACCGTTCAATTTTGCAAAATATTCCTTGTATGATGTATTGAGACATGTAGAATTGCTACGGCTGTAGCAAGACCTATAGTTGAGTTGACTATATGCCTCTTTATTATATTCATCAGTTGACCATAACACAATATTACCGCCCTTGTCACTGTTGCGTGATAACGACTTTATTATCCCCTTTCAATTTTTTGATTAATTTGTCATACTGTTGATCTTTGTTGCTCCTCTTCTTTTCCTGCATAGTCACAGTTTTATTCAATTTTTTAATTTGTGCTGTTACTGTTTCATGAAAAATGTCAATTGAATCACGGACCATGATAGGATTAAATGATGATTTAGGTTTGAATGGGGTTGTTAATTCATGTGTTCGAGTCGTTTGCTCCGTTTCTCCATGGATAGTTCCGCTGTTATTTTCATTAGATAAATCCTCCATAATTCTGAGTAAAGGCAGGTCTGATTGAGATAAGTTCGAGTTTGGGTTAAGTCCTCCAAATATGGGATCACTGTGTGTGTTAAATTCTGTTTGAGTTTTTGTCATCAGATGGAACTTTTTCAATTTTAACTTGCGTACTCCCTTGTAGATATCCAGTCTAGTTGAGGCATAATCAAAATTCCCTCCAGGGGCGTATGACAAACCTAAATTTAAAATATGTTTCTCTCGTGCTGATAGCTCAGTTGTAGTCAAATTGATAATGGTGTTTTCAGTCATATTATTCTTCATTATTTGTTCTGCCAAGTTTTCTTTCCTCTTTTCCTGTATTGATTTTGCACGTTTTGAGCTGGCCCTGCGCCTCTGCCTCCGCTTGTAGTTGTCGACGATTCGACGTTCCCTCTTTGTTGTTGGGGCCTCGGGCGGAGTGTTTGTCTTCGCTCGTGGCAAATAAAATTCAATTCTTCCCCCGGGGATGGTTTAGGGATTTGTGTGCCACCTCCCACCATCACTCACTTGTAGAGTCAGTCACGCACGTACTAATTCATCCATTCAGACACTTAAACACCCACTCATTCTTCAATACGCCTTTCCCTATATATATTAAACATATTTAAACTTTACAGAAACACACAGTCACTGGATGGTGTCATCAGTGATTTCATTTGAGATGTCATCAGTGATGTCATCAGTGATGTCACTGACCATGTCATGAGTGATGTAATATGTGACGTCATCAGCAGTGCATTGCGGGGCGCGAGTTATAGTTAGCTGAACTAACTATAACGGGGGAATTTCTATGGTTTTGTACGAGTGAAATGTCCAACTAACTATAACTGTCCCTAAAACCTATGGTTTTTTCAGTGAATTTCAAAGGTTTTTTAAATGCTAATTTCTAACTATAACGTGTCTGAAACCTATGGTTTTTTCAGTGAATATATATATATATATATATATTAATGGTACGTGAATGTGGAGTGAAGAAAAGTACATTCAACAATGTAAACAAGCAAAACGGGAGCGGCTGTTGTATTTTTTGCACAATTGTTTTGTGCAAAAAGCATCCTCACGTTTAAGATGAATGCAAGGATTCATTTCACACTAAAATATAACACTAAAGGCTGTTTTTATATTTTGCATATTTTTTGCAGGGTTTAACATAGTTACGCAAAAGCAAATTGTGTGAATTTCCCACACCCCAAATACTTGCTTTCACAATATTATGGTTGTCGATACTGAGGTCACAATATTTTTGTACATTATTTTTTCTATCACCCGATATTCTGACATACAATCCCCAAAGAAATGTAGCTGGAGCCTAGTGACAATGAGTACAATGTATCACAATGTTTAGCAACAATGTACCGCGAGGGTCACCAAGACAAACAGACTGCTGGAAACAAAGTGTTGAACGCAACATGTGAAAGTCTCATGCAGCCGCGGCCTGTGCAGGTAAGAGCGGTGGGCCAGTGGGGTCCTTATGTATTTTGACAGACGAAGGAAAATTAATTATTTATTTAATTATCCTTCGTCATCGTCCATCGAAATCCCCCCCACAGGGCCTCACCGCTCTTACCTGCACGGGCCGCGGCTGGTCTCATGCAGGACAATTATGATGACAAATGTCTTGCAAAGCCAGTGTGGCAGGAAGACCCTCACTAGTGATAGAACAGTAGCAATGAAAGCAAAAGTACCAAAGTGTAGGCTGAAATAGGTGAGGAAAGCACTATGTCCAGGGGCAAGCCTTGTCTTGCCAAGGTCACATATAATGAAATGTCTCTGAAAGTGGAAGGTGCCCGGAGCAGGTGAGGTTGACCGCCTGTGGAAAGAATCTGGGAACTCAGACAGGAAATCATGTAGTGTGCAAGTAGGAGGTCTTACACCAGCATGGAAATCAGCCATTTGAGAAACGACGGTGACGAACACATCTTTCATAACCTTAGGGCACTTTCCATGTACCCAAGTAGGGCCCTATGACATTTCTAGCAGCCGGGATTGGTGCTGAAGCAAACATAAACACTCCCACTGGTGCACGCACATATGCAGACGTCTCACAGTAGCACCAGCACATGTGAGACACATCCCACTGGAATAAAGTTTAGTCTCGAAAATGAAGCATGGCCACAGTATGTAAGGTATTTGCATATAGAAGGTAACACCACAGGCTTTAGGCGTGTTATGATGAGCCCCACACCTCATGTGTGGTTTATGAAAGTTCATGAACAACCATAACCACGTGGTCACATGTGTCATTCTACCATTTCCGAATGAGCTGTGGTCTGCAGTGTCATCCCCCACACTATTTTTAATGTCAAGCGCAAGGCATATTAAGGCATGTAAACATGTATTCGGTTCTTGTGTGGCCATATATTTGAGACCCGGCGCTGGATCAGTCGATTTCCCGATCTATGTACTCCCTAACATAAAGTTAATATTGCCAGCAAAAAATAGAAAGTAAGACTAATTTCAACCAATGGAATTCATAATAATAATCAAACATTGAAATTTGGAAGTAACGAACTTCTCAAAAAATTGTCGAGAGTACAGATACTCCTAAAATATGAAATAGGAAGCAGCAATACCATAAAGTAAATAGGAGCTCACAAAATATCCAGCATGACAAATAATAATACAAAAAATTACAAAGGTATGAAGTAACAATATCCTAAAGTACAAATAAAGAGTAAAGATAATCCAAGTAATAAAAACATAAAGTAGTGCTTAGCAAATAACCAGGAGAAAGCTGAGAGCTCTGAGACCTCCACGCATTCTGTTAAGATTTCAAAAGAATTATGTACAATGGTCAGAGATATTAATATATTCTCACTCCAATCATCAAGAATGCAAAAGTGAAGGAGAAAAAACTGAAGAAGGGTCTTCAGGTAGCAGGAAGAATAGGGGAGAGGAAAAAGAAAACTGTATTTTTTAATGAAATGCAGGTTAGTGGGGCCTAGAGTCAGTATCTGTTCTGTAGGTGCATCAACATATTCCATCGATCTATGGCGGCAATGATTGCTTATGATATTGGCACCAGTGCTGTTGACAAGCCCACTGATGTAAACGTTCTGGAGAAGGAGGATCAGAGAGGAGAAGAAAACTAAAAATATCTTCCAAGGAATACCTGTCATCTACTTGCAAAAGAATAGGACAGCACATTTAATACACGGTTGGAGGTTGACGCTACTCTACTCAACTTGCAATTGGCGCCTAAACTGACGAGGTAGTTGGCTTATATTTAGATCCACGTTGCCCCAAGCCAGAGCAAAAAAAGATCAATCAAGGCATCTTGCATTTGCTGGCTATAGTTCCACAATTTTGATTAATCATCATTGAGGACGTTAATGAAAGAGTTATAAAAATGAAGTGGCATTGGAGTTCACAAGCAGAGCGAGAAAAGGTTTGAATAGACGGGCTGGTGCAAAATGATATTTTTACCTAATCAGTGCAGATATTGATTCAGGATTGGTGGACAATAACAGGGCAATATACATAATATGGCCCTATACCTTCAGGATTGGTGCACAATAATAGAGCAATATATATAATACCGCCCTATACCTTCAGGATTGGTGGACAATAACAGAGCAATATACATAATACAGCCCTATACCTTCAGGATTGGTGGACAATAACAGAGCAATATACATAATACAGCCCTATACCTTCAGGATTGGTGCACAATAATAGAGCAATATACATAATACCGCCCTATACCTTCAGGATTGGTGGACAATAACAGAGCAATATACATAATACAGCCCTATACCTTCAGGATTGGTGCACAATAATAGAGCAATATACATAATACAGCTCTATACCTTCAGGATTGGTGCACAATAATAGAGCAATATACATAATACCGCCCTATACCTTCAGGATTGGTGGACAATAACAGAGCAATATACATAATACCGCCCTATACCTTCAGGATTGGTGCACAATAACAGATCAATATATACATAATACAGCCCTGTGCCTCCCACTGAATATATTAACCCATAAGTTCTCTTCCTACATTACAAGCCTTCTCACCTGCTACAAGGGATTTCTTTCTGTAGAAGGCATTCGTGTTATTTGACAAGTAACATACAACCATGCTGGCCATGTTGCCTAATAGAAATATCAGATCCATTGTTAATTCAAAGAAGATTCAGTTCCCCTCTGCACCTCCTGCATGACTTATCCTCTAATTAAGAGAAGCTGACTGACTTTCACAGGCGATATATTCCTGCAAATCTTTCTGTGGTGTATTAAATAAGCGTAATTATACTCCAAGGAGCACAATATATCGAGTAATTAAACCCTTTATCTCTAAATTTGAAAATAAGGAAGCAGAGATCTTTTTTGTTTTTCATTTTATAGCAGTTGAAAGAGAAGTAATTTCATTTACACAATAAAAGGCACGTTGAGATTAATTTATATTCATTCTTGAAGTGCATTTGTGAAAAATGTTTTAGAAACCCAAAGTCATCCTGACTTTGCGCACAGTACTTTATTACTAACAAAAAGAAAAAGCACGAAAACATATATTTGGCCCATGGCACCTACAATTTCCCGTTGCTATCGCCTTTTAATATACGTATCAAGGTTTTTGTATTTCTAAATGCGAACTTAGGGGCATATTTGCAACAGGCAGCGATAATTATCGCTGACCTTGTATACCGCATTTTTTTCTATCGCTGGAATATTTCGCCAGGCTCGCGTTGTATTAACAACGCTTAGCGCCATGGCGATGTATATTCCAGCGATAGCGCTCCTTTCCATGGAACATCGCTGGTTTTCCAGCGATGTTCCATGTAAACGACGATATACTTGATGATACGACCCTGTGGTCGTATCACATGAATCCACCTCCCATATTAAGTATGCCTTAGTCAGGAATTTAACAGACGTTAAATTCCTGCGTTAAGGCATACTTAACGCGATTAAAATAATCGCTTCCCCGCATTGTAAATATCGCGAAGCTGCCTTCGCGATATTTACCCATGTTGTTTCCACAGACACGCCTACTTTGCATCTCATTAGCGATGCGAAGGTAGGCGTGCTGGAAACGGGAGCAAAATCAGCAAAACACGCGATAGCGTGTCTTTGCTGATAAGGCGATATAATTATCGCCGCTTTTCGGCCGAAAACCGCCGCAAAAACGTCGATAATTTTTTATCGCCGCATTGTTAATATGCCTCTTTGCTGGCTAGCAACGGAGCGTGTGCAGGGGGCAAGCCCCTGTGGGGATCCCTGGGGGGAAGAGACCAAGGGAGGAGGTAGAGGTAAGGTAGTAAAAGGGGTTGAGAAGTCAGTATTTCTGAGGTAGTGTTCCTTGAAGCACTGAAAGTTAGGGTGGTGTGTGCTAATCCAATTTTTTGCAACACACAATCGTGCCATAACTAATGCCACAAAGTTAACAACAATACAATGTCTGGACCAAGCTGGACCAAGAACCTATTGCACAAGTAGCAATTCCAAGACACACCTTCAACAAATGAGATGACCAGTCAGTCATCTGTGCCTCATAAAACCCACGTTCAGGGCATTCCACCTATATGTTTGTACCAGAACGGTAAGCCTGTTCTCAAATCTTGACCACGGGGAATCCCTCCTGCACCACCATTTAAACAGTTCCAGTGACGTCTAATGTGACATACTAAAAGTTCTGAGATGTTCCCCATTGAGGCTAGCAGATTTGAGTAAGTCACGCCCCGAGTCGATAGTTTCTATGAACATGTTTTCATGAACGCCTTTGTCCATTTCAGGGACTAGTAGTACTGAACAGCGGAGTCATCTGCTTGTACAGTCGTAACAAAAACTGCATAACATGTAAATCTTTATAAACCTTTGCTCACCATGGAGCAGTTCAGTTAGAGCAATATGTGCGGTATTCAAATTATCAGCTCCAATTTTGTTTAGAAAGTCGCACATTTGAAGACACTTGTAAATAGCAGTCATTGTTGGATCTCAATAAATAAATGCAATATCCCAATATGATACAACTGACTTTTGCTATACCCCATGGCCCATATCATGAAATATAGTTGGAAGAGAAGAAATCATCGGACTAATTCACTGATGCACCCACTTTAGCGATATCATGGTTAGTGGTTCAAATCCTGCCAGGTCTATCAGCCTTTCATCCTTCTGAAGTGAGGCTGAGTTGGGAACCAATGAACATCTGTCATTCAGAGTCAAGATCCCTAAGAGAGGAACATGTGCTTTACAAATACATACATTATGTTAAGAAATCCCCCACAATAGTGCATGTTTTATGATTTTAAATGCTCTTATCCATGCCCGCCACACAACATGGAAGGTCACTAGAGCCTTCAATTTGACCAGTTTGTGTTCACAGACAACCTGCAGTGTTAGTATCAGGATGTATTTACAATGCCGAGCAAGACAAAAACTCGTGCAATTAATGTCGTCATTCTAATATCCATATATTGGATTTAAAGTCAGGAAGAGCCCATCTCTAATTGACCATTGATAGTGGCAAAAACCAAATTTCTATATCCCTAGATAAAGTGGTCAATAGCAGAATCTAATCTTCGAAATGATACATGAGGCATTAGCACAGGAGTTAGCGTTAAGGATACAAGAAGTTTGGTAGTATCACCATTGTGTTGATATTCCAAAACCCCAAGAGGATAATAGGAAGACAGTGCCAGTATTTCATCAAGATGAAACATTGCCTCAAGAGGGGTTCATAACTAATCCTAACATTACCCACAGCATCCGCAGTGATGGGAACTCCTATATAATCTTCTTACAACAAGAAGTCAGGGATCAGCCATCGCAGTATTACTATTAATGATGGTCTGCATTTTTTGCTAGTATGCAAATAATTTCCAGAGATAACCTGAAACACTGCAGACTCTTTTTTAATGGCAGGAACAATGGGACCATCATCTGCATATATAGTGCAACATCATCCATATGCTTGAACATTTTCATCTCACAATCTCATCAGATATCAAGAAGCTCCAGAGTCACAATGTGTCTTAATAAAGGTTCTAGGAAGAGGGTAAATAACAAAGGTAAAACAGGGCATCCCTGAAAAGTACCTCTGGTTATTCATACAGGCCCTGAGGTCGCTCCTCAAAATGATAATTAGAGCACTATAAGCCAAGAAAGTGCTTCTAGGCGACATAAAAGCCAAGAAATACCAGAGATAAAACCTGGACACCCTGGCAAAGGCTTTCTCCACATCCAGCAAGATCATACCCAGAGCCTGCCAGTGACTGCAAAAACATCAAGAGTGTAACTACCGTATTGATGACATATGCACTCATGTCTCTCCCAGGGTTGTATGAAAGCTGCCAAGGAGAGATCATCTTAGAAATAGCTCTGGTGAGATATGCCACAAGGGTTTGACAATACATTTTGTCATCTGAGTTTCTTAAGCACTTTTGTTCCATCATTTTCTTCCTCCTTCTTTCACCCTTGTCTGTTTTTCTCTCTCTTGCTCTAGGTCAAAGTGTGAAGAGGAAATACAAGTGCCGGTCCCCAAAAATGAGTGCAACCCTTGGCTCAAATTAAGTAGTGGGATAACTTCAATATATACAGAACAATAGCTATGTGAGAGAAACTTGTATTAATGCTAGCATGTACCTTTATGTGGCCAAAATATGTAGTGGAATGAAGGCCAGTAGCTCTTACCTCCTTCAAGATGGTGGAGGCCCCACAACCTAGAGCCAAAGGAAACAGTAGACTGGAGGACAGTAGACTGGAGGAAGCTGGAAGCGAAGTGGAAAGAGCAGCAAAACAGGCGAAGCCAAGGTATGCAGGAAGAAGCACATTGTAAAGAGTGGAACCCAGTCCAAACAATATTGTATCTCCAAACTCAAGGGTACCTATCAGGGAGGAAAACAAAAAAAGTGAAGGCAGAGACCAATGGACGAACTAGATGAGTTTTGAGTTGCCAGGCACCACGTGGATTGTGACAGTCTCATATCTAAGGTGCAGCTTACGATGCCCCGGAAGACCCACCCCTTAACCTGTATGATGAGCTGTGACACCTATTTTCCTGACGCTTCATCAACCATAGACCATCTGCCACAGAGGCAAAAGTTCTCAGGGCAAAGAGTATGAACCAAGCCCTTCCCGATGAACATGTTGTCCTGGAGGAGTGCAAATAATTTCCAACAAGTGTCATTGCAGTCTTGAAGCCCATGTGCCTCTTACTAGAGGGAACAGCGACGACTTTGACCAGTTGGCGCTATGCAAAGAAGCAAGTAAATAAATAAATACTCAAATAACCCTAATTTTATACTAACAATGTTGTTCTTTCTAAAGGTTTCTCCAGATTTGTGAATCGAGACCCATGGCCCTTTCTGAGTGCAATAGAGAACATCTTTAACACAATGCATATTCCCTCTGCCTTAAAAACTATACTTATTTCACCTCTCCTACAAAAAAACCCTGTTAATAATACTGTGCTGAATATTTTCTGTCCCCTCAACACTCTTACTTTTGTTAGTAAAATCATTGAAAATTTAATTTTCCACCAAATGCAAACCCATCCCGAAAGCTCCTACCACCTCAGATCTGATCAATCTGGCTTTTGCTCATGGTACACCAACCTGCCTGAGGTTGATGACATATTAAGAGCTGCTGGTGGAGGGAATACACGCCTGTTTGTGCTGTTGGATCTCACTGCTGCTTTTCGTGTGGTGGGCAATGGTTCTGACTGTCCACTCCATCATAATGCATGAGTGTGACAGTTCTTCAAAGGTTTGCATAATTTCCAAATAATTCTTTTCAATGCATCCAACTGAGCTCCTGCAGGTCTCCCCTGGTCTTTTCATGGTAGAGAGCCACAGGGCTCTATCATTTTGTCAAATCTTTTTAATCTATTAATTGAGCCTTTACAAAATCTGGAGGCTGAGTACAGCGCATCTATCGGCCAACAACATCCAACTTTATCTATCAGTGTCATCACAGTTTACATCACCCGCCCGCAGACCCGTCTTTCAGTAATAGAAGCCTGAATGGGGAAAGCATTTCAATTATCCTGAGACATTTCTGCAGAACATCATGAATAGATTTCAGGATTATCTGGAGATATTTTGTTCAATTTCTCTGAAATATAATAAAAGGACAAAATGCATTTCCACCAACTAGTTCATGTCTTGGCAAAAACAGTGACGGATCTCCTCTAATATTAGTAACTCAGCTGTGCATCACTTCAATTATAGACTCCCTTACAGCCTGGGGATTCGGTAGCCATTTACTGCACCACTCTATGGAAGATGAAACTACAGGCGATGGATGCTAAGAGATGTACTGTTAGATAGCTGTACCTTCTAGGCGTTGCTTTCTGTGTTAATACTTAGGGCCTGGTTAAGATCTTGGTGATGAGTTACTCCGTCACAACGGTGACAGATATCCCGTGTGTCGAAATATAAATCCCATGATATCTTATGGGATTTATATATCGTCGGACGGGATATCTGTCACTGTTGTGACGGAGTAACCTGTCCGCCAAGATCTAAATCAGGTCCTAAATCCATTCCTTTTGGGGGTATTTATACGGCAAATTCCACGTGCCACACAAAATAATTCTTTAAGATCAGAAAAGTCTGGAACCCTGACATCTGCTGTTATTTGACAGAATTCTTCAATATATAATATTTTCCAGCCAAATGACATTTTTCTCCCAGTTCCTTAGGCAAATTGACATTCAATTACAAGGGAAACACCGCTCTAACAATGGTGAGCTTCAGCTTTTTTTAATCACACTATATATTTTTCACACACTTGTGGAGGCTCTATAACTGACTTTCATAGAAAAAAACAAACCAAGATTGAAATATATGCAAAAAATATACGAGCCATACCACTTTGGCATATGGTTTATTGTGATATAATGTACAGAGATATCATGTCTGCAGAAACCAGACAATATAGATTGCAGCAGCTCCAAAATTGTAGTTTGCAAAATAGGGCAGAGCACAGACATCCTCGGAGATAGGAATCATCCTTCAAAAAATGTTTTACTGATATTCTAAAAAGGAGTAATGATACTTCCAAAACCAAAAATAAGTAACAATGCTCCCAGCGAGAAAAACAGAGAATAACACGATTCTCAACTGGCAAAATATGGACTAATAGTACCCACAAACACAAAAAAACTGGAACAAAATAATCCGATGATGAAAAAAGAGAGTAAAATATAGTGATATATATTTCTTCTTGCACTAATTTGTGTGTTGTGTGTTCTACGGTCTTTTGGAAATAGTTCAAACTAGAGCCAAAAGAATATGGGGGCATATTAGCAAGACCCACGTTAGAATTATCGCCGTTTTAGCGGCAGGAAACTGCCGCTAAAACGGCGATAATGGGCTTGCTAACATGCGTTATAGAATTCCAATAGAAGCCCAGGTTAGATGTGCAGGACATCTAACCTGGGCTTCTATTGGAATACCATAACGCATATTAGCAAGCTCATTATCGCCTTTAGCGGCAGTTTCCTGCCGCTAAAACGGCGATAATTTAATCGTGGTGGGGCATATATCAAGAACGGCGTTAAAATTATCGCCGGTTTAGCGGCAGAAAACTGCCGCTAAAGCGGCGATAATGGGCTTGATAATATGCCCTGGAGAATTCCAATAGAAGTCCATGTTCTGGTGTGAACATGGGCTTCTATTGGAATTCTCCAGGGCATATTATCCAGCCCATTATCGCCGCTTTAGCAACAGTTTTCTGCCGCTAAACCGGCGATAATTTTAACGCCGTTCTTGATAATATGCCCCTTAGTTCGCACTATATAAAGCCGTATATAAGAAAATGAATAAAAACATGTGTGATAATTCTTATCTCCCCACTCACTCACCCCTCAGAACACAAAACTAAAGTAACAATAGCCCAATAGCCAATAATCAAAATTGGAAAACATACTTCTTCCAGGAACAAAAGTATGGAGCAGAGAGACTACCACCAACACGAATAGGAAGTTGTTCTTATCCCTTTAGGTTCATTTCTTTCTTCACTTTCTTTCAAAAAGCGAACTGCACGTTAAGTATACAACATAAGAGGCTGTAATATTCCAGCACTTCTTCCGCACTATTAATTTGGATGAAACAAGTACATTCTGTGAATAGTAGTCTCAATTGACTTCATTGCATGCATTCTGTCTTGGGGGTCAGAGAATCAAAAGAAAGGTGGACCAGGGATACAGTGCCCTGCACTCTGAATGTTTGCAAGAGAAAGTGGAGGTTGTGGAAAATGTAGTGTCCGTAATCCAAGAAATGCCAGCAAACCTGTGCAGGAAGGCCTCGAATGTAGAATTGTTATAAGAAGAAAAACGTATAATAAAGACAATTAAACAAGTTTCAGAAATGTCTTTAATTAAAAGAGATAATGAGTGTATTGCGCACACCTGAATATTGCTGATAATCCGGTTGATCCTGATGAATTAATCAGCGTGCTACACTCCGGCACTAAAGGAGTGTAGCACGCTGATCAATTAATCAGGATCAACCGGAGTATCAGCAATATTCAGGTGTGCCCAATCCACTCATTATCTCTTCTGGATTTCTATCTGCCTACAGATTGCAGCACCCATAGTTAAAGATGTCTTTTGAATCTATAGCAAATATTATGGACAACCGAGCCACCACAAAGGCCTACACCAGTGAACAAGCTAACGAAATTTACAATTTAATTCAAGAAACCAAATCCTTTGAAGTACAAAGCGGCTCAATCACGCAACAACTGAAACAGCTTGAGTTTTTATCACGCAGAGAGTTAAACCAACGTTTACACGCATCAACCCTTATCCAATATCATAAAGTTAAACGCATACCCCGTGGGTTGACTTGACATTAAACACATGCTATGTAGATTACAGCATAACCAATATTTCATGGAAAAATGGTATGCAATTTTAAATAAGTGTTCACTTGATTTAATTCTTTTAATCATCGAAGAACTATCCAAAACCATAAGAGAGCTGGAAGAAGAAAGAGTACTAAGAGTGACCTTTCACAAAGAATGGAGGAAGGCCACTGGAAAGAGTTTCTCAAGGAGTTGAACACTAAACTGGAAGTGTATGGAAAGGAGTTGCAAGAAACAAAACTAAGAAAGTTTAAGCATGATACAATCGACTACAAACTTAATGAGGCCTATACATGAGTGGAAGTTTACGCCCAAAGATGGTTTACCCGACGAACCAACACTTCATCAGAAGAAAGTGTGACATCTGAGAGGGACACTGATTCGGCAAGACTACCTCTGAAGCCACTTGCTTCCAGATTGGAATCAGCAACCAGTGAGACAACGAACAAAGAAAGAAGTGACCGAGCACATACTAGCTCTTCTACGATCTCTTTTTTGTCCCAGTCCACGGATCTAGGATAACCACCAGACTTGACACAAGAAAAATCAGTTCCAAGAAAACCAAGAGAGGAAAAAGAAAAGAAAAAAGCGAAAAAGGGACTAAGGAGTCAGAACAAAGCCTTATCATAAATATTTCCTCACTTGAGCTAACGAAAGCACAGCGAGTGACATTGAATAAAGGAACATCCTTCGTACCCACATACAATAGTACAGCCTTAGAAAACGAGATAGTTTTCTTTAAATTCATGAGAGTATTAAGACTAAGGAACCTCTTCACTAATATTGTACCTTTGAACACAACAAACAACGAGCTTGAAAGTAGACGGTTTAAACCTAAGAGTACATTTATGGCCCCAACATCGCACAAAACACTCGACACATTTGAACTACTGGTGAAGAAAGATATGAGCAAACTTAACTATGCCAAAGCTAAGAAAAGCAAACGCAATTTAAGTCGAGCTGAACTAAGCATTTTGCGACGTCTGGCAAACAGGTCAGATATTACATTCCAAAAAGCAGATAAAGGTGGAGGGCTAGTCATGATGGACCGTGAGTTCTACGTCACTAAAGTCAATGAACATGTCAATGACAACACTATTTACACACGATGGGATAACGATCCTACCAGAGAAATTTGTAATCAACTTGGACAAATTCTTACCAAAGCAGCCAACTTAAATTGGATTGATGAAAACACTAAACAATATCTCACTACCCACTTTCCTTGGCGTCCCAAACTTTATATGTTGCCAAAAATACACAAAAACATCACAAATTCCTCCATTTAGACCTATTGTGTTGGGATGCGGTTCAGTGTTTGAAGCACCAGGACGGTTCATTGACATTCATCTTCAACCCTTGGTGAAAAGTTGGGAAACATACATTGAAGACACAACCAACTTTTTAAGAAGCATTGCATCCTTACCAGAAAGAAGAGTTGAGGATTGGTATCTCTGTACTATTGATGTTGTGGCACTCTATACGTCGATACCGCACGCCAGTGGTCTAGAAGCAGTAGAGTGGGCATTACTGAGGGGTTGTCAAGATAATGACCAGAATACTTTTGTCATTGAACTGCTTGAATTTTGTCTCCATCACAGCTATTTCGAATGGAATGATCAGTTCTTCTTGCAACTGAACGGAACTTCAATGGGTTTTCCAGGTGCTCCATCTTATGCTAATACCGTTATGGCGAAATTTGAAGAAGACCATATTTTACATAATACCGCATGGAAGACTGGACAAGTATTTTTTCGACGCTACATTGATGATATCTTCCTAATTTGGAATAATATGGAAGAATCACTAGTGGAGAACATCAGAATCTTAAATACCAGAGATACTAGAATACAATTCACCCATAATATTAACAAAAAAGGTATAGCATTTCTTGATGTTTGGCTGGAACTGGACGCACAACAGATCAAAACTAGAATGTACAGGAAACCCACGGATAAGAACAATGCACTCATGTATGCGAGCTTTCACCCTCCGGCACTTGTCAAAAATTTACCATACTCACAATTCCTTCGAACTAGTAGAATAACGTCGAAAGCCAACACATAGGTACAGACCATGGAACTACAAAAAATCAATTACATTGAAAGAGGATATCCCAAAAGCATGTTGGATACACATGCGGAACGCGCCAGTGCTCACAAAAGAGCGGAATTATTACAAAAAAAAAACAAAACAACCACTAACAGAATGGTTTTTGTCTCCCGATACTCCACACTATCCAAGGAGATAAAGAAAATCATCTGCCGACGATGGGAACTGTTGGCAGAGGAGCCGGATTTCCAAAGTCTCTTTTTAGAGAAACCTCTCTTCGCGCACAACAGATCACGCAATTTAAAAGAGATTTTAACACAGAATCAACAAAAGATCAGATCTGGAAAACCGGTACACAAAAGTGCTTCAACTGCATTCACTGCAATAATGTTATTGAAGGAGACACATTACTGCACCCCAGAACAGGAGCATGGATAAAACTCAGAGATATGGCAGACTGCAATTCAACCAATGTTGTATATTCCATCAAATGCCCATGCGGTCTTCTATATATAGGCAAAACTGAAAGAAAAATGAAAATTCGCCTTAAGGAACATAAGAGTAAAATCAGAACCAAAAATACCACATCATGCTTGGCTACACATTGGGAACAATTTCGACATACAATAGCTCAACTTAGATTTCAAATCATAGAAAAAGTAGCCATCATTGAAGGAGTGGACAATTCGAAAAGACTACTGCAAAGAGAAGCGTTTTGGATAAAAAAAATGAACACTTTAATGCCCCTGGGGCTAAACGATAAGTTTGAGATGTCGTGTTTCCTTTAAGCTCAAGATTAAACTCTTAGGCTCAACCACCATTATGCAGGCCTTGATCAATTATTTCTCACCAGTAGGTAGACACACATACACACACATACATAAAATCTGGGAATTCTCCTTATTCTCATGATTGTAATATTATGAACCTCTGTTAAGCTGAAGAATTCATTATTGCTTTGTCAACGAAATGTGTACTGTTAATCAATACAGATGCATGGATACTGATTAATGTAGTTGGAGTTGCCAATAGAAACCAACTGGTTTTTTCTGTTTGTACGAATATTTTACGTGAACACGGACTTTCCCTGTCACCTGACATTAATGCTCATGATTTGAGGTTGTCTGATACACTAGGTGAACTTTTTAGTTTAACACATGCAGCCTGTGACCGTTTCAAAACATTAGGTAAAGACGTGCACAGCCTGATGCCGTGTTCACCTCAATTGATCAATAAAGTTGCAATTGAACACTTTGCGAGCGACACTACCATTGGGCTCATTTTGTGTTTTCACGTCACATAAACCAGAAAAACACATCGGTTACTTTTTAACTTTGGTTACTTCTGAAACGGTGAGGTAAGGTAATAGAACTATTACGGGCTTACGCGGAGTTACAGAAATAGTTTGGTCACTACTTGGAGGAATCTGTAGACGCCGATGTGAGACATTCTCTAAGATGGTGGCTTTGTTGCCGGGTTGTTTTAATTAATTATTTCTCCTTGTATCGCCATTCTAAGACCAGGTATTCCCCGGCATAAGTTTTTGGCACTGCCTCAGCCTTGTAAATCTGGGGCAGCGTCCAAAAGCAATGGGTGTTGCGGTAGAAAGTCCACTGCATCACCCATTGCACACCCCTTTGCTGCAGAGGACTGCAGAGAAAAGGGGCATATTTTCAAGGTGGGGTTAAGCCACGTTAAGTTCTGATTTTTTAAACCAGGACCCTTTAAGTTCTAGTGGTAAGGTGCAATCTTCTGTCAGGAGAGGTACTCTGTGGTAAAAGAACACAATCACTTTTTATGAATGCTTCACTACTAACTTGCGATACAAAAGGGGATGATGGACTGAACGCTTGAGCCAATCAAACACTCACCCCCAGTCAACTGATCTGGGTTTAATCCATCATCATTCTTAGCTCACTCCACCACTCCCAGTTCAGACATGGCCATATGCAAATCAGTCTGACCCTGTGCCTCATGGGAACAGTCCAGCCCGAACTGCCAAGCCATGTCTTCCCTGGACCGGAAACAAGCATCCTAGGACCGGTTTCTGGCATTCCAGTCGTCATCAGCCAGGCTTGCTTGAATCCAGTGGCAAAGTGAGCAAGGGACCCACGTCTGGGCATACCCCCGCCAACTTAGGGCGAACAAAGCGATACAAAAGGGGTTGATGGACGGAACGCTTGAGCCAATCAAACACTCACCCCCAGTCAACTGATCTGGGTTTAATCCATCATCATTCTTTAGCTCACTCCACCACCCCAGTTCAGACATGGCCATATGCAAATCAGTCTGACCCTGTGCCTCATGGGAATAGTCCAGCCCGAACTGCCAGCCATGTCTTCCTGGACCGGAAACAAGCATCCTAAGACCGGTTTCTGGCATTCCAGCCGTCATCAGCCAGGCTTGCTTGAATCCAGTGGCAAAGTGAGCAAGGGACCCACGTCTGGGCATACCCCGCCAACTTAGGGCGAACAAAGCGTATACAAAAGGGGATGATGGACGGAACGCTTGAGCCAATCAAACACTCACCCCCAGTCAACTGATCTGGGTTTAATCCATCATCATTCTTTAGCTCACTCACCACCCAGTTCAGACATGGCCATATGCAAATCAGTCTGACCCTGTGCCTCATGGGAACAGTCCAGCCCGAACTGCCAAGCCATGTCTTCCCTGGACCGGAAACAAGCATCCTAGGACCGGTTTCTGGCATTCCAGCCGTCATCAGCCAGGCTTGCTTGAATCCAGTGGCAAAGTGAGCAAGGGACCACGTCTGGGCATACCCCGCCAACTTAGGGCGAACAAAGCGATACAAAAGGGGATGATGGACGGAACGTTTGAGCCAATCAAACACTCACCCCCAGTCAATGCATATGGCCATGTCTGAACTGGGGTGGTGGAGTGAGCTAAAGAATGATGATGGATTAAACCCAGATCAGTTGACTGGGGGTGAGTGTTTGATTGGCTCAAACGCTCCGGTCCATCATCCCCTTTGTATCGCTTTGGTCGCCCTAAGTTGGCGGGGGTATGCCCAGACGTGGGTCCCTTGCTCACTTTGCCACTGGATTCAAGCAAGCCTGGCTGATGATGGCTGAAATGCCAGAAACCGGTCCTAGGATGCTTGTTTCCGGTCCAGGGAAGACATGGCTTGGCAGTTCGGGCTGGACTGTTCCCATGAGGCACAGGGTCAGACTGATTTGCATATGGCCATGTCTGAACTGGGGTGGTGGAGTGAGCTTAAGAATGATGATGGATTAAACCCAGATCAGTTGACTGGGGGTGAGTGTTTGATTGGCTCAAACGTTCCGTCCATCATCCCCTTTTGTATCGCTTGGTCGCCCTAAGTTGGCGGGGGTATGCCCAGACGTGGGTCCCTTGCTCACTTTGCCACTGGATTCAAGCAAGCCTGGCTGATGACGGCTGAAATGCCAGAAACCGGTCCTAGGATGCTTGTTTCCGGTCCAGGGAAGACATGGCTTGGCAGTTCGGGCTGGACTGTTCCCATGAGGCACAGGGTCAGACTGATTTGCATATGGCCATGTCTGAACTGGGGTGGTGGAGTGAGCTAAAGAATGATGATGGATTAAACCCAGATCAGTTGACTGGGGGTGAGTGTTTGATTGGCTCAAACGTTCCGTCCATCATCCCCTTTTGTATCGCTTTGGTCGCCCCTAAGTTGGCGGGGTATGCCCAGACGTGGGTCCCTTGCTCACTTTGCCACTGGATTCAAGCACGCCTGGCTGATGACGGCTGAAATGCCAGAAACCGGTCCTAGGATGCTTGTTTCCGGTCCAGGGAAGACATGGCTTGGCAGTTCGGGCTGGACTGTTCCCATGAGGCACAGGGTCAGACTGATTTGCATATGGCCATGTCTGAACTGGGGTGGTGGAGTGAGCTAAAGAATGATGATGGATTAAACCCAGATCAGTTGACTGGGGGTGAGTGTTTGATTGGCTCAAACGTTCCGTCCATCATCCCCTTTTGTATCACTACTAACTTGAGCATGCTTTTCTTGCCCCCGCCACTCTTTCAGCTATTTGTGGCTTACAGCCACAATCCCTAATCTCACTTGTGAAGACCACAATTGAGTTTACCCTTCTACTCTCCATAAGGTAAAATTAATCTTAGGAGAATAATCACTCTTTTAAAAAAAAAAAGATTTATTCAAAGGGTTTTTGGGTGTGAGTCTTTGAGAAAATATTAAACAAGAATTACAAAAAGAAATTAGAGTCCACTTGGGGGTCTTTGTTATTTTGTCTTTTACTAAAACTTTCTCATTTAAATTCAAACTGTAAGGGTGTCTGTGAAGAAAGGAGAAACAAAAAACAAAAGGTACAAGGCTAGTGCACTAACCTGAGGTCCATGTAATGGGCCGAAGTAGCTGGAACATTGAGTGGTGGTGAGAGAATGATGGTCTTAGTTAAGGCAATGGAGGCGGAGCAGTGCTGAATAAATGACCGGGTCTAGAGTTTAAGTTTGTAGAAAGTCACCTCAAAGGGACGGTACTCCAAGAGAGGTTGCAAACCTCCAGGTTCCAGGCAACTGTGTCCGGGTTGCTCTTGTTGCATGTGGTGGGGCTCGGAACCGATGGGCAGTGCTGGCGGGAGATACAGCTCTCTCTTCAGATGGATTGACAAAGCCAAGTGCCTTGCCACACTTTGAACGTGGTGTTTATAGCCTGTCATGCATGGGGAGAGTGCTGCCTGTCAATCAGAAGGCAATCAAATTTCCAGCAGACAAAGAAGTTTAAAAGTTGAGATTAAAAAGTTACCACAAGCAGTTTGGGATGGGTCATAGAGATTACCTCTTGGCTACTATTGATCAGCAGTGGCCCGTGCAGGTAAGAGCGGTTTGGCGGTGGGGCCGGGTGGGGGGGATTTCGACAGACGACGGGGGAAAATGAATTATTTATTTAATTTTCCCTCGTGGTCATCTGTCGAATCCTCCCCCCCAACAATCAGTCAATCAATCAGGGGAATTGTAAGTGCGCTACTCACCCGTGAGAGTCTCAAGGTGCTATCGCCCCACCGCTCTTACCTGCATGGGCTGCAGCTGCTATTGATAATGCGAGTAGTTCAACTAAAGAACTCTATCAAAATTTGAATAGCTTTTTAAAACCTCGTGCTTGTATCCAGTGTATCTTGGCCTCTCAATAATTGTGTGACTCGGCAGAATTCTCTGAGGATAAAATCAACCTCATATATAAGAATTTCCCAACAGCCCCAGAAGGTTACATTAAACCATGTGATAATAATCAAGTCCCCCCTAACGTCACCAATTTACTAAGCAAATGTGACCTATGTTCCCTGGAGCAGGTGCAAAGGATGTTATCACAGGCCAAATCAGGATCCCCTCTTGATCCATGTCCCCCTAGGATAATGGCTAGTTTGAATCTGGTGATGGCCCCTAGTTGTAAGGGAGCTTTTCAATTTCTCGTTAACAACAGCCAACCTTCCAGTAAGCTGGAATGTGCACAAGTTAGGTCCATTCTTAAGAAACCTGCACCTAACCCAAAGGTTCTCTCTAACTATCACCCGATTTCCTTACTACCATCACTGGTCAAAATGTTAGAAGGATATGTCAACTCCCAATTGTCGTCATTTCTGGAAGAACATAAAATCTTAAATAACTCAGTCAGGTTTCAGAGCATCTCATAGTACAGAGACAGCCTTGGATAACATCAGACTTTTCTTTGATGAGGGACTGCGATTATGCTGGTCCTCCTGGACCTGTCTATGGCGTTTGATATGGTCTTTCATTCTATTCTCGCTCATGGGCTATATGAGGCTTGCACATGTGTCAGTGCCTTGATCTGGCTCAAGGAGTTTTTAGACAACCAAACCCAAAACATCTGCCTTGACTCCTTTCGGTCCAAAACTTTAAGAATCCGCAAAGCAGTTCCACAGGGTTCCTGCCTGAGCCCGACGCTATTTAAAATTTGTATTGTGCCTCTAGCACAGATAGTAAGAAGATATGGATTTGAGATCGTATCCTACGTGGATGATACTCAATTGCTTATCTCCTTTGGACCTCATTCCAAAAAAGTTCAGTCGCAGTTTTCCCTCTGTATGAGTGATATTGCGACATGGATGACCATTAATTGTCTTCAGTTGAACAGAGAAAAAATTGAGATTCTACTTTTTGGCAAGGCTTGGGAAATCTGGTCAGCTGATTGGTGGCATCTGAGCTTGACCCAGCTTCCGCCCCCAAAAAGGTAGTAAAAAATCTGGGAGGTCAAAATCTATCAACCTGTGGCACCTGCTATGCTAAAATGCGGCTTTTAAGTAAGATTTGTCCATGGCTCCCCCTCAGATACAGAAAGTCGCTAGTCCAAGCCCTTATTACCAGTCGCTTGGACTATGGTAATGCACTTCTTGGAGCAGCTAATGACACCTTGGTATCAAAACTCCAAGTGGTGCAGAATACTGCTGCCTGGCTAATTTGTAACTTGCCTCGCCGTACTTCCATGGCCCCATCCTAAGGGACCTGTATTGGCTGCCCATAAAAAAACTTATATTCTTCAAGATATGTTGCTTGCCACAGAAAGCCTTAATTAAAGTCTTGCTCACTTTTCTGCACTCCAAGCTTTGCCTGTATAAGCCCTCTTGGGCTTTAAGATCTTCTAACAAGTCTCTTTTTTTAATTACCTCGCATCTACATGGTCAGATTTGGCGGTAGATAATTTTCTTATCTGGTGCCATTTTTCTGTAACAAACTTCCCTCGTCCATTCGGTTATGTGAGGACCATGCTAAATTCAAAAAGCTATTTAAAACATTGCTCTTTAATGTTTCTCCCTAATTTTCTGATGACCACTCATGCCAACCTGCTGAGCCCAGTGCCGAGATGCTCCTCTGGGAGTGAGTCGTGCGCGATAACAAGTTAAAATAACATAACAATCTCCGGAAAGAAACATGGGCAGTAATACATTCACCCCAGTACAGAGATCTGGGACTAAATCCATTGTTTTTTTGCTCACCATGCCATTCCAGTTTGGACCGAGCCATATGCAAATCAGTCCTGACCCTGCACCCAATGGGAACAGTCCAGCCCGAACTGCCAGGCCAGGTCCTCCCTGGACTGGAATCAAGCATCCTAGGACCGGTTTCGGGGTTTCACCCCTCTTCAGCCAGGATAGCTTGACTCCAGTGGCATGGAGAGCACGGGACCCACGTCTGGGCATACCCGTCCCACTCGGGGTGACAAATGCAAAAAGAACATGGCTGGGTCCAAACTGGGGTGGCGTAGTGGGCAAAAGAACGATGGATTTAACCCAGATCTTTTGACTGGGGGAGAATGTTTGCATTGTCAGCATTCCGTCCATCATTTGTTTGCTGTAACACTTTTCGCCCTAAGTGCGATGGGTATGGCCAGACGTGGGACCCTTGCTCACTGTGCCACTGGATTCAAGCTAGCCTGGCTGAAGAAGGGTGACATACCCTGAAACCGGTCCCAGGATGCTTGTTTCCCGGTCCAGGGAGGACCTGGCCTGGCAGTTCGGTCTGGACTGTTCCCATGGGGCACAGGGTCAAGACTGATTTGCATATGGCTGGGTCCAAACTGGGGTGGCGTAGTGGGCAAAAGAACGATGGATTTAACCCAGATCTTTTGACTGGGGGAGAATGTTTGCATTGTCAGCATTCCGTCCATCATTTGTTTGCTGTAACACTTTTCACCCTAAGTGGGATGGGTATGCCCAGACGTGGGTCCCTTGCTCACTGTGCCACTGGATTCAAGCTAGCCTGGCTGAAGAAGGGTGACATACCCTGAAACCGGTCCCAGGATGCTTGTTTCCGGTCCAGGGAGGACCTGGCCTGGCAGTTCGGTCTGGACTGTTCCCATGGGGCACAGGGTCAAGACTGATTTGCATATGGCTGGGTCCAAACTGGGGTGGCGTAGTGGGCAAAAGAACGATGGATTTAACCCAGATCTTTTGACTGGGGGAGAATGTTTGCATTGTCAGCATTCCGTCCATCATTTGTTTGCTGTAACACTTTTCGCCCTAAGTGGGATGGGTATGCCCAGACGTGGGTCCCTTGCTCACTGTGCCACTGGATTCAAGCTAGCCTGGCTGAAGAAGGGTGACATACCCTGAAACCGGTCCCAGGATGCTTGTTTCCGGTCCAGGGAGGACCTGGCCTGGCAGTTCGGTCTGGACTGTTCCCATGGGGCACAGGGTCAAGACTGATTTGCATATGGCTGGGTCCAAACTGGGGTGGCGTAGTGGGCAAAAGAACGATGGATTTAACCCAGATCTTTTGACTGGGGGAGAATGTTTGCATTGTCAGCATTCCGTCCATCATTTGTTTGCTGTAACACTTTTCGCCCTAAGTGGGATGGGTATGCCCAGACGTGGGTCCCTTGCTCACTGTGCCACTGGATTCAAGCTAGCCTGGCTGAAGAAGGGTGACATACCCTGAAACCGGTCCCAGGATGCTTGTTTCCGGTCCAGGGAGGACCTGGCCTGGCAGTTCGGTCTGGACTGTTCCCATGGGGCACAGGGTCAAGACTGATTTGCATATGGCTGGGTCCAAACTGGGGTGGCGTAGTGGGCAAAAGAACGATGGATTTAACCCAGATCTTTTGACTGGGGAGAATGTTTGCATTGTCAGCATTCCGTCCATCATTTGTTTGCTGTAACACTTTTCGCCCTAAGTGGGATGGGTATGCCCAGACGTGGGTCCCTTGCTCACTGTGCCACTGGATTCAAGCTAGCCTGGCTGAAGAAGGGTGACATACCCTGAAACCGGTCCCAGGATGCTTGTTTCCGGTCCAGGGAGGACCTGGCCTGGCAGTTCGGTCTGGACTGTTCCCATGGGGCACAGGGTCAAGACTGATTTGCATATGGCTGGGTCCAAACTGGGGTGGCGTAGTGGGCAAAAGAACGATGGATTTAACCCAGATCTTTTGACTGGGGGAGAATGTTTGCATTGTCAGCATTCCGTCCATCATTTGTTTGCTGTAACACTTTTCACCCTAAGTGGGATGGGTATGCCCAGACGTGGGTCCCTTGCTCACTGTGCCACTGGATTCAAGCTAGCCTGGCTGAAGAAGGGTGACATACCCTGAAACCGGTCCCAGGATGCTTGTTTCCGGTCCAGGGAGGACCTGGCCTGGCAGTTCGGTCTGGACTGTTCCCATGGGGCACAGGGTCAAGACTGATTTGCATATGGCTGGGTCCAAACTGGGGTGGCGTAGTGGGCAAAAGAACGATGGATTTAACCCAGATCTTTTGACTGGGGGAGAATGTTTGCATTGTCAGCATTCCGTCCATCATTTGTTTGCTGTAACACTTTTCGCCCTAAGTGGGATGGGTATGCCCAGACGTGGGTCCCTTGCTCACTGTGCCACTGGATTCAAGCTAGCCTGGCTGAAGAAGGGTGACATACCCTGAAACCGGTCCCAGGATGCTTGTTTCCGGTCCAGGGAGGACCTGGCCTGGCAGTTCGGTCTGGACTGTTCCCATAGGGCACAAGGTCAAGACTGATTTGCATATGGCTGGGTCCAAACTGGGGTGGCGTAGTGGGCAAAAGAACGATGGATTTAACCCATATCTTTTGACTGGGGGAGAATGTTTGCATTGTCAGCATTCCGTCCATCATTTGTTTGCTGTAACACTTTTTGCCCTAAGTGGGATGGGTATGCCCAGATGTGGGTCCCTTGCTCACTGTTCCACTGGATTCAAGCTAGCCTGGCTGAAGAAGGGTGACATACCCTGAAACCGGTCCCAGGATGCTTGTTTCCGGTCCAGGGAGGACCTAGCCTGGCAGTTCGGTCTGGACTGTTCCCATGGGGCACAGGGTCAAGACTGATTTGCATATGGCTGGGTCCAAACTGGGGTGGCGTAGTGGGCAAAAGAACGATGGATTTAACCCAGATCTTTTGAGTGGGGGAGAATGTTTGCATTGTCAGCATTCCGTCCATCATTTGTTTGCTGTAACACTTTTCACCCTAAGTGGGATGGGTATGCCCAGACGTGGGTCCCTTGCTCACTGTGCCACTGGATTCAAGCTAGCCTGGCTGAAGAAGGGTGACATACCCTGAAACCGGTCCCAGGATGCTTGTTTCCGGTCCAGGGAGGACCTTGCCTGGCAGTTCGGTCTGGACTGTTCCCATGGGGCACAGGGTCAAGACTGATTTGCATATGGCTGGGTCCAAACTGGGGTGGCGTAGTGGGCAAAAGAACGATGGATTTAACCCAGATCTTTTGACTGGGGGAGAATGTTTGCATTGTCAGCATTCCGTCCATCATTTGTTTGCTGTAACACTTTTCGCCCTAAGTGGGAAGGGTATGCCCAGGCGTGGGTCCCTTGCTCACTGTGCCACTGGATTCAAGCTAGCCTGGCTGAAGAAGGGTGACATACCCTGAAACCGGTCCCAGGATGCTTGTTTCCAGTCCAGGGAGGACCTGGCCTGGCAGTTCGGTCTGGACTGTTCCCATGGGGCACAGGGTCAAGACTGATTTGCATATGGCTGGGTCCAAACTGGGGTGGCGTAGTGGGCAAAAGAACGATGGATTTAACCCAGATCTTTTGACTGGGGGAGAATGTTTGCATTGCCAGCATTCCGTCCATCATTTGTTTGCTGTAACACTTTATGCCCTAAGTGGAATGGGTATGCCCAGACGTGGGCCCCTTGCTCACTGTGCCACTGGATTCAAGCTAGCCTGGCTGAAGAAGGGTGACATACCCTGAAACCGGTCCCAGGATGCTTGTTTCCGGTCCAGGGAGGAACTGGCCTGGCAGTTCGGTCTGGACTGTTCCCATGGGGCACAGGGTCAAGACTTATTTGCATATGGCTGGGTCCAAACTTGGGTGGCGTAGTGGGCAAAAGAATGATGGATTTAACCCAGATCTTTTGACTGGGGGAGAATGTTTGCATTGTCAGCATTCCGTCCATCATTTGTTTGCTGTAACACTTTTCACCCTAAGTGGGATGGGTATGCCCAGACGTGGGTCCCTTGCTCACTGTGTCACTGGATTCAAGCTAGCCTGGCTGAAGAAGAGTGACATACCCTGAAACCGGTCCCAGGATGCTTGTTTCCGGTCCAGGGAGGACCTGGCCTAGCAGTTCGGTCTGGACTGTTCCCATGGGGCACAGGGTCAAGACTGATTTGCATATGGCTGGGTCCAAACTGGGGTGGCGTAGTGGGCAAAAGAACGATGGATTCAACCCAGATCTTTTGACTGGGGGAGAATGTTTGCATTGTCAGCATTCCGTCCATCATTTGTTTGCTGTAACACTTTTCGCCCTAAGTGGGATGGGTAAGCCCAGACGTGGGTCCCTTGCTCACTGTGCCACTGGATTCAAGCTAGCCTGGCTGAAGAAGGGTGACATACCCTGAAACCGGTCCCAGGATGCTTGTTTCCGGTCCAGGGACGACCTGGCCTGGCAGTTCGGTCTGGACTGTTCCCATGGGGCACAGGGTCAAGACTGATTTGCATATGGCTGGGTCCAAACTGGGGTGGCGTAGTGGGCAAAAGAACAATGGATTTAACCCAGATCTTTTGACTGGGGGACAATGTTTGCATTGTCAGCATTCCGTCCATCATTTGTTTGCTGTAACACTTTTCGCCACTAAGTGGGATGGGTATGCCCAGACGTGGGTCCCTTGCTCACTGTGCCACTGGATTCAAGCTAGCCTGGCTGAAGAAGGGTGACATACCCTGAAACCGGTCACAGGATGCTTGTTTCCGGTCCAGGGAGGACCTGGCCTGACAGTTCGGTCTGGACTGTTCCCATGGGGCACAAGGTCAAGACTGATTTGCATATGGCTGGGTCCAAACTGGGGTGGCGTAGTGGGCAAAAGAACGATGGATTTAACCCAGATCTTTTGACTGGGGGAGAATGTTTGCATTGTCAGCATTCCGTCCATCATTTGTTTGCTGTAACACTTTTCGCCCTAAGTGGGATGGGTATGCCCAGACGTGGGTCCCTTGCTCACTGTGCCACTGGATTCAAGCTAGCCTGGCTGAAGAAGGGTGACATACCCTGAAACCGGTCCCAGGATGCTTGTTTCCGGTCCAGGGAGGACCTGGCCTGGCAGTTCGGTCTGGACTGTTCCCATGGGGCACAGGGTCAAGACTGATTTGCATATGGCTGGGTCCAAACTGGGGTGGCGTAGTGGGCAAAAGAACGATGGATTTAACCCAGATCTTTTGACTGGGGGAGAATGTTTGCATTGTCAGCATTCCGTCCATCATTTGTTTGCTGTAACACTTTTCGCCCTAAGTGGGATGGGTATGCCCAGACGTGGGTCCCTTGCTCACTGTGCCACTGGATTCAAGCTAGCCTGGCTGAAGAAGGGTGACATACCCTGAAACCGGTCCCAGGATGCTTGTTTCTGGTCCAGGGAGGACCTGGCCTGGCAGTTCGGTCTGGACTGTTCCCATGGTGCACAGGGTCAAGACTGATTTGCATATGGCTGGGTCCAAACTGGGGTGGCGTAGTGGGCAAAAGAACGATGGATTTAACCCAGATCTTTTGACTGGGGGAGAATGTTTGCATTGTCAGCATTCCGTCCATCATTTGTTTGCTGTAACACTTTTCGCCCTAAGTGGGATGGGTATGCCCAGACGTGGGCCCCTTGGTCACTGTGCCACTGGATTCAAGCTAGCCTGGCTGAAGAAGGGTGACATACCCTGAAACCGGTCCCAGGATGCTTGCTTCCGGTCCAGGGAGGACCTGGCCTGGCAGTTTGGTCTGGACTGTTCCCATGGGGCACAGGGTCAAGACTGATTTGCATATGGCTGGGTCCAAACTGGGGTGGCGTAGTGGGCAAAAGAACAATGGATTTAACCCAGATCTTTTGACTGGGGGAGAATGTTTGCATTGTCAGCATTCCGTCCATCATTTGTTTGCTGTAACACTTTTCGCCCTAAGTGGGATGGGTATGCCCAGACGTGGGTCCCTTCCTCACTGTGCCACTGGATTCAAGCTAGCCTGGCTGAAGAAGGGTGACATACCCTGAAACCGGTCACAGGATGCTTGTTTCCGGTCCAGGGAGGACCTGGCCTGGCAGTTCGGTCTGGACTGTTCCCATGGGGCACAAGGTCAAGACTGATTTGCATATGGCTGGGTCCAAACTGGGGTGGCCTAGTGGGCAAAAGAACGATGGATTTAACCCAGATCTTTTGACTGGGGGAGAATGTTTGCATTGTCAGCATTCCGTCCACCGTTTGTTTGCTGTAACACTTTTCGCCCTAAGTGGGATGGGTATGCCCAGACGTGGGTCCCTTGCTCACTCTGCCACTGGATTCAAGCTAGCCTGGCTGAAGAAGGGTGACATACCCTGAAACCGGTCCCAGGATGCTTGTTTCCGGTCCAGGGAGGACCTGGCCTGGCAGTTCGGTCTGGACTGTTCCCATGGGGCACACGGTCAAGACTGATTTGTATATGGCTGGGTCCAAACTGGGGTGGCGTAGTGGGCAAAAGAACGATGGATTTAACCCAGATCTTTTGACTGGGGGAGAATGTTTGCATTGTCAGCATTCCGTCCATCATTTGTTTGCTGTAACACTTTTCGCCCTAAGTGGGATGGGTATGCCCAGACGTGGGTCCCTTGCTCACTGTGCCACTGGATTCAAGCTAGCCTGGCTGAAGAAGGGTGACATACCCTGAAACCGGTCCCAGGATGCTTGTTTCCGGTCCAGGGAGGACCTGGCCTGGCAGTTCGGTCTGGACTGTTCCCATGGGGCACAGGGTCAAGACTGATTTGCATATGGCTGGGTCCAAACTGGGGTGGCGTAGTGGGCAAAAGAACGATGGATTTAACCCAGATCTTTTGACTGGGGGAGAATGTTTGCATTGTCAGCATTCCGTCCATCATTTGTTTGCTGTAACACTTTTCGCCCTAAGTGGGATGGGTATGCCCAGACGTGGGTCCCTTGCTCACTGTGCCACTGGATTCAAGCTAGCCTGGCTGAAGAAGGGTGACATACCCTGAAACCGGTCCCAGGATGCTTGTTTCCAGTCCAGGAGGACCTGGCCTGGCAGTTCGGTCTGGACTGTTCCCATGGGGCACAGGGTCAAGACTGATTTGCATATGGCTGGGTCCAAACTGGGGTGGCGTAGTGGGCAAAAGAACGATGGATTTAACCCAGATCTTTTGACTAGGGGAGAATGTTTGCATTGTCAGCATTCTGTCCATCATTTGTTTGCTGTAACACTTTTCGCCCTAAGTGGGATGGGTATGCCCAGACGTGGGTCCCTTGCTCACTGTGCCACTGGATTCAAGCTAGCCTGGCTGAAGAAGGGTGACATACCCTGAAACCGGTCCCAGGATGCTTGTTTCCGGTCCAGGGAGTACCTGGCCTGGCAGTTCGGTCTGGACTGTTCCCATGGGGCACAGGGTCAAGACTGATTTGCATATGGCTGGGTCCAAACTGGGGTGGCGTAGTGGGCAAAAGAACGATGGATTTAACCCAGATCTTTTGACTGGGGGAGAATGTTTGCATTGTCAGCATTCCGTCCATCATTTGTTTGCTGTAACACTTTTCGCCCTAAGTGGGATGGGTATGCCCAGACGTGGGTCCCTTGCTCACTGTGCCACTGGATTCAAGCTAGCCTGGCTGAAGAAGGGTGACATACCCTGAAACCGGTCCCAGGATGCTTGTTTCCGGTCCAGGGAGGACCTGGCCTGGCAGTTCGGTCTGGACTGTTCCCATGGGGCACAGGGTCAAGACTGATTTGCATATGGCTGGGTCCAAACTGGGGTGGCGTAGTGGGCAAAAGAACGATGGATTTAACCCAGATCTTTTGACTGGGGAGAATGTTTGCATTGTCAGCATTCCGTCCATCATTTGTTTGCTGTAACACTTTTCGCCCTAAGTGGGATGGGTATGCCCAGACGTGGGTCCCTTGCTCACTGTGCCACTGGATTCAAGCTAGCCTGGCTGAAGAAGGGTGACATACCCTGAAACCGGTCCCAGGATGCTTGTTTCCGGTCCAGGGAGGACCTTGCCTGGCAGTTCGGTCTGGACTGTTCCCATGGGGCACAGGGTCAAGACTGATTTGCATATGGCTGGGTCCAAACTGGGGTGGCGTAGTGGGCAAAAGAACGATGGATTTAACCCAGATCTTTTGACTGGGGAGAATGTTTGCATTGTCAGCATTCCGTCCATCATTTGTTTGCTGTAACACTTTTCGCCCTAAGTGGGAAGGGTATGCCCAGGCGTGGGTCCCTTGCTCACTGTGCCACTGGATTCAAGCTAGCCTGGCTGAAGAAGGGTGACATACCCTGAAACCGGTCCCAGGATGCTTGTTTCCAGTCCAGGGAGGACCTGGCCTGGCAGTTCGGTCTGGACTGTTCCCATGGGGCACAGGGTCAAGACTGATTTGCATATGGCTGGGTCCAAACTGGGGTGGCGTAGTGGGCAAAAGAACGATGGATTTAACCCAGATCTTTTGACTGGGGGAGAATGTTTGCATTGCCAGCATTCCGTCCATCATTTGTTTGCTGTAACACTTTATGCCCTAAGTGGAATGGGTATGCCCAGACGTGGGCCCCTTGCTCACTGTGCCACTGGATTCAAGCTAGCCTGGCTGAAGAAGGGTGACATACCCTGAAACCGGTCCCAGGATGCTTGTTTCCGGTCCAGGGAGGAACTGGCCTGGCAGTTCGGTCTGGACTGTTCCCATGGGGCACAGGGTCAAGACTTATTTGCATATGGCTGGGTCCAAACTTGGGTGGCGTAGTGGGCAAAAGAATGATGGATTTAACCCAGATCTTTTGACTGGGGGAGAATGTTTGCATTGTCAGCATTCCGTCCATCATTTGTTTGCTGTAACACTTTTCACCCTAAGTGGGATGGGTATGCCCAGACGTGGGTCCCTTGCTCACTGTGTCACTGGATTCAAGCTAGCCTGGTGGTGAAGAGTGAGCAATACGTAACTGAACGAAGTACA